>CP106709.1:151023029-151623029 GCA_025503065.1 Gossypium bickii | reverse complement strand
CGATAATATCGCTTCACAAAGCTTAAGCATTTAATTCTTTCAACTAACATGGAATCTAATCCTGGGCCTATTGTGTTAGGTAAGCATCTAATGCCGTTTTTGGGGATTGGCTCATATTTAAACACACAAAAACAGAAATTGGCAGTGATTTGAGTGCTTCTGTAAGAAACTTTGGGCACCATTGATAATGATACCTTCAAACCCTTAGTATTATTGTTTCATCTCTTATATTTTAATTGTACCCACATTCTTTCTTTTTCCGGATTTCCTAAATAGAAGGAGACAATCACATATGCATATATCATAAATAGCCCCTCAAGCTCGTTGGAACCTCCAACTGCATCAATAAATATACTTGCTTCCATTATATGCTTTCTAAATTAAAACTATCATTAATATAATGATTTAATTTTATAAAAAAAATATTTTGATCTTTCATTTTTTTTCTTATTTAGCCTTTAAACTTGAGTTGTTTATTAAATCATCAAAAAATAGATGAAAAAGTTAACATTTGTTAACTTTGCTAACATGACATTCTATGCGTATGCTACATCAACATTTAATTAATTTTTTTAATTAAAAAATTAAAAAATAATTTTTATTTTTTAAAAGAATTTTAAAATTTTAAAAATTAATTAATTATTGATGTGACATCTATGTGGATGCTATGTTAGTAAAGTTAAAAAACGTCAATTTTTATTATTATTTTGGAGTGATTTGACAAACAATATAAGTTTAAGAACTAAAAAAAAGTGAAAAATAAAATAAAAGGCTAAGATTATTTTTTTAATAAATTTTGAGAGTCAAATAAGTCATTATGCATATATTATTATATAATTTAATTTTGATTAACAATTTGACGGTGATTATATATGTCAAATATCATTAAATTAAATTAATGAATTATCGTGAATGAGATCTTGATGTGTTTTTACATTTCATAAATTTATACATGACAATTAATTATATGATATCACTTGTTAAAATATTATCTACACTTATTATGACGATGCATTTTTCTTTTCATTTTTTATATAATTTTTATATAAAACAATTAAAAATGACAATCGAACACAAGTTGTTTTTCTACTTCACCTATGATTATTATTAAATATTTAAAATATATATTTACATAAAATATTTTTTAAACTCACATTGTAAGGGTGGCATAATCTAATTAAGTAATATTTATAAGAAATATATGAACATCCCATTATATAAAGAATTTTAAAATTATTTATTTGACTCTCCAACTTTATAAAATAATCATTTTAGTCTTCCATTTAAAATTTCATCTCTTTTAATCCTTAAACTTGAACGGTTTGTCAAATTTCCTAAAAATGGATAGAAAAATTAATGTTTATTAATTTTACTGACATAGACTACACATGGATTGTCATGTCAGTAATTAATTAATTTTTTAAATTTTAAAAATTAAAAATATAAAATTACTAAAAAGCATAAAAATATAAAAATTTTAATTTTTGAATAGTTAATTACTTGATAATGTGACATACATATGGATTGCTATGTGGATGTCGTGCCATCAAAGTTAATAGACATTAACTTTTCCATCTATTTTAGGGGTGATTTGATAAATAGTACAAGTCTAAGGACTAAAAAGGATAAAAAAAATTAAATGAAAAGCTAAAATGATATTTTATAAAGTTGAAGGAGTTTGGATAATGAGATTGAGTCTCATCAAATATACAATGTATAAAACTGAATTTTATTGTAAAATTTGGGCTTTAGGCCAACCAAATAAACAAATGGACTCATTTCTTTTGGGATAAATTTTGTTTTATTACCCAAGGATACATTTTAGAAACTATGAGCCTAATCCCAATCTGTACGTAGCCTAATTGAATTTTGGATCATTATTGCAGTTTTATTATGTTAGTATTGACCTCCGCTTATGCTAGGCTTTATAATTGCCTTTTTTTTTTCTTTTAATTAATAGTAAAAGCTATTAAATAATATTTACTTTTTAAATTTTCATCTACTATAATATATTTTATTTATTATGAAAAACTATTCGAGCTTACAATGCCATATGTACATGCAAACACCACCTACAGGAAAAACGAAGGTAGCTGCGTTGATGGTTATTTAGATGAAGAGTATCAGGGGTTAAAATAGGGTGAAATAATTTCGAGTTGGTTTTCAATTTTAATTTTTTAATTAAATTGAATAAATTGAAATTTAAGTGGAATAGATTGTTCTAATTAAATTTTAAGTTAAAAGCATATATATTTAGAACAAGAATTTAATCAAAAGAAAGAGAGTTTAGTAAGACAAACTTGATTCAATAATTTATTTATTAGAGGCCTCGAATTTATCATTGAGGAAAGATATTAATTTTTTATAGAATGTTTTAGGATATGTTATTATCTTTTGGAAATTTGGAAATTATGTTTAATATATTTTAATTTTTTTCAAAATGACCAGTTTACTTTTTTTGTTGAAATTGACAAAACTCAAAGTGATTTTTTTTGGTCAATCCATTAATTAATTTTTCGATTATTTGAGTTGTAAAAAATTCAACACGATTTAAATCTGAAAAACTTTATTACTTATTGAAGTTTATCTAAAAAATTAAAATAATTTAATTTATTTTTAACATGAATTTTAATAATCAAATCAAATTTCACTTGGAAACGAAAATAATCCAAACCTTCAAATTTTCATAAACTTAAACACGATACCCTTGACATAGACATGCCTTAGAACCATGTTCCAACTAATGAACAAAGAAAAAAAAAAAAACATGTTCCGGTCCAACTGTTTGAATATTTAGATTGTGCAGCATTTTGACCACGTGGCAAAAATTGAGGCATTTTCCATGCCTTAAATAATATGTTTGATTAGGGGTGTGCAAATTTTGGGTAAAACTAAATTAATTCGGTTAACCGATCGAATTTGGTTAATCGGTTGGTTAATCGAATTAATTCAGTCGGGGTCGGTTAATAATTTTTTAGAAGTTCGATTAACAGTTAATTCGGTTCGAAATCAATAGGTTAACCGAATTAACCGAATTTAATAAATAATATTATAATATATAAGTATTTGGTCGGTTCAGTTAAATTTTTTGGAAATATAAATTAATCGGTCGGTTAAGTCGATTAATTTTTTATATGTTTTATACTTGTTTTAACTAAAAATAAAAATATATATAATTCGGTTAATTTGGTTAACCGATCGAATTAACCGAAAAAGTTCGGTTTAATTAATTTTTTTTAAAAAAATTCAGTTCGGTTAATGGTTAAGGGTTTAAAAGGGTCGGTTAATTCAGATAATGGTAGTTCGGGTCGGTTAACCGATTGAACACCCCCTATGTTTGACTCTAAGTCTAAATCTTATTATTTTATTAGGTATGATAATTTATTTAGCCCTTTAATTTTATAAAAAATAAAGTTATTTTAGTCGTTCATCGAATTTTTCATATATTTTTGTCTTTAAACTTGTTATTCTTATCGAATCACTTTAAAATGAATGATAAGTTAATGTTTTTTTAACTTTATTGACATTGCATAAACGTGGACGACACATCAATACTTAATTAATATTTAAATTTTAAAAAAATTCACAAAATATAAAAATTATTTTTTTTAAAATTAAAAATCATTAAAATTATTAAAAATTTATAAATTTATATTTTTAAAATTTTTAAAATTTTAAAAAAATAATTAAATGCTAGCGTATCATCTACATGACAATTCATGTATAACACGTTAATAAAATTAACAAATGTTAACTTTTCTATCCTTTTTAGGATAATTTAATAAAAAAATATAAATTTAAGGATTGAAAAAGACGAAAATTTAAATATAGATTTAAAATAAATTTTTAATAAAATTAAAGAGGAGAATAAATTACTATGTGTTATTTTTAAGTGTGAACATTCTCCCAATTTGGTATCTATTTCCCTAAAATACTAATTATATATTGATTTAGAAGGAGGTAGTGTGAAAAGAACAAGAGCTCTCATTTTGACAAATATGCTGATAACATTAACTTAGTTTGCCACTTAAATAAATCTAAATCCCAATATCTATTTGCCACTTAAATAAATTTAAATCCCAATATCTTTTGAAAAATTATGAGGTAGACCCTTTTTATCATAACTTATCATCCATCCACTGTCATAACCATCAAAGTGTTTTATTTTTTTAGTTTCATTGATTCATTCATCTCAAATTTGTAGATTAAGAGTTTGGTTCTTAGAAAAAACCTATTCCCATTAATTAGTGGTCTTCACTTATTCCATAGTCTTCCTCTCATGTGTTTTTCTTTTTTAAGTGTTGACTTTTGAAAACTTATTAATTATTGTTAGACATTCTCCTGGATTTAAAGAAGGAACCAAAAGAACTTGTTGTTGGAAAATATGGACATCACATATATAACAAGGGTAATTACATGTTATTATTTACTATCATGATAGGTTAGCCCAAATTAAAAGTGATCTAATTTGGTTAAAATTTTATTGGGTTTTAATTATTATAGATCCTGGTTTATTCAATTTTATTTTAGATTTATTTTACAAATCTAACACTTGCTTTCCCGTTATTCTTTAAATGCAAAATGGTGGAAGAAAAAACATAATTTTTTATTTTTATTTTTAAATGAAGTAATCAAAAAGTAAAAACTAAGAATACTCAAAATTTAAAATTAAATCTAAAGATGAAAATAAAGAAAAGAAGGATTTATACCTAAAATACTCCTATTGATTTTTTATAGTACATAAAATGCTCTTATTAAATCCTATTAGGAGCTGGTTTTATATAATATATAGATTTATAATTCATTAAATTTTTAACTATGATTAAAAATATAAAATAATTTTATTTTTTAAATCATATACAAAATGCTGAATTTTAAAAATTATGAATGAAAAATAATATTACATGTTTGTAAATTGGCACATAATTTTATATATGATACACTATTCAATTTATAATTTATATATTAAAAACAAATCATACTATATTTAAAAAATAATTGAAAATTTATTTTTAATTTTATTTAAAAATGCATCAAGATAAACTTAACTCTGAATGTTTGTATTTTTATTATTATTATCATTTAGACGATTATTCCTTTTTTGAGCAAAATTTGGTCATCAATGTATCAAAAAGAATTAAATCATTTCTTTTTACAAATATGCTAGCTAAAAATTAATATTTTAATGATGTTAGGACGACAACTTGCATGACAACCTACGTGTATTCAAGTCGACAGTTGCATGCAAGTTGTCATATTTAAATATTTAACCTTTTAATCAACATTTTTATTAAAAAGATAACAATTTAATTCTTTTTGGAATGTTAACGGTCAAATTCTTTTTTTAAAATGTTAAAAGCCAACCAAATTTAATTTTAAAAAATAAATATAAATTTAGAAAAATGTAAATGTTACCAACTTAAATTATCATTATGACATTTAAAAAAATATATTTTGCAACTAATAATCTCTACTAATATAATTTATTATCCACATCATATAATGTATGCTATTTTAGATACGATGGCATGAAGCATGAGGCCAGTATTGACCAATACATTAATATATTTTATGTTAGGCCTGCTAAGCTAACCATCTCTTCCTCTATAAGTACTTGAAACGGCTAGCCCCTCTATCCACGAGACAATAATTACGCACCTACAGTTTTCTAAATCTTTCTTCGTAATCCAATCTCCAATCAACTATTTTTTTTTGTGTGTGTTCATCAATGGCTTCTCTTCAAAATCAATCCAACTTTGAAACTAAGATTTCGGCTGAAATCCTCATCGCTCGGGTCATCCAAATTCACGATAGGATTTCCAAGCTCGAGTCATTGAGGCCATCAAAGCAAGTGAATACCCTCTTCACTCACCTCGTGAAATTATGTACCCTTCCTTCAAATATAGACATTAAAGCGATACCCCAGGACGTACAAGCAATGCGTGAGAATCTCATACTTCTTTGTGGCCATGCAGAGGGCTTATTAGAGCTTGAATTCGCCACATTTATATCCAAAATTCCCCGACCATTGAACAATCTCGATCTCTTCCCTTATTACAACAACTACGTGGAGTTAGCCCGTTTAGAATATAGAATTCTCAGCGACAATGGTGTGGTGCAACCGAAGAAAGTAGCGTTCGTTGGCTCGGGTCCAATGCCGCTCACTTCCTTTGTAATGGCAACCCATTACATGAAATCTACACATTTCGACAACTACGACATAGATGAAGTGGCGAACGACGTGGCTCGTCGGATTGTTGCTTCGGATAACGAGTTCGAGAAGAGGATGAAGTTCGTGACAAGTGATATAATGGAGGTAAAAGAGAAGCTAATGGAATATGACTGTATATTTCTGGCAGCTTTAGTTGGGATGAGGAAAGACCGGAAATTAAAGATTATAGAGCATGTAAGGAAGCACATGAAAGCAGGAGGGTTTTTGCTTGTTAGGAGTGCTAATGGAGCTAGAGCATTTTTATACCCTGAAGTGGACGAAGTGGACTTGCCTGGTTTTGAGGTTCTTTCAGTTTTTCATCCCACAAATGAAGTGATCAACTCGGTTGTACTCGTGAGGAAGCCCTTTTTTGATAACTAATGATCTCTTTTCTATTTTCTATAATCCAAGAATAATTAGGGCACTGTGGCGTGGAGACTATGTTTGTGATTTTTCTAAATTTTCTTGTTTCCTGTGCTTGATGCTGTGGTTAATTTCTTGTTTTCAAGATGTGTTTGTATTTATTTTCCTACTTTTTTCCCTTTTCCCTTGTCATTTTGTTAAAGGAATTGATATGTGTTTGTTAGTATATTTTATCAATATATGTTTCTCTTTCTTCATAAATAGTTTTAAATTTGATTTACCACAAAATAAGATATTGAATCAGATTGATTTAGTTAAATCGATGATTGAACTGATTTATTTTATTTTTTAATATTTTTAATAAGTTATTTATTCGAACCTTAAATTGATTCTGACCATTGAATTAATTCTGAAAACTTTAATTAATATATTGAATTAACTTATATAATTTGACTTACAAAATTAATATGGAATTGATTTCTGATAAATATATAAATATAAATAATGCAAAGCGAAGGGGCCGGATTGCATATTTCTTTTATACATGGATTACATCATTTTCATACATTGGGTTTAATATAATACTCGGTTCGTAGAACGACATAAAAAAGAACTGTTAAAAAGCAGGGAAACATATTCTAATTAATAATTAGTTAATATAATTTTGGCTTACGGAAATCACGTTCCTCTGACTACACAGTTGTAAAAGGGCACAATTTTTTGTGTTATTATTTGGAATATAAGTAGTTTATTTTATGAGTGGGTTAAAAATTTTGTTATATGTTTTATTTATTTTTTTAAAAGTTTTTAGATACAGGAGACATGTTAATACATGCATGTTGGTACTCCCTTCATGGATGATGGACCTCCGTTATATGGTTGCCATGTGGCATCATCTCCACTGTCTAAGAGCTAACACTTCTGAATATGAATATATATGTCCACATTATAAGTTTAGTTAAGGAATTAAAAAAAAAAAAACAGTAAAAGTGCATAACTAGCATTTGTATATATATGTTATATAATTGTAGAAAAATACAAGAAAAGGATAAGGGAAGTTTCTTTGGCCTATATATATATATATTGAAGTTTGTCCTATATGTATAGACTATAAACATGGTAGGTAGCTACTGATTGCATTTTGACAATTATATTAGTTTATGTTAAACTAGAAAGGTACTGATCATCTAACAGATACCAATCAAAGCTCTCCTCCTCGAACAAACTACACTCGATTTGGCTGTTATACGTCTCAGACACTCCATTTTTAGGTTCAACATAATGGTAGGAACTAGTGTCGGATGGTGATATCGTTGTGCCATTCTGCACCGCATAGGTCTCGCTATTTCTTTGCAAGACCGTGGAACTTGGATATTGCACATCAGTTGAACAGTCTATTGTAAATCCTGCATGGATTTGAGATACCAATGTTAACAACTAACGATTGAGCCAAGTGATGGGAACAGATAATTGAATGACAATTTAGTACCATAAAGTGGATTTGGGACGGAAATAACATCGAAATGGGAATGGAAAGCTATATTAGCTTCAGGTTCCAGAAATACAGCATTTGGGGATGGATAAACCGCCGCACTGCTAAGAATACTAGGCTCGGAGTCCACAGCATTGAAGTATGATGACAGAGTAGTGGTCCCTGAAACATGCTCGGATTCAACATTATGAGGCTGAATATTCGTTTCTAAGCAGTGATTATTATAGTAAAAATCTGGCGTTTGAAACTCAGGGCCATGACCATCTATGCAACTATAAACAAGGGATTGAGATTGCTTCTTCGGATCCGGCGAGCTGCTAGACGGTGACATTACCCCATTAAAGCTTTGAACGGCTAGACGACAACTATCAGAATTAAAGTTGCCAACTTCCCTTTTTTTAAGACAATAATTAGTTGGTTCCACTTCCAAGCCTTGTTTATTCGTGTCAGCTTTGCGCTTTTTCAACGCTAGTCTATACTTCTAGTAAAAAAAGCAAACCAAAGAAAAAGCAAAATATCAGGATCATTGGAACATATATATATATTTGGGACAACCAACAATATTATGAACATTCTACATTACCTGCAGATGACTAGAAATATGTGCCCGAGTCAGTCCTGGCTCATTCATGACATCAAGTATCCTCTTTGGGTGCACATTTTCAGATCCTAGTTAAACAAACAATCTCAGTTTCAAGGAATATACTCAAATATTCTTATTCGGGAAACTATTGGCTATAACTAGAACTAACCTTTTTCCAATATCTGAACAGCTTTTACAAACTTTGCATTGAGCTCCCTGCTCCATACCACTCTCTTTTTCTTCCGTTTACTAGAACAACAGGCATCTTTAACTGCCATACGAGCATTGGACCCTGGCAAAGGATTTAAATTTTGGCCTCTGCTTGTTTTATTAGAAGCAACATGGCTCTGAATAGTATTCTTGATTTGCTCCATTTCAAAGGGTTTAATGATGCAATCTACAGCCCCATGAGCTAATCCCTTGGTTATGTTTTCCAGGTTGCTATCTGCTGTTACCACTGCATTTTTACAAAATATGCACCCCGGCCAACTTGATTACTACTTAGAAGTGCAAGCAAACAAAATATCAGGTCCTAGATGGTTTGATTTAAAAGAAACTAAAAGCTTACTTATCACCGGTAAGTTCGTTTCAAGTCCAATAGTCTCCATAACTTTAAAAGCATTCAAGTCAGCAGTATCAACGTCGACAATCACAACGTCGATTCCATGTTTGTTTGTACGCAGTATCTCTATAACTTCAACGGCGGATGATGCTGATTTAACTGCAAAATTCAAATCAAACTGATAAAACCGACCGGCAAATCAACGATTAATTAGATAAATTTTAACAAAAGATACAACCGACTTGGACATAATCGTTACTGATAAAAAAAAAAAAATAATGAATAAATCATATAATCTTATTTTGTTGAAAATAAATAATATAATCCTATAGTTCTATAGGATTGAGCGAAGAACAAAAAAAAAAAAAAAGAAGCAATTTGAATGTTCATTATCTTTCGGCGAAAAGAACTACAAGCAAATCAAATTTAACAGAAAATTGATTGTAATAAAACTTAATAATTACATCTCAAGACCATCCCTCAAAACCCTAAATCCCATATTTCAAGAAACTTCATCAAACCAAGACTTGGTGCTTTTAATCTAAGTATATATAAAACTGAAAATAATTAACTATCATATTATAAAGCAGGATCCAATGATCATTATCATAATCAAAACTGTCGCTGAGGATGAGCAATATATATATAATATATAGGAGACGCTTCTCTGCATGACCCTAAAGTCCATGCTCTCGTCTACTGAAACAATCAAATTACCTCAATTTTCCCGACTCTTTAGTTATTGAAATCTCAACAATAAATACATACCAAAAAAAAAAAAAAACCAGCAGAGCTACTCAAAAGTAAGAGTATACCTTTATAGTTGCAGTTATGGAGCACAGCACAAAGATACTGAAGGCTAAGAACTTGAGTATTAAAAGCAAAAACTGTTAACTCCTTGAGGGTATGATCATCATCAATCTGAGGCTCAATCAGATTTTCAAGAAATATCTCTTCCATGTTATTAAGTAATAGAGAAGAAGGAAAAAGAAAAATATACGGGGATTTCTCTTCACCAATTAAAAAACTTAAATCTTATGAAAAGGTTTGGCTAAGAATAACAGTAATATTAGGGTTTTCAGAGAATGGGAGATTTATGGGAAGAGGAGAGCTTAAAGAAAGTAAGAGGAGATGCAATACTATAAATAATTAAGTATAGTTCTATATATACTCCTTATAAATAATGTCTCAATTTTGGAAACTGAATTCATTATATGGTAATTCGATTATTTATTATTAACTTTGCAATTAATGTTTGCTGCTTAGAACAAATTGAGTTTCTTTATCTTCAAGTAAGAGATACACTATTGACTTGGTCAATTCCACCATGATTATTATTACAAAGGAGTTGAGCGGCATTGGACCCGAACCAACGGACGCTACTCTCTTCGGTTGCACCACACCATTGTCGCTGATGAGAATTCTATATTCCAAACGGGCTAACTCCAGACTACACATAGTTGTTGTAATAAGGGAAGAGAACGAGATTTTTGAATGGTCGCGGAATTTCGGATAAAAATGTGGCGAATTCAAGCTCTAATAAGCCCTCTGTAGGGCCACAAACAAGTAACAGTTTCTAACAATTTTATGACATACCAAAATATATAATTTTTGTCAAATATACATATTAAATTAAAAAAAATAACATCAATATCATATTAAAAAAATGTTAAATTTGAATATTAAGTAATTGACAAATCCTTTATTACAAAATTGTAAATAATAAGTAATAGCAGAAAAAGTTCAAAAACAAAAATAAAAAACACACACATCAAGAAGGCAACTTATTTAACCGATACAGGAAATACAATTCCTGGGAATTCAAATTCCAGGTAGATTATATGTTCTTAGAGTATGTCGGCAAAGGTACATTCTGTGGGAAAGCCTTGGGGGAATCGCTTTTTGTCTTCGCAGTAATTATAGACCATGTAATTATTTTGCACCCATTTCATCTGTCCTTTCTTAGCGAAATTAAGTTCTTCCCAAAACCATGCATTTTTGTTTGAGCTGCAATAAGATGAACCAGATGACCAAACGCAAGCATCGGCATTGAAGTTCCTATAGGAAGCTTTGAAAGGGGCTTGACTCCAATCTGTCTTCACAAGTCCACCTCTAGTTGCCCAGTCATCGGCATTCCAAAGCGTAGAATATAACCTCATTTTCTGATTCTTAGGAAATGGAACGCCAAGAAACTCCAAGTTCTTAAACTCTCTAATAGGGATGCCATCCACAGAGAACCTGAGATATACAGTAAACAAGGTATGGAAATTAATAAATTTTGCAGGAAATATATACTGCAAATCGAGGGTTTCGAATTTCGATTGCTTACACAATGCGCTGTGAGTTCCACAGGATGGAGTAGGTGTGGAAATCTGCAGTGGGGTCAAACCATAAGTAGAATTGCTGCTCCCTGTTGCCCTTGCCTTGGCAGAAGACATTAGTATGGAGAATGTAAGGTTGTCCACTTAAGTTCCCCAAGAATTCAAAATCTATTTCATCCCACGCTTCACCTTTGGAGGATAACTGTAGCACACATGTTTATATTGGTCATCGCAAAATAACTAGTGCCATTTAAATCATATTATGAAGAAAAGAAACTTGAAGACTTACATAGTAGGCAGTAACTGTGCCAGCTGAATTGCCAGGGACAAGCTTGAGCTGCATATCGATTTTTCCATAGAGATATTCATCCTTGGATTGGAACCCAGAGCCAGATGTTTTGTCAAGTGACAGCGTAAGCAGGTCGCCACCTTCTTGAATCAAAGCACGGCCGTCTCCCCAAACGACGTCGAAATTATGGTAAAAGTTACCGTAAGCAAAAGCAGCCATCGAAAAACTGATGAGCAACAACAAAACCATCCCAATGGATGCAGTTGAAGGGGAATGAAATGCAGCCATATTTGTTGATGTAAATTTTCGTTTGAAAATTATAGTTCAGGTTTTTGTTGTTGTTTGAACTTGATGGTGGATTGTGGTAGTATTTATATGGAAGGGAGAGCACAGAGATGGCAGGCAGGCGAGATTTGTGAGGTTCATTAGGTCAAAATGAATTGATATATAATAGTAGAATAATAAGTGGATGTGGCAGCAACTACTATAGTCAGCCACCGGTAAAATTGTTATGTAGGTCCCTGTATTAAGAGTTAGATTATATTTTTCTCCCTTTGTTCAAAAGATGGGTAAATTAAAATTTGTATGTTAGATCAAAAATAAAATTATCATTTTATTAAAAGTTTATTCATATCTAATATTAAAAAACTGCACATTTATTTTCTTGATCTGACTTACAAATGGATGAAATTTAAAAAAAAAAATTTATTTTTTAATAAATTGCACAAAAACTAATCTATAATACTTTTAGTCAACAAATATTATGAAATAAGCAAACGCGGTTTTCACTTTTGCAAAGAAAGGGTCTGAGGAATCTAAATTGTCGTGTTTACTTGAGAGTTACCAACCTCTCCTCCCCTCACCTACGTGTTGGTGGTCAACTCCATACTATATATTATGGTTTCTTTCTATTAATTTATCAGTTTAAAGTCAATGAAATGCTCTGCGACTAATTGATACACAGAGATTGCCAGAAGAGACATTATGTATATTTATATTGATCCATATATAAAATTATATTAGAAAGATGATAATATACCATAAAAAAATTAAAAATTAAATTCACTTCATTTTTAATGTAGTTTTTTGGTTCATATTTGTGTTAATTAATTTATACTTTTTATATGATTTATATAATTCAATCTCATTTTTAACTATTTATTTAAAGTACTATTGAATGTCAATATTAAATGTATAATAAAACTATGATATTTCCTATCAACATAATAGGTATAAAATTGAGTCAAAATTCGTCTCTCCTTTTTTTTTTCTTACCAATTTCAATTCTATCATTCCATTTTTCCGTTAAACCAATAACCAAACACACCCTACAACGTAAATTGAAATATTGAATATGCAAAAACTAGTGGTGGCAAAATGGGATGCCTGGAAATGGAACGGCGCAGTGTTTGACTGGCACGATGCCGGTTGAGTCTGCTCATGATATGAGCACGTCTAAATTTATCGTGGTCCAGTCTCAGATTATACTTTTATATTTGAGTTGTAGTTATTAAAAACAAATAAATAACATGAAATTGCAATAAAAACATGGGCGTCAGGCCTATAAGATTACAGCCCAATTCCTTATTCGTTCCTTAAATCTATCACACAGACTTTGAAAGGCCAACTTACGATTTTGGTCCACCATTGAAGGTAGGCCCAAAAAATATTCCAGGCTAGTCGATTATTGAACCTAAAAACATTAATCACAGTCTACCATTAGTTTTCAATCCCTTACAAAGGAAAGTTAAGTGGATCACTGAAATCTCATGCATCCTATATGATTACTCATTCTAAAATTAAATAAAACTAATCAACTATATATTAACTAAAATTTCTTAACTTGTAAATTAGATAATCTTATCACAATAAAAAAAATTAGAATAGTAAATTTATAAAGCAATTTTTTGAAGATAATGAAAGCTTCACATTGAGTGACCCCTCAAAGGGTAGTAGAAATCTTATGTAAATGACATGGAGCTTTTTTATAACTTGATTGAATAGCTATTTTATATATATAATAAATACATATAAAATAAAGGAGTATCCAACCTTTGTAAATACAGACATGCTAAATAAAGTACATCCTTTATCCAACCTGTAGATACATAAAGTTAATGCTTCTACATTTTACAGCTTGGTTTGCTAACTGGCAGTAGGCAACACTTATGACAGATATCTGTCGTATGTATCTTTGTTGCACGTTCCTTCCCATACTGAAATATATAATAAATTACGAGTACGTGCATGCCAGGATATCATATTATAACAAATAATGATAACTCTAGATCTCCTTAACTTTTGACAAACTTTTTCTTTATTTAATGTTCGCCTAGCTTCGGAGATTATATTCTGGGAAGTTACATTGATTGATATCAGAAATTTCGTAACTAAGTATCCAAGGCCTTTAGCCTATAAAAAATATGTTTTTCAATCGAGACAAGGAAAAGTTAGGGGGGTTTAATTTTTTTTATGATTTTTATAAAATATTATTATTTTTTAAGATTTTTATAAAAAATTTTAATTTTCAATAAATTTTAAATTTTTATTAAAATTTAATAATTTTTCCAAAATTTATTATTTATAATTTTCTTTTTATATTTTTAATAAGAGTAGGGACTTAATTGCTTTTTTGAAAAATTTTGAAAGTCTTTTTGATGCATTTTGAAAGTTTAAGTACTTAATTGAGTGGAAAAAAAGTAGGAATTTAATTGTTTTTTTTTTAAAAAGTTTGAAAGCCTTCTTGATGTATTTGGAAAGTTGAAGTGTTTAATTGAGTGCAAAAGAAAGGAGGGGTTTAATTGCTTAATTTAAAAAAATTCGAAGACTTTTTACACTCTTAAATCAAATAAAAATTATTGCATTTAAAAAAATTAATTTTGAAGTAGACCATATTACTAAAAAGATTTTAAGTAATACCGTCTGGAAACAAAATTACACTTAAATCATAAAACAAATTACACTGAAATCGTAAATCAGAAGAGAATAGATGTTGGTATAAAAAAAGTACAAATCATTTTCCATCGGCACAGGGACCACTTTGTTTTATCATTAGTAACACTTCGGATATTTTTAGTTACTTAAAGGCGGTGCTACATCGTCTTGTCCTATAGGCAACCTGGCGACAGCAACACAGTAGCAATTGGCGCAAAACACTTCACTTTTCCATTAAAGCCGCGTGATATCATGAATTGTGTTTTTGTTGGTTCCTGGTTGGTGCTCTTTTTTACAGCTAGCTATTTATATATATATATATATATGTGATTGTTACTCAAACAACAACTGTCTACAACCAGGCTGAAGGTTTTGACCCTTTTTCTTCATTATAAAAATGCCAATCTCCACCATTCCTCTCCATCACACCAAATCATCACATAAATCCTCTGCTCTGCAAAAAAATCGAAAGTCAAAAATGAGTTCTTCAGGTTTCAAATTTACCTTGCTTGTTCCTCTTATGGTTGCTTGTCTCATGGCATCATCAGCCAGCAATTTCCACAATGATTTTGAAATAACATGGGGAGATGGCCGTGGTAAAATCGTCAACAATGGAGAGGTTCTCACTCTCTCCCTCGATAAAGCTTCTGGTTCTGGTTTCCAATCCAAGAACGAGTACCTATTCGGCAAGATTGATATGCAGCTCAAGCTTGTCCCTGGAAACTCCGCTGGCACAGTCACTGCTTACTATGTAAGTTAATATTCCACTCTTTTCTATCAAGTCACAATAAACGGCAATGGGTTTATAGTATTGTGGTATATGTACTTATCCATATTTTGGATTTGCAGCTATCTTCGAAAGGATCAACATGGGATGAAATTGATTTCGAGTTCCTTGGGAATTTAAGTGGTGACCCTTACATTCTTCACACAAATGTGTTCAGTCAAGGAAAGGGTAACAGAGAACAACAATTCTACCTCTGGTTTGACCCAACTGCAGATTTCCATACTTATTCAATCCTTTGGAATCCCCAACGTATAATGTGAGTATTCATAAAACAAACCATCCATTAGAATTTTTTTTTCTGTTTTCAAATTGATTGACTGACTAAGTTTTTGATATTGTTACGCTCCAGCTTCTCTGTTGACGGTACACCCATTAGAGAGTTCAAAAACATGGAATCATTTGGTGTCCCGTTTCCTAAGAACCAGCCGATGAGAATTTACTCTAGCTTGTGGAATGCTGATGATTGGGCCACAAGGGGTGGTTTGGTTAAGACCGACTGGACTCAAGCTCCTTTCACTGCCTCTTACAGGAACTTCAATGCCGATGCTTGTGTGTGGTCCAATGGGGCTTCTTCGTGTAAATCGAATGCTTCACCATCTTCTGCATCGACAAACAGTGCATGGTTCTCTCAAGAAATGGATTCAGCTAAGCAACAAAGGTTGAAATGGGTGCAAAAGAACTACATGATATACAACTACTGCAATGATGCTAAGAGATTTCCTCAAGGTCTACCTCCAGAGTGCAATATGTCTTAAAAGACTTGAAGAGCCTATTAGATCAAATTGTTTTAGAGATTAAAATTCAATTATATTCTTTTATTATTTTTTCTTTATTCAAAACCAGGTCATGATTCTTTTATCTTTTGAAATTTCCCATCACTCTGTATGTGATAAGTTATTATGAAAAAGATACGAAAAATTAAAAGGATTTTAATTTGTCCTCTAAAGAGAATGGTGGTGTATAGTCTCCTTTCCTAGCTTTTCACATAGAAAAAAAAGAAAAGTTTTGATTGGTGACAAGGATAAAATTAAATTATAAAAATTACATAATAATAAAAGAATAGTTTTGATTGAAATGGTAAAATTATAATTTAAAAAATGATAATATTTTAGATTTGAATCATGTACTTTTTTTTTTATTGTATATAAAAAATATAAACTATACAAATAGTTACTCAATTATAAAAAATTTTCTTTTTAAGCATTCAAAATAAAATTTTTTTAATTTAGACACCTATGATACATATTTTTATCACTTCCGTTAAAAATTTTAACAAAAATCTGACATGACATTCTTTTTTGACATATGGACCAATTATTAAATGCCACATGGCATAATGTGTTACGTATCACTTTAAAAAATTAAAATTAATTTTCCCAATACTAATGATTAACAAAAAATAATAATAATTAAATAATTAAAAAAACCCACAAACTCATCTTCTTCTTTGAGTTTTATTCAAAGCAGGACCCTTTATTATATATTCCCATTTCATATTTGAGCTTCCATGCCAAATCTATTCTTTTCACTTTAGGGTTTTTTATATAATTAAAATAAAAAAATCTAAAGAAGTACAAGAACTAAAAGTAGAATCAAAAAGTTTTTGAGTCGTCGTCTTCGTTGCTTGGTGTTAATTCTCCGCAATCATTGATGACATGGCTGCTCATGTTGATAGTGTGGCTCTTCAAACATTCTCTATATCTAATCAAAGGAGTCGAGCTTATAGTCGCTAATGTTGGACCATTAATTGTTGAAATCGAAATTGAAACTGGATTTGGGGCATGGTCTGGATCGCTTTTGGAATTGTCTAGTTGATGTTGGGGTGGGTTTGATTCATTGTACTTATCTAGGTTCTTGGTCAGTGTATAGGTGCAAGAGAATATGAAACTTTCAAGGAAGAATCAACTCGGTTAAGTTTGTTATTATGACTAAAAGAACTCAACATCCCATTTCCTTATCTTGGCCTCACAAATCTATTAAAGCTCTGATTTCTAATATATATATAAACTTGATCTAACCTTTAGAAAAAATATTTTATTAACCTTCGTTACCACATTATCTATATAATTCCTTCCAGTTAAAAATAAATATATTATATTTTCTCCACATCATATGTACAGTTGATAAGAATAGATCATAGATGATGTGAAATATATATATACCTATTTTTAATTAATAGAGACATAGATGATAGGATAAAAATGATTCATAAAATAAAATTTCTAACTCTAAAATTTTGATCTCAACCACCCTGGCCTTTTATTAATCTAATATACAATATTAAAACATTTCTTGATATCTTTTAATCTCTAATTCACCATTGTTTGTTCACTTACCCACCCATAACTTGTTTCATGAAGATATGTTTGAGCAGACGAATGAAAAATTTCGATGGAATTTTGAATTTTAATTATATAAAAAATCATAAAGTGAAAATAATAGATTTGGCATGGGACTATATAATAAGTCCACCTATATTAACACATAATATTTTATATATAAATATTAAAGTGTAAAAATCAATAGAAATAATATTGACACATATTTTAGTTTTATTTTTGAATATGTTAAATATAAATATTATTTTGTTAATAATTATAGATATTATTGTATTAGCGTGATATGTCTATTTTTATATTTCTCTATATTTCTAAAAGTATAAAGTACATTAGTCAATAAATAATTCGGTGACAAAAAAATTGTATTATTATTTAGTCTTCTATTAACACGCAATTTTAAATTCAAACATGAAACAACTCTATCTATAAAAAAATAAAATAAAAGAATTTGTATTTTTGGATTTTCTTTACAACGATAATATTTGTATAAGAGTTTATAATGTTTTATTTTGTTGGAGTTTAATGTTAAAAAAAGTTTTGTTTTTAATTTTTAAAAATCAAGTGTAGCCTTTAATATTATGTTATTAGTTAAAAGAGTATAGTAATAATCTGCAAATAGATTATGAGTCTGTATATACCCATATCACATATCACATATCGCTTAAAAAAACAAAATAAATGTGACTTAGGATCTATATAAAAACCTATTTTTGTAAGTTTTATTTTCACAAGAGGTGGCACTAAAAAATATAAAAAGAAAAAGGATATTGGGGTAGAAAATGCTTCCAACCGGAAAGGTTAGTTTTGCAAATCACCTGAAAACACTTCATAGTTGGAAAGTGTTTTTGTTAATCTTGTAATTTTTTAGAAAAATGGCCTAATCTTGTAATTTTTTTTTTAAAAAAACAACATTTTTTTAGTAATTTAGTCTTTTGATAAAGACATAATGACTTATTTGACCTTTTAGCTTTATAAAAACAAATCATTTTAGCCTACCATTTAATATTTGTTAATTCACTCTAAAATGGATGGAAGATATAACATTTTTTTTTTAACTTTGTTGATATAACATACACGTGAGTGGATCGCCACGGGGATGACACATCAATATTTATTTAATTTTTTAAAATATAAAAATTATAAAAAAATTAAAATGTCATCCACGTGGCAATCAATGTGCATACCAGATCAATAATGTTAATAAAAATTAACTTTGAAATGATTTGACAAAAAATCTAAGTTAAAATCTAAAAGAGATAAAAAAAAATGAAATGGATGGCTAAAATGACTTTTTTCATGTAAAGTTCCAAATCGGAACCTTAAAATAATGATTGAGAAATTTCTCTTTACTTTAATAGAACAGGAGTTTACTAATTGAGTTTTTCTTTGAATTGAATTTAAAATTGTTTGAATTGTATAATCGTCAATTACTAACATTGATAAAAGGCCCAAAGCAATTTGATTATAGTTCAATTCGTGACGGTTGTAAGTAGAAAGTTCGTATTCTTCAGTCATTGATAAACAATTTGTTGGACAATACTCAACGCATTTATCACAAAATATACAAATTCCGAAATCAATACTGTAGTTAAGTAATTATTTTTTTCGAATATCCGTTTTAAATTTCCAATCAGCAACGGGGAGATCTATAGGGTATGTAATAGTCTTATACCGGGTTTGCATAATTGAACCGGGTATAGGGGTATTACATTTAGTGGTATCAGAGCTATAGTTTAGTCGGTTCTCGGACTAACATAGCGTATGTGAAAGTCTAGCTATACATGCCATAAAAATACTGTGATAGTGTGACGACTCCTGACAATTTAAATTGTGTTTTTATATAGTAAATGGATCTGGCCAGAAATTTGTAGGTGATGGCGTAGAAAGTAATGCGCGGCTCCCACGCATGCAGGGACCGTGCGGTGGGTAGTAGACACGAAACACATAGTCAAGGAGATGGGGCTCGGGAAGCCTTCCTCCATATGATGAATAATTGGTATACGAATTTGTTCGAGCGAATCCAAATGTTCAACCTCCTCCACCTCCTCCTATTCCTCAAATAGGTTCCGTAGTTCCTCAAGGTACGAAATGATAAGATCGACTAAGCCTCCGGTTGATAAGATCCGAAAGCAAAGGGTGAAGAATTCGGGGCTAACATAGATGATGATCCCAGAAAGCGAGTTTTGGCTTGAGAATTCTATTCGGGTATTTGATGAACTTTCTTGTACTTAGAAGAATGTTTAAAGTGTGCAATATCTTTATTAAGGGACTCGGCATATCACCGTGGAAGACATCGTATCTGTGGGTTAGAAAGAAAGGGTTACATGGGATTTCTTCCAAGAGGAATTTAGAAAGAAGTACATAAGCCAACGGTTCATTGATCAAAAACGCAAAGAGTTTCTCGAGTTAAAGCGGGCCGAATGTCCGTGTGATGAGTATGAAAGAGAGTTTGTTAGACTCGTAAATATGCCCGAGGAATGTGTGTCTACCGAGGCCATTATGTGTAAGAGATTTGAAGATGGGTTGAACGAGGATATTCGATCGCTAGTTGGGATCTTAGAGTGAAAGGGTTTGTGGTATTGGTTGATCGAGCTTGTAAAGTCAAGAAATTTGAACAAAGAAAAGAGAAAAAGTCGTGATTGAAGCCGAGATGCAAGAAAGAGGCCAATAAATAAGTCATTCCAATCTCAATCCAAGAAATCCAAAGATATGAATCATCGATTGACTTATTTCACCGGTATTCGCACCAAAACCGTGGGAGATCATATTCGGGTTCTAAAACTCAAGCTACTTCAATGGCAAGTGTGGGTAATGTTAGATCCAATAGACACGAATGTCAAGATTGTGGTAGACGACACCCGGCGAGTGTTATATGGTTAGCCGTGCTTGTTTTAAGTGTGGTTCTCGAGAGCACTATATTAAAGATTGCCACGAGAAGATTGAAGAAGGAAAATATCAGTGTTAGACCGGGTACATCGCTTGCAGAGGTAGACCATCGAGAAATGCCGAAGCTGGAGCTAGCAGTAAAAGTATAGCGAAAGAATCGGTTGTAAGGTCGAAGTGAGAGCACTGCTAGAGCTTATGTCATACGTGCCCGTGAGAATGCGTCATCTCCGATGTGATCATTGGTACATTCTCTCTTTATGATACTAATGTTATTGCATTGATTGATCCCGGATCTACTCATTCCTATGTTTGTGTGAATTTAGTATCTAGTAAAAGTTTGCTGTTGAACTTTATGAATTTGTGATTAAAGTGTCAAACCCTTTAGGCAAATATGTGTTAGTTGATAAGGTTTGCAAGAATTGTCCTTTGATGATTCATGGTCACCTTTGTTTTCCGCTAATCGATGTTGTTGCCATTTGATGAGTTTGACGTTATTCAGGTATGGATTGGTTGACATTGTATGATGCTAAGGTAAATTGTAGATGTAAAACCCTTGAATTGAAATGTGAAAATGGTGAGATTCTTTGGGTTGAAACAGATGAATCAAATAAATTGCCTATGGTGATTTCGCACATGTCCGCTTTCGTAAATACATGAGAAAAGGGTGTGAAGCTTATATTGCTTATGTGTTGAATGAATTTGAGATGTCCGAGTCGAAGCTTGAGTCAATACCGATGAGTTTGTGAATTTCGGATGTGTTCCCGGAAGAATTGCCAGGTTACCTCCAATTAGAGAGATTGAATTTGCTATTGATCTATTGCTGGGGATCGCACCGATCTCGATTGCTCCTTATAGAATGGCTCAGTGAATTGAAAGAATTAAAAGCTCGATTGCAAGAGTTGTGAGATAAGGGATTTGTGAGACCGAGTTTTTCTCCTAGGGTGCTCCCGTATTGTTTGTGAAGAAAAAGATGGATCTATGAGACTTTGTATTGACTATCGACAACTCAACAAAGTGACTATAAAGAACAAGTATCGCGTTTCGAGAATTGATGATTTATTTGACCGGTGAAAGGGCGATAAGTGTTTTCAAAGATCGACTTGAGGTCAGTTACTATCGGTGAGAGTTAAAGAGTCGGATGTGCCAAAACCGCTTTTAGAACGAGTACGGACATTATGAGTTTCTTGTGATGCCTTTCGGTTTGACTAATGCTCCCGCCATCTTTATGGACATGATGAATCGCATTTTTCACCATACTTGGATAAGTTTGTGGTTGTGTTCATAGATGATATTCGATTTATTCTCGAGATGAGTCCGAACATGCTAAACACTTGAGAATGGTGTTCTGATTTTGAGAGAAAAGAAATTGTTTGCTAAATTTAGTAAAAGTGAGTTTTGGCTTTGTGAAGTCGGATTTTTGGGACATATAGTTTGGGTGATGGTATTCGGGTTGATCCGAGTAAAATTTCGGCAATAGTTGATTGGAAACCGCCAAAGAATGTATCGAAGTTAGAAGCTTTTGGGTTTAGCCGGGTATTATAGACGTTTTGTTGAGGATTCTCAATGATTGCCTCTCCTATGACTAAGTTGTTGCAAAAGAATGTTAAGTTTGAATGGACCGATAAATGTCAGCAAAGTTTCGAGAAGTTGAAAGCGCGATTGACAGAAGCACCGGTTTTGGTACAACCTGAGTCGGGAAAAGAGTTTGTGATTTATAGTGATGCATCATTGAATGGTCTTGGTTGTGTGTTGATGCAAGAGGGCAAAGTAGTAGCTTATGCCTCGAGATACTAAAACCGCACGAAAAAGAACTATCCGACGCATGATTTGGAATTGGCCGCCATCGTATTTGCTTTGAAGACTTGGCGCCATTATTTGTATGGTGAGAAATGTCGAATCTTTACCGATCATAAAAGTTTAAAATATCTGATGAATCAAAAGGACTTGAATTTGCGACAACGGAGGTGGCTCGAATTATTGAAAGATTATGAGTTAGTGATTGATTATCATCCGGGAAAAGCGAATGTAGTTGCGGATGCCTTGAGTAGAAAATCTTTGTATGCTTTGAGAGTTATGAATACGAGTTTGACTTTGTTTGACGACGGTTCGATTTTGGCCGAGTTGAGGCTAGGACCGTTATTTCATCAAAGCAAATTTGCGAAGCTCAAAAGAAAGACAGGAATTGCAAGTTAAAAGAGTTCAATGTGAATTGGGTAGTGATTGATTTTGAATCGGACGGATGATTGTTTGATGTTTCGTGATAGGTGTGTGTACCAAAAGATGATGAGTTGATTCAAAAATTTTACATGAGGCACACACGGTGGTTGTTTGTCGATTCATCCGGGTAGTACAAAATTGTATAATGATTTGAAGAAATTTTATTGGTGGTCGGGTATGAAAAGAGAAATTTCGAGTTTGTATCAAAGTGTTTGATTTGCCAACAAGTGAAAGCCGAGCATCAAGTGCCTTCGGGTTTACTTTGACCGATGATGGTTCCCGAATGGAAATGGGATAGAATTACGATGGATTTTGTGGTTGGTTTGCCTCGACTCAGAAAAGAAAGATGCCGTTTGGGTTGTGGTGGATAGATTGACGAAATCGGCTCACTTTATACCGTGACGCACCGACTACTCATTTGATAAGTTGGTGAATTGTATATTCTTTGAAATTGTGAAAGCGCACGAGTGCCTATGTCTATTATTTCGGATAGAGATCCGAGGTTCACTTCGAGGTTTTGGAAAAAGTTGCAAGAAGCCTTGGGTACGAAATTGAATTTTAGTACCGCGTTTCACCCCAAAACCGACGGTCAATCCGAAAGAGTAATTCGAGTTCTTGAAGACATGCTCAGATGTTGTGTTTTAGAATTCGAAGGTAGTTGGGAGAAATATCTACCTTTGGTTGAATTTGCTTACAATAATAGTTATCGATCGAGTATATACGGATGGCACCGCACGAAGCATTATATGGTCGCAAGTGTCGAACTCCTTTGTATTGGACCGAGCTTAGTGAGAAAGCAGATTCACGGAGTTGATTTAGTTAGAGAAAGCAAGAGAAAGTGAAAGTAATTCGTGATTGTTTGAAAAGTCGTCTTGGATCGACAAAAGTCATCATGCGGATTTGAAAAGAAAAGAAATTGAGTTTCAAGTGGGTGATAAAGTGTTTACGAAAGTATCTCCATGGAAAAAGATTTTGAGATTTGGCCGAAAGGGCAAGTTGAGTCCTCGTTTCATTGGGCCGTATGAGATTATCGAAAGGATTGGACCGCATGGCATATCGGCTTAGCTTTACCAAAGCAGAGTTAGAAAGAATTCATAATGTGTTTCATGTGTCAATGTTGCGACGCTATCGTTCGATCCTTCACATGTGATTTCTCCGACAGAGATTGAGATTCAACCGGATATGACCTATGATGAGGAACCGACTAAGATTTTGGCTCGAGAGGTTAAAGCAGTTAAGAAATAAAAGTATAGCTTTAGTGAAAGTATTGTGGCAAAGACATGGAATAGAAGAGGCTACGTGGGAACCAGAGGAAGCCATGAGAAAACAGTACCCAAACCTCTTTCTCGGTAAGATTTTGGGGACGAAAATCCTAAAAGGGGAGAGTTGTAACAACCCGATTTTGAGCTTAGTCGGAATAGTGGTTTCGGGACCACAAATCCGATGAGGAAAAAAAATTTAAAAAAATTAATATTCTTATATTTTTATGATCTACAATTTTATGAAATGATTTCGTAAAAATTTCGTTCGAAAATTTTGGTGTTTGAGCACTCAATTTAGTCAAAAGGACTAAATTAAAAAGTGCAAAACTTGAGTTCTAGAAGCTAGAGGTATCTAATTGCTATGAAATTTTAAATTGAAGGTCCTTAAAAGGTAACTAGACCATTGGTTAAATTTCTGGAAAAAATGGACATTAAATAGGTTAAATAGAATATTTTTAAGTTAAGGGCATTTTGGTCATTTAGTGATTAAAATGAGTTAAAAACAAAATTAAAAGCTAATTTTTGATCATCTTCAACCCCTTGGCCGAAATTCTCATAAGGAAGACATAGCTAGGGTTTCTCAAGCTTCCAAGCTCGATTGTAAGTCCGTTCTAGCCCGTTTTTAATGATTTTTACGTTTTTGAAATCCTCGTAACAAGATTTACCTATTTCTACCATTATTTTGAGCTAGGGTTTGTGTTTAAAAATTTACCCATGGATGAAATGCATGTATTTTGATGTTTTATGGTAGAATATGAAGCTTGAAATGATGTTAAAGAACTTTTGCTAAGTAATTTTAAGTGAAAACTGGTAAAATGACATAATCGGTAAAAATTCCTAATGTTCATAAGTGTATGTTAGAGTAAGAATTTGATGTTGCCATAGAAGGGAAAAATGATCAGCATGCTATAAAACATAAGAATAAGGGCTGAAGTTTAATTTTCGAGTATTGGGGCAAAATTATAAATATGTGAAACTCTAGGGGCAAAAATGTAATTTTTCTATAGTGTGATTTTTAGACTAAATTGAATAATGTGCGTATTAAATGAGTTAAATATGTTATTATAGATCAAGAAAGACGAGGAATTGACCTTGATCGGGGGAAAAGAAAAGGTTGTTGGTGAATTGCAAATTCGTCATATTTTGCAACCGAGGTAAGTTTGTATGTAAATAATGTATTGTTTTTACTTACATTTTCATATTTTGATAAACGGCATGAATTGTGGCTGAATATTTGATGTAATTGACAAAATATCGACAAGTGAGAAATTTCCCGGTTGAACCTTAGGAATAAAAATGGATTCGAGTGACATGTTCACTTGAAACCTATGTGAAATCTAAGTGGAATAAGTGATCCGGGTGCTTTGGTCCGCACGTTCTACCAAAGTGGCTGAGTTATCCAGCATGTGTTACGGATACTCGGCGGCTTGTGTGAGCAAGCAGACGAGTAGTTACGTATGACCGAAGCGACTTGTGGGAGCGGACGAGATTGTGATTATGTGAAACGGGTGCTTTGGTCTTATAAGTTCTACCGATGGTTGGGTAATCTCGCATGTGTTGCGGATACGACGACGGCTTGTGTGAGCAGCACCGAGTAGTTACGTATGACCGACAGCTTGTGTGAGCAGACCGCGAATGTGAATAGCTCAAGAACGAGCCTATGTGTGATAAGTGATGTGAAGTAGCTTTGGCTACAAGTGTGGCACTATGTGCAATATTACGATGTATCCGTTAATATTACGATATGTTCAACGGGAAATGACTAAGTGTAAATGACTGTGATTATGTGATGAATAAGTGTAGGTATATGTGTGTAAACTTATGAGCAATGTGCTCGATATGTGATAGAACTTTGGTAAGATTGATACTGAGTAAATGTTACAATGAAAGTTCTTGAAATTTAGAAATAAAACAGTTTTGAACAGCAGCAGTTATGTGTCTTTGAAAAATCACCAAAATGGTAGAAATTGAATTAGAATTTGAATAATATATGAAATTAAATATTATTGAGTCTATTTTCATATGAAAGAAACAAAGAAAGAAAAGAAGTTCTGTATTTTGAGATATTTAGATTTTTGTGAGACTGGTTCAGAGTGATTTCGAGATCCCCTGTTTTGACTTGGAAAAATCATTAAAAATTGTACAAAAATAATTTTGGGACATAATTTATATATTTAGATTCCTTAATGAGTCTAGTTTCAAATGAAGCAAGTTACAACATCATTTGAATTCTGTACAAGGAGAAAATTGATTCGTAGTGAAAAGTGGTCAGAATAGTCAAACAGTGAAATAGGAGAAATTTTAATGAATAAACTGTATTAATTGGCTAAGTCAAAAATTCTGGAAATTTTATGGTATAAAGATATGTGAATCTAGTTTCAGTGAAAATTTACGGATCTTAATTTGGAGTTTCTTAGCTTAAGATAAAAATAATTTAGTCACTGTGACTCGAATAGACAGCTTGCTCCAAACTTGAATAAATAATGAATTTGATTGTAGGTTTGAATGTGCTGTTTTGTAAAAATACTAAATCCATTTATTAATTATTTATATACTTACTTACTAAGCTATATGCTTACTCTCTTTTCTTTTCCTTGTTTTATAGTGTCATCAAGCTAGTTCGGGATACGGTGATCGTCGGAGATCTATTCACACTATCAGCCTTCTTTTGGTATTTTGAAAACAATATTTTGGAAATTATGGCATGTATAGAAGGCTTAATTGTTTAGTTATTTATAGTTACGAATGGTTATTTTGCTTATGGGTATTAACGAGTTATTTTGCTTATGGGTATTGACGACTATGTATGGGAAAAGTTTTAACTTTATATGGATTTTGTACATTTTGAATTTTGTACAATAGCTGGGTCATCATCTTTCTTTCTTTAAATTCTTTAGTTCCACACTTTTGAACTAAATCATTATAATTCCTATCAATTTCACCATAAATATAACTGTACTAATAAGGGGTAGAGATCGTAAGGCCTCATAATTTAGCTTCATGTATATACTCAACATTTATCATTTCTTACTATCAGACATTTATCCACATCTTTTCAAATTCTGTTTCATCATAAGTAACATTTTACTTAATTATTTGAACACCACTTTCAGAATTATCGAAATTACTTCGATTGGAAAACATTTCTTTCTTTAACATTTCCTCTTTCTATACTAAGAGACAACCAACTCTATTTTATTAAATCCATAAATTCTAGTATACATCACAAAATCAAGTATCTTTTATTCTTTTGAAGACATCTTTAAGTTTCTACAATATTCATAAATTTCATAATTAAATAACTAAACCTCATCTCATCACATCAATTTTTAAAATGGCATGTACAAATAGACTCATACTCGACCCAAGATTCAGAAAACCTAGGCTCTGATACCAATAAATGTAATACCCTATACCCCGGTTCAATTATGCAAACCCGGTATAAGACTATTACATTTGGTGCCAAAACAATTATGGCAGAATCTTTGTCTAATTAAAACATTTGAATATAATATTTTAACTTTCCAACCATTTTTGATAACAAATTTATTGTTTATTAATTCATTCCATATATACTAAAATACTTCAAATAACTGAAAATAGATAAAATTTCAAGAATCTACATTTTAGTCCCTATCACATGGGGACACCTTTGAACTACATATGTACATGCCATTTTAATACAAAATATAGTAACTACCTTTGAAGCCCTTGAGGATGTGATGAGATGAGCGATCTTTTAGTTGGACTTTTCTCTTAGTCTAATTGTACCTACGCGTTAAAATAAACGCGTTAAGCCGGTGAAGGCTTAGTAAGCACCACAAGAATAATTAAATAAACAATCATAACAGAATATTTTAACTCAATCAATTATTGCATATTTTCTCACATATAAGTTTCTTCATGTATGCCTTGCTTTAATAAAATTTAACTTATCTTTTGTAAGGTATAAATCTTACCTTAACACATCAGTAATTCACTTTGTCCTCGTTTCAATTCTTAGCCCAAAGTAGACTTTATAGAACACATCGGATATACGGAACATATCTGAGAGGTGCATTATGATGCACAAGTGAGCAGAGAGCACCAATGTGCTAATAATCAGAGAGAAACGACGCGTGCTAATATTCAGAGAGCACCAACGTGCTAATATCGAGAGAGCACCAACGTGCTAATATCGAGAGCACCAACGTGCTAATATCGAGAGCACCAACGTGCTAATATCGAGCGCTAAAGTTCCTTAATGGCATGCCACTAATATCCCAGTAGTTCTAATTTCGTCTACTTGGGCATTAAAATTTGAATCTCATGTATTTAAATAATTCACATAAATATTTCAAAAGGATAAATAACAATAATTTAAAATTCTTGTAGTACTTACAATAAAAGATTGAGGTGATATGAATTCTTCTTCCTTCACTCCTTAACCTTCTCTTTTCCTTTTCCTTGATTCGGTCCTCTCCTTCCTTTTCTTTTCTTTAATTTCATATAAACATATAACATTTATATGTTAAAAATAATCAAATAATTTCCTGTAATATTTAATAAAATAAACATGTATTTTATGATAATTTCATGCTTTCTTACTTTTGCTCACATTTCAATTTAATCATTTACTCATAAACTTATTCAAAGCTGTCCTTTTGTGTCATAGTCACTAAATTATTTATTTCTCGAGCTACAGAACTCCAAATGAAGAACCGTTAATTTTCCTTAAAACTAGACTCATATATCTTTTTACTATAATTTTTCCAGAATTTTTGGTATGGCCAATCAATACCAGATTATTCTTAAAGTTTCCCCTGTTTTACTGTCTGACTGTTCTGACCTCTCTTCACTACGAATCAAATTACTCTTTGTACAGAATTCATATGACCTTCTTATTTATTTCATTTGAAAATAGACTCATTCAGGATTCTAAACATATAAAGTTAAGCCCCTAATTATTTTTCTACAATTTGTTATGATTTTTCAAAGTCAGAACAGGGGATCCTGAAATCCCTCTAAACCAGTCTTACAAAAATATAAATATCTCAAATTACAGAATTCCTTTGCTTTCCCTGTTTCTTTTATATGAAACTAGACTCAATAAGCTTTAATTTCATATTTTGTTCATCTTCTAATTCAACTTGTACAATTTATGGTGATTTTTCAAAGTTAGACTACTGCTACTGTCAAAAACTGTTTTAGTGCAAAGTGTTGATTTCCATTTTGCCCCAAATTTCAGAGTTCATACAATTCAGTCCTTGATCAATTACCCTCAATTAAGATAATTTTTGTAAATTAATACTTTACCTAATTATTATGAGTTATTTCAAACCTATTGGAATTCAGAATTTCCACATAAAAACCCTCACTTCATATTCTTTTAAAATTAGGTCCCAAACATTCACTTTCTATGCAATTCTTTCAATAAAATCAGCATATAAACCATTTAAAGTTAAAATTCCATGCTAAATCATCATATACTTCCAGAACATATTCATAGCAACTTCCAACTTTATTCATAAAATCTAAAACTAATGAATTCAACAAGTGGACCTAGTTGTAAAAGTCACAAAAACACATAAATTTCAAGAAACAATCAAGAATTGAACTTACTTGCAGTAGAATTATGAAAAACCAGCTTAGGAAAACCCTTCTATGGTGTTTTGCTGATGAGAATGCAGAAAAATAAAGAGGAATCTAGATAATTCCACTTTAGTCCTAACTTTATTAAGTAAATTTTGCAATATTCCAATTTTACCCTTATTTCTCCTTATTTTCTCTGATTTCATGCCCTTTCCGTCCAGCCCAAATAGACCTTAGGTCTATTTGCCTTTAAGACCTCCTTCTTTTATCATTTAAGCTATTTAATCATTTCTCATAACTTTACATTTGTTACAATTTAGTCCTTTTCATTTAATTACATACTCAAACGTTAAAATTTTCTACTTGAAATTTTAATACTATATTACTAACATTTTATAAATATTTATAAAAATATTTCCTACTCAATTTTATGAGATCAAGGTCTCGATACCTTGTTTTTACCCAATTCCTTCAATAATTCCTTTTTCTAACTAACCACTAAATCGGTAAAATTTTTCTTTCGATATTTTAATACGATTTCCTATCATATAAATATTCATGCAAAAATATTAAAATAAAATTTTCTTTAAATCGGATTTATGGTTACGAAACCATTGTTAGATAACCTTGAATTTAGGCCATTACAACTCTCCCCCTTTTAAGGATTTTCGTCCTCGAAAATCTTACCCGAGAAAGAGGTTTGGATATTGTTTCCTCATTGCCTCCTCCGGTTCCCATGTCGCTTCCTCAATCCGTGCTTTTGCCACAATACTTTCACCAAATTTATTTTTTTATTTCTAAGCTCCTTTGTTTCCCATGCCAATATTTTGACCGGTTCTTCATTGTAAGTCATATCATTTGAATCTCCACTACATCGGAGAAATAACATGTGAAGGATCGACCGATATCGTCGTAGCATAGACACATGAAAAACATTATGGATTCTATCAAGTTCGGTGGTAATGCCAACCGATAAGCTACCGGTCCAATTCTTTTTCTGCGATCTCATATGGCCCGATAAATCTTGGACTCAATTTACCCTTTCGACCGAACAGGAGAACTTTCTTCCAAGGAGACACTTTCAGAAATACTTTGTCACGACACTGAAATTCAATCTCTTTTCGTTTAAGATCGGCATATGATTTTTGGCGATCGGAAGGTCGCTTTTAAACTATCCCGAATAACCTTTACTTTTTCTTCGTTTCTGAATCAAATCAACCCGTGTATCTTCTTTTCATCGAGCTCTGTCCAATATAATGGTGTTCTACACTTTCTACCATACAAAGCTTCATACGGAGCCATTTTAATCTTGGGTGATAAATGTTATTATAAGCAAATTCAATCAAAGGTAGATACCTCTCCCAATTACCTTGAACTCTAGTATACAACATCGAGTATATCTTCCAATACCGAATTACAAACTCAGATTGGCCATCCGTGCGAGGATGAAATGCGATCTTCAAATACAAATCAATACCCAAAGCTTCTTGTAATTTATCCCGAAACGAGACGTAAATTGGAGATATCCAATATAATGGAGACAGGCACTCTGTGTATTCTGACAATCTCAGATATATACAGTTTAACCAGTTTATCTAAAGAATAATCCGTACGTACCGGAATAAAGTGCGCTGATTTTACCAATCGGTCAACAATCACCCAAATAACATCTTTTTTTTTTTTCTCAGAGATAATGGTAACCCCGATACAAAATCCATAGTGATTCTTTCCCATTTCCATTCCGGTATAGTAATTGGCTGGAGTAATCCCGAAGGTACTTGATGTTCTGCTTTGACCTGTTGACATATCAGACATCTGGATACAAACTCAGAAATATCACGTTTCATACCTGACCACCAGTACATCTTCTTTCTAAATCTAACCAACTCTCTCGAATTATCCATCAATTTGCGAATGAAATGCTATATCTTGAAATCGAGTTAAGTACACAATAATTTCTGTAATTGTTTTGAGAACCTTAAGGTGAAGCGCAATCTTGATCGAAATTATCAATACCGTAATACCATGAAATCTTACAATTTCGGAATGTACATCTCCGCAACTTTCGAAGCCATCAATCGATTCTGACTTTATAAATTAATCAACTATCACTCATATAGCATTCTTATAAGTTATCCCGAAATCAGAAAGTGAACCGTAAACTGTAGATCTCTATCAAACATTTCAATAATATAAATGGATCAATACTTCAACTTCAATAGTACTTTAAAATAGAAGAAGAAATCCAGGAGTAGTCCCAATAATAACCGAGTATAATAATACAACTTCTATAATCTAAGATCCATATCACCGAACTCCCATAACTAAACCAAGATTTATAACGATAATATATATATTTACCTTCTATCACTTTGAATACCCCTTCACGGATGAATCATATTTGATAAATAAGATCGGACTATAAAATAATAAGAAAACCAATATAATGAAATCCCGGATGTGGCATAATGAAATCCCGGATGTGAAGCTATATTGAATTTCCGAGAATAAAAACCATATTCAATGATAAAGAAATCGATAATATTAGAAGAAAAACCGGAAGAAGAATACCATTTATCCTCACTAGAAACGATTGTGATAAAGATAATGCAAATTGCGATACGCACGTGCGAATATCAACCGGTAGAAATAGAAAATAACTTCATATGAATCGACTATTAAGTCTTCTAGCTAATGAGAACAAATTAGAAAATCCAAAGAAAAATAGAGCGAAGATCGATCAGAATCAACGAACTTCCATTTTAACGTTATGATTCCAAACTTTACGCACAATAAAAGTCACATCCGAGCAGTTGCATATACCTCGAAGATAAAAGAATATATAGAATACCCATATAGAATACCCGAAGAGATCATTGTAGAATACCCAACTATAGCAAATTTGTATTCAAATATTTCGCAATTCCATTACTAATCCGTTAACATATATAATTATTAATGATCCCATATCATTCACTTCACTCACAAAGCTTATTCGAAAGAAATTTTTGATTAACCCATTCAGTAGTTACCATATCTGAATAAATCCATTTTTGATAAATGACTCATTTCTTTAATAGTAGTAACTGTGTGTATCCCCATATAATTTTCGTAAAAGAAATCGGATAACTTCACGTTCATATTCAAAGCAATAGACATGTGGTTCTCGCTTCAAATCCGAGAAATTCTCTTTTCTTCTTCACAAGATAAGGTTGACTCACATATTTCTTTTAAATTCAGATACAAAGGAATTCCAATTAACTTTCTCTGCAGAATGGATATCCGTGACAGTGTTCCACCATTGGTAAGCCTCACCCTTTAATAAAGATACTGCACATTTCAACTTTTCATCTCTTGTATACTGCAATTCCTTAAATATTCTTTGACTGTTCTCTAACCATTCTTCAGCCTCAGCTGGGTCATCATCTTTCTTTCTTTAAATTCTTTAGTTCCACACTTTTGAACTAAATCATTATAATTCCTATCAATTTCACCATAAATATAACTGTACTAATAAGGGGTAGAGATCGTAAGGCCTCATAATTTAGCTTCATGTATATACTCAACATTTATCATTTCTTACTATCAGACATTTATCCACATCTTTTCAAATTCTGTTTCATCATAAGTAACATTTTACTTAATTATTTGAACACCACTTTCAGAATTATCGAAATTACTTCGATTGGAAAACATTTCTTTCTTTAACATTTCCTCTTTCTATACTAAGAGACAACCAACTCTATTTTATTAAATCCATAAATTCTAGTATACATCACAAAATCAGTATCTTTTATTCTTTCAGAAGACATCTTTAAGTTTCTACAATATTCATAAATTTCATAATTAAATAACTAAACCTCATCTCATCACATCAATTTTTAAAATGGCATGTACAAATAGACTCATACTCGACCCAAGATTCAGAAAACCTAGGCTCTGATACCAATAAATGTAATACCCCTATACCCGGTTCAATTATGCAAACCCGGTATAAGACTATTACATTTGGTGCCAAAACAATTATGGCCAGATACTGTCTAATTAAAACATTTGAATATAATATTTTAACTTTCCAACCATTTTTGATAACAAATTTATTGTTTATTAATTCATTCCATATATACTAAAATACTTCAAATAACTGAAAATAGATAAAATTTCAAGAATCTACATTTTAGTCCCTATCACATGGGGACACCTTTGAACTACATATGTACATGCCATTTTAATACAAAATATAGTAACTACCTTTGAAGCCCTTGAGGATGTGATGAGATGAGCGATCTTTTAGTTGGACTTTTCTCTTAGTCTAATTGTACCTAGCGTTAAAATAAGCGCGTTAAGCCGTGTGAAGGCTTAGTAAGCACCACAAGAATAATTAAATAAACAATCATAACAGAATATTTTAACTCAATCAATTATTGCATATTTTCTCACATATAAGTTTCTTCATGTATGCCTTGCTTTAATAAAATTTAACTTATCTTTTGTAAGGTATAAATCTTACCTTAACACATCGATAATTCACTTTGTCCTCGTTTCAATTCTTAGCCCAAAGTAGACTTTATAGAACACATCGGATATACGGAACATATACAGAGAGGTGCATTATGATGCACAAGTGAGCAGAGAGCACCAATGTGCTAATAATCGAGAAAGCACCGACGCGTGCTAATATTCGAGAGAGCACCAACGTGCTAATATCGAGAGAGCACCAACGTGCTAATATCGAGAGAGCACCAACGTGCTAATATCGAGAGAGCACCAACGTGCTAATATCGAGAGCACCAACGTGCTAATATCGAGAGCGCGCTAAAGTTCCTTAATGGCATGCCACTAATATCCCGATAGAGTTCTAATTTCGTCTACTTGGGCATTAAAGTGAATCTCATGTATTTAAATAATTCACATAAATATTTCAAAAGGATAAATAACAATAATTTAAAATTCTTGTAGTACTTACAATAAAAGATTGAGGTGATATGAATTCTTCTTCCTTCACTCCTTAACCTTCTCTTTTCCTTTTCCTTCGATTCGGTCCTCTCCTTCCTTTTCTTTTTCTTTAATTTCATATAAACATATAACATTTATATGTTAAAAATAATCAAATAATTTCCTGTAATATTTAATAAAATAAACATGTATTTTATGATAATTTCATGCTTTCTTACTTTTGCTCACATTTCAATTTAATCATTTACTCATAAACTTATTCAAAGCTGTCCTTTTGTGTCATAGTCACTAAATTATTTATTTCTCGAGCTACAGAACTCCAAATGAAGAACCGTTAATTTTCCTTAAAACTAGACTCATATATCTTTTACTATAATTTTTCCAGAATTTTTGGTATGGCCAATCAATACCAGATTATTCTTAAAGTTTCCCCTGTTTTACTGTCTGACTGTTCTGACCTCTCTTCACTACGAATCAAATTACTCTTTGTACAGAATTCATATGACCTTCTTATTTATTTCATTTGAAAATAGACTCATTCAGGATTCTAAACATATAAAGTTAAGCCCCTAATTATTTTTCTACAATTTGTTATGATTTTTCAAAGTCAGAACAGGGGATCCCTGAAATCCCTCTAAACCAGTCTTACAAAAATATAAATATCTCAAATTACAGAATTCCTTTGCTTTCCCTGTTTCTTTTATATGAAACTAGACTCAATAAGCTTTAATTTCATATTTTGTTCATCTTCTAATTCAACTTGTACAATTTATGGTGATTTTTCAAAGTTAGACTACTGCTACTGTCAAAAACTGTTTTAGTGCAAAGTGTTGATTTCCATTTTGCCCCAAATTTCAGAGTTCATACAATTCAGTCCTTGATCAATTACCCTCAATTAAGATAATTTTTGTAAATTAATACTTTACCTAATTATTATGAGTTATTTCAAACCTATTGGAATTCAGAATTTCCACATAAAAACCCTCACTTCATATTCTTTTAAAATTAGGTCCCAAACATTCACTTTCTATGCAATTCTTTCAATAAAATCAGCATATAAACCATTTAAAGTTAAAATTCCATGCTAAATCATCATATACTTCCAGAACATATTCATAGCAACTTCCAACTTTATTCATAAAATCTAAAACTAATGAATTCAACAAGTGGACCTAGTTGTAAAAGTCACAAAAACACATAAATTTCAAGAAACAATCAAGAATTGAACTTACTTGCAGTAGAATTATGAAAAACCAGCTTAGGGAAAACCCTTCTATGGTGTTTTGCTGATGAGAATGCAGAAAAATAAAGAGGAATCTAGATAATTCCACTTTAGTCCTAACTTTATTAAGTAAATTTTGCAATATTCCAATTTTACCCTTATTTCTCCTTATTTTCTCTGATTTCATGCCCTTTCCGTCCAGCCCAAATAGACCTTAGGTCTATTTGCCTTTTAAGACCTCCTTCTTTTATCATTTAAGCTATTTAATCATTTCTCATAACTTTACATTTGTTACAATTTAGTCCTTTTCATTTAATTACATACTCAAACGTTAAAATTTTCTAACGAAATTTTAATACTATATTACTAACATTTTATAAATATTTATAAAAATATTTCCTACTCAATTTTATGAGATCAAGGTCTCGATACCTTGTTTTTACCCAATTCCTTCAATAATTCCTTTTTCTAACTAACCACTAAATCGGTAAAATTTTTTCTTTCGATATTTTAATACGATTTCCTATCATATAAATATTCATGCAAAAATATTAAAATAAAATTTTCTTTAAATCGGATTTATGGTTACGAAACCATTGTTCCGATAACCTTGAATTTAGGCCATTACAACTAGAAGATCAAAAAAGTCATTATGCATTTGATATATTCATTATTGAATTGGTGATGAATTGAAAATAACACAATTAGATATATGACATTTATATTTATTTATTTTGAAAATTAAAGAAAATTTTTGGTATTTCGAAAAAAGAAATGAAATTTTTTTGTGTTGTCTCTGATAAAAGTATCATAATAATATTTAGTATACCGTCAATAAAAATTTTAAAACATTAAAAAATAAATATTTTAAAATATGTGATAATTTTTTGAAATTACTTTTGAAATAAGGAAAGTACACTAGTAACCTTATCATATTATTAAAATATTTTGAAATAATAAATATTATTATTCAAATTTAAATATTAAAAAACATTTTATTACATTTTTTACTATTTTAAGTAAAATTATTCAATGTTAAATTAATTTTTTACTTGTTTTAGTTATATAGGACAAAACTAAAACTTATCTAGCTTTCAGCATCCAGTGATTTTTAGTAGAGCTTAAAAACAAAACAAAACCAAAGCAAAGAAATGAAAAAGATTAACAAAATGGAAAGCACGGATTAAACAAAAGCCTGCCAAAAAGGGGAAAAAAATTGCAAGTTGATAATATGAAAGGAAAAGAAATGTTGGGTAAAGGGAGAACTTGGTCTGATACGACGCCGCTTCTCGGCAAACATAAACAACAACATCAACAACCTCATCCAAAAAACCGGTTCCATTCTTCTCCCTCCGCCTATTCTCACAGCATTTCCTCCCCTTTGTTCCTCGAAATGGCCGCCGCTATCTCCTCCGCCTCCTCCTCCCCTACTTCCCATTGCAACGTCTTCCTCGGCGTCGATGTCGGCACCGGTAGTGCACGCGCCGGTCTGTTTTCTTTCTCTCCTTCTATTTTCTTCGTATAATAAGAATTCGCGTGATTATTTATGATTTTGATTGGAATGCTTACTGCTTGATTGCTTGTTTGCTTAATCTTTTGAAGAAAGTGAATTTAAAATTCGACATAGAATTTGTGTCTGACACTTCATCACAATAGTTGACATTGCCCTTTGTGATTGCTGCAACTGAAGTAGGAGGAAGAAGAAAAAGTTTGACTCTCACCTTTTCTCAGTTTAAACTTTAAACCGATACATCCACTCTGTTATCCCCTTTCAACTTTCTTTTAATCTCTATGTCTTGAATACTTGACTTTTCTTATGAACCTCACAGTTAGTCCTTGTTTGAACTTGAATTGGGGTAGTAATTAGACTTGAAAATGGAATGTTGATTGGTCAAATTCGTTAATTGATAGTTGAGTCCATGCAACTTTGTTTATCTATAATGAAATGATGATTTTCATATTTCTGTTTTCTGGTAAAATTATGTTTGCTCGGTGTTTATGCTTTAGGAAAAAAAAAAGAAATTCAAATGTGAATCTTGATTTTTTATAACTTACGTTATGAATTTATATCAACTTTGATTAAGCTAAAAGAAAATAGCGAAGTAAACATTTGAAACTGAGCTAAGAGTTATGAGGTGAAAACTTGATTGAACTTCAACTTAAACATGACGGGCGCTTTCTTTCTTTTTCCTGCGTATGGCAAAAAGGCACATCATGCATTTTTTTTTTCTCTTTTGCAATATTGCCTTTTTTTTACAGGGTAAACCTCATTGCTGCTTTTTTTATTATATATAACTGCCTGCTTCAGGTCTCTTTGATGAGGAAGGGAAGCTTCTAGGATCTGCTAGTAGCCCAATACAAATATGGAAAGAAGGCGACTGTATTGAGGTAAAAAGAATTAAAAATTTTGAACCTAGTTGCTGAATTAGCATTCTGTGATCCTATTAATTTGTTAAGTGGAATTTATGCTGCAACTTCCTTGATTGGAAGAAACATTACCATATTTATTATTATTACTTTTTAGGGGTGGGGGAGATTAAATTGTGGGCTAATCATGCCTATTTCTTTTTATATCAGCAATCTTCAACTGATATCTGGCATGCAGTCTGTTCAGCTGTGAAAGCAGCATGTTCACTTGCAAAAATTGATGGGGAACAAGTGAAGGGCATTGGATTTGCAGCTACTTGTTCACTTGGTTTGTATTTACAAATATTTACTGAACACGGTGTTTGAATGAGAACTTCCGTTTTCTGTATGCCATGTAAGGAACTGAAAAGGTAAACATAATGTTAAGGAAAATATGGCTTTTTCTTGCAGTGGCTGTGGATGCAGATGGCTCTCCAGTTACTGTTTCTTGGAGTGGTGATTCAAGAAGAAATATCATAGTCTGGATGGACCATCGGGCTGTGAAACAAGCTGAGAAGATTAATTCTCGTAACTCACCGGTGTTACAATACTGTGGTGGATCTGTTTCCCCAGAAATGCAGCCGCCAAAGGTACCTAGTTAATGAGTTTAGCCATACAAGACACTTCCCAGGGTAGATCTACCCTGAATATGCATCATCTTTTGATAGAAAAAATGGTCATACAACCAACTTATTCTGAATGTTTGTGTTGGGAAGATAGAGCACCCCATATTCAGATATACATAATAAAAAAAAGGAATTTGAAGTTATTTTATCCCATTTCAAGTAGGCCATATATCATAGTTTGGAGTGTGGACTTAAAGGATAATGCCTTGGTTTCTTTTTCTTCTGTCAAATACTTTCTGAAAAATAATTCTCGATCATATAGTATTTGTACTTGTCTTGAATTTGTGGCTCTGAGCCATGAATCTTGCAGGTGCATTTTTTGTTGATACAGATCAGTCTAAAATAAGCTCCTCAGTGTATTTGTACGTAAGATGATAACATAAGCATCCTAAAATATAGCATGTTCACGGCATTAAGCCAATGAAGCAAGTATGACTACTTTGGAGGATAACAGTAGTTCAGAAAGTGCTTGTGGATAAATGGGCAATTATTCTGGGAAAGAATGATGGTAAAGAAAGGGGCGGGGGGGGCTAAAGCAATATATCTAACTTTTATAATATTATATGTCTGCAAATTTGAGTTTCCTGAGCAACGTTTTTAGCTGCAAAAATAAGTATGGAACTTGTCAATTATTATTATTATTCACCTATGATTGTTAAATGAAACTAGTTTATCCATGTTTGTGCTATAGGGACAATGATTGATATCTTCTTTTTTTTTTTTTTTCCCTCTTGCAGCTTTTATGGGTGAAGGAAAATTTGCAAGAGTCTTGGTCAATGGTATTTAGGTGGATGGACTTGAGTGATTGGTTGTCATATAGGTCTTCTTCTGCTCATCTATCTCATAAGCTTCTTGATGTCAAGACATCACGCTCATTTCTTACCTTAATGAATTCAACCTTATTTTTGTACTTTCTTTTGTAGAGCAACAGGAGATGATACTCGAAGTCTATGCACCACAGTATGCAAATGGACATATCTTGGTCATGCACACATGCAGCATATTAATGAGAAAGATTCTCGTGATATGGAAGCTTGTGGATGGGATGATGATTTTTGGGAGGAGATTGGCTTAGGTGATCTTGTTGAGGGCCATCATGCTAAGATTGGTATGCTTTAAGAATTTCATTTCTTGATCTCCTTTGGTTGGACTCGAGAGTAGAGAAAGATCATGAGAGCAAAATAACAACCAGGAAACGCATCTCTGCTTCCAGTTCACAACCATTAAAGGAAATATAAAAAATTACAAAAGTACCACTAACAGATTGAAACTCAGCTATTCTAAACCTATCATTTCACTATACTTGTAATTTCCTTTATAAAATGAAAAGTTTGCAATCAGTCAAGATTCTAGACGTATTTCTCGATTTTGTCCACTAAACTTGGATCCTGTGGGCGACATCTCCAGCAATATCTCAAATCCTTTTTGTTACTGAACCTAGATACTGAAATTAAATTAGCAGTGCATCAATCAACAATTCTCTCTCCATTCCTGTTTTGAATTTGCATTTTAAATACTTTGTTTCTGTCTTCTAGAGTGACTGAACATAAGATAAAAGTCTCTTCCATAATTCAAGTTTGGTAGCACGCATTCCTTCTTTCTCAACCATGGCTTGTCATTCCGCAAAATTTCATTCAATAGCATACAATACTCTGAGTATATCTAGTAAATTCCTCTATTACTAGTGCAAAAAGGTAAGGCTCAATGTTGTCTGCTGGTGTAGACTTGTTAAAAATGCTCTGTTTCTACACAAGCACTCACTTACATGTTGCTTAACTGTCCATTCAAGTTTCAAATACAAAAGAAATTTTGACAGTGACATTCAATGTAGAAATGCTTTTTAACCATTATAGATTCTTCTACTTTGGTTATGCAGCTGTATTTTGGATGTGTCAAAAAACAATGAAATCGATGAGTGAAAGAAACACTTTCTTACCTCTTCTGTAATTTTAAACTTAACCTTTTAGTTTTATGACCTGACATATATTATAATGACAGGACGAAGTGTAGCTTTTCCAGGCCACGCTTTGGGTTCTGGTCTTACTCCTACTGCTGCAAAGGCAAGAAATTTTGTACCGTAGATTTGCTATTGATTTCAAGTGGTGCTCCCTTGAGGTTGATTAATAAAGTCAATGTACTTATTTAGATATAAGAATGCTAACATAATCCTTTTTTGTGGCTTGGAGGGTAGTTCTGTTCATTTTTTATCCAATGACTTTGGCTGTTTTTTGTTCTCTTATAAATGATTATTTATGTTTTCAGGAACTTGGTCTTGTAGCCGGAACACCTGTGGGGACATCACTGATTGATGCACATGCTGGCGGTGTGGGGGTAATGGAAAGTCTACCTGAAAAAGGTTTATTAATGGAGAACTATTTTGCCTTTTTCTTCATTTTCCTTAATAACTAGAATATTTTAATTTTCTGAGAAGTGGTACATGCTCAGAGAATGATAATGAAGCTATATGCCATCGTATGGTGTTGGTCTGCGGCACTTCTACTTGTCACATGGCTGTATCACGGGACAAGCTATTTATTCCTGGGGTCTGGGGACCATTTTGGTCAGGTATAATCTCAAAATACATGATATGGTTACTGGGCAGTCTATGAGACTGTCTTTATGAAAAATTGTCATACAATTCGGGCCAACTAGACATCTATATATATATATATTTCATTTGTAAGCATGCATATACACTCATGCCCATACATAATGTTTGATTGGGCTAGAGACCTCTCTCAAAGCTCACTCATTTTTTAACCTTCCTCTTTGTCACTTTGGTTAATTTGAGTTGCATAATTTTAATGATTTTATATTACATCATGTAAGGTTACTTATGACAGATATTTATCATTAATGGTTATTCGGTGTTTCCTTTTCCCTTCGAATTTAGCGATGATACCTGAGTACTGGCTCACAGAAGGGGGGCAGAGTGCTACTGGTGCATTATTGGATTACATAATTGAAAGCCACGTTGCTTCTCCACGACTTGCAAACCATGCAGCTTCCCAAAGTAAGAAATTGACTTCTACCCCCCCTTTTCCTGCTTCTTGACTTGACTTTCTATTCTCTGTTCTATATTACAGAAACTTCCCTGTTTCAGCTACTGAACAATATGTTGGAATCAATGATGCGTGAGCTGCAGTGTCCATTTATTGCTGCTTTGACTGAAGATACACATGTCCTTCCTGACTTCCATGGGAATAGGTAAAGCATTTAAAGAATTGGGTTATGAGTTTTCCAGTTTGTACTGCCTGCATATCCTTATAAACGAGTTTAAGATTCTGCCATTGTGATGCACAGGTCTCCCATTGCAGATCCCAAAGCAAAAGGAGTAGTGTTTGGATTGACCCTCGACCCTAGTGAGCAACAGTTGGCTCGTCTATACCTTGCCACTGTGCAGGCTATTGCATATGGTACACGTCATATTGTGGAGCATTGCAATGCTAATGGTCACAAGGCAAGATATGCACCTCTCTTTCTCTTTCTTTTTTTTTTTTTGTTTTATACTAATATTAAGCAGAAAGAGCTTTATAACAATAATAGTTTTTAAGTCCTATGTCCTTTAAGCAATCTGATCTTCTTTCTGGATTTAAGGTTCCAATTGTTATGAACTGAATGCTGCAATTTCTCTGTACGTTAGTATTTTTTACCTAAGGTTTTGCATTGTTAATTTTTTTGATGGAAAAATTATAGTGAGATGAAGGTCTGGTCTGGTCTGCTTTCTCTGTGGTATTTCAGATTCACGTGTCAATTTTGAAAATATTTATTTGTCGAGTTTTTTTCCCTTCAGGTAACAAGTTCCATTTTATGTTCTTATTGGTTGAAACAATTATGAAATAAACCAGGTTGCTGCCAATTCTGATCCAAATTTGAAAATCCGGCATGATCAACCCAGACCTCAACCAGGTCCAATTTCACCATAAAAGTCAACAACTTGAACCCGAAGCTGATTCCAAGAAGAAATGACCCGAACTTGAAGTTATTAAAACATGAATGATTAGAACCTATAATGACTTGACCCAAAAAAGCCCAAGCTCAAACCCAAATGATCCAAACCCAAAATTGACCTGAATTGAAATGACTCGAAAATTTTAAAGCTTGAACTAACTTGAGCTAGATTAGGCCTATGCAAAACCAACCCGAGCTGTCCAATTGACAGGTCTACTCAGAAGCAATTGAACTTGGAATGAAGTGATTGCATAATGAAGAATTAAGCAAAGATTAATTTGAGCTTAGCACAGAGAGCACCTAATATATATTGCAGAGTTCAAAATGTCCAAATAAATAGGCCACCTGCCTATTGAATATCTGTAGTAATTTGTGCCTGATACTAATAAGGTTTTGATTGGACCCTATCAATAAATCTTGGTTTCCCAAACAATGTCACTTGACCTTGATGTTCAGGTACATATCAACTACATTGAAGCTCCAATTAAAAGCCATCTAATTATTGCTTGATGATTAAAAAAGTTGCTGCTTCTGTTTTGACTTACCAATAGGGTTGCTTGGCCTCGGGGCATTGGTTCTTTATAATTCGTTTCACTTACCCTTGAAATCCTTCCTTAATATGTCTCTCCCTTTTTGCAGATTGATACATTGCTTGCATGTGGTGGCCTCTCAAAAAATGCCCTTTTCATTCAAGAGCATGCAGATATTATTGGTTTGTGCATTTGTTTTCTTCCTTTTTGCATGCATGTGTTTTCACGCGTGCATGTTCCTGCATGCTGACTAGTAACTGCCATCTAAATTTGTAATTAAGGTTTACTATCCCTTATAGTCTATAGCAACATAAAACCTTCATTTGGAGCAATGATTCTTTTCCTCCGCATTTGAATGCTGCATTCTATTTTGCTAACATGCTGATTAAAACTTGTGGCTTTCTTGCTAATAATTTGCTAATTCCCTCTTATCATTTATTCTTTTTATTGCTGGGTGACCATTTGCTTATAATTTCAGGTTGCCCTATAATTCTTCCGCGTGAAAGTGAGTCAGTGCTTTTAGGGGCTGCTATTCTCGGTGCAGTTGCAGCAAAGAAGTATACTTGTCTCAGTGAGGCAATGAAAGCACTTAATGCAGCTGGTCAGGTATGCTAGCTGTCCTGATTTGCTTCTATTGGTATCGTGCTTTTATCATGAAATGTGTTGAGCACATGTTGAAGGTTCAGTTTAAAATTGAGTTGTATTTTGGTTTTAAACCTTTCATAAAGCGGTTCAACCTAGACAGGTTAACTGATGGCAATGCATGCCTGGCGTTGGAAGGTGGTCTTATTTTATGTGTCGTTGGTTATCTTTGAGTAGCAAGTCATCATAAATTTGTTCTTTTCAACTCTTATAACCATGCAGGTCATCCATCCATCAACAGACTCAAGGGTGAAAAAGTATCATGATGCCAAATACCGTATTTTCCGTGAACTTTATCAGCAGCAGCTGTCGCAGCGTTCAATTATAGCTCAAGCTTTGGCATAGCTTATGAGGTACCTGGTCGTAACTTGTGAACTTCTATTGGGTGTTTGGTTTTATAAAAAATGAGCTGAAATTTAAAGAAGTTGGACACTGTAAGTGTTACTCTATTACTTGTAAATATCTGCTATAGATCTTTGGTTTCGGTTTTGCATGTGAAAACTAACACAAACAACAGGGAATAAAAGATCAGTGGACGAGTTCACATTTTTAACTCCTTTAGCCTCTTCTAGGTTGAGTTGGGGAATGTTATGAATTGTATTACCAAGGTATCTTCTATATTTGTTTTACGGTTCATATAAATTATTCTTTTTGAGTTTTGTGGCTGTTCCTCCCAATAATATTGCCTTCAATATTTAAACTCGAGTTTTTCATTGAGAGTGCAATGTGCGTTATCATTGCACCCAACACTTAATGAATTATATTATCTCCGCACTAACACCGTTAGATTGTGCTGATGTGGCGTTGATGACCAACCTATATTGACATGTGATAGCCTTTCAATATGACACATTGGACACAAATTAAAAAGTTTAAAATCTTTCAAAAAATATAAATTAATTTTAAAAAAGTAACTTTTTGGACAAGTTTGCACCAACTAGTTACTTTTTGGATAAGTTTAGACAAGCTTAAGGAGTGAATTACATGTTAACCCTTAAAAAATTAATTTTAATTAATTGGGGCAATGTATGCGACGTAATACAAGTTTAGGTGCTAATTAGATAAAAAAAAAGTACTAAGTACTTTTAAATAAGTGATCCAGTTGGGAAAGTTTATTAGGCATATTAGAATTAGTTTTTTTTTTTAAATAATTGTACAAGTCATGCATTAGACGGCTTTTTTTTTTTTTTTTTTTTTTTTTTTTACAACGTGCATCAGATGGCTTAAAACTAGTATAACATAGACAAATAATAAAGGTTAAATTCTGCTGTTAGTCTCTGTACTTTGCAAAAATTATAAATTTAATCTTTATACTTTAATTTAGTTATTTTTTCTCTATACTTTTAAATTCTAAAATCAACAATTGATAATTGATAAATTTATTAAATTAGATTTTTTATTCTCAAAATCTAATGCGTTAGACACATTATCATACATATAATATCATATTAACTTATTATTTTCATATATTACTCACTAAAAATTTAATTAATATATTAACAATGGCCAATTTGTGTCAAAACTGAAATTTTAAAATTTATGATTTAAAACGATTCAATTAAAAATATAGACTAAATCTACAATTGTACGCATAGTGCAAGATTAGTAATTGAATTTAAACAAAATAAATTTGACAACTATTATTTATGTTAGGACAAAAATTCCAAAAATAGAACAGTACATGACTAAAATTGATCAGTACTAAATTCATAACTTTTTCAAAGTACAGAGATTAATAGAAGTATTTAACCAAGAATAAATATTTTAATTTTAAATATATAAAAAAATCTATATACTTTTAATTAGGGGTAAATAAAGGAAAGGAGGGAGAGAAAAGAGTGGATGAGAGAATGATTCTGCCACGTGGGACGCTACTTTGGCATCATTCCAAAAGTGTCCCAATTTTTTTTTTTTTTTTTAATTTTTCTAATGGCTGTGGCTGTGGCGCTCCTCTGCTTCTTCCTCCTACTCCTCCTCCTTCACCTTCACCATTTGTTTATTTTTTCTTTAATTCTTCTTTTTTTTTTTCCCTCTCTTTTTTGTTTAGATCAATCCCATGTTCATATTATCCCCATTCTTCATTTGATCAAAATATTGCCTTACCTAATCAACCAGAGAGGAAAAATGAATCATTCTTTTGACAATTCCCGTTTTTCAGGTACTCTTTTTTTTTTATTTTTTTGTTAAGCTTTGGTTTTAATTTATTTCCGAAAGATAAAAAATTGAAATTACTAAACCTGAATTGCATTTTTTTAATTGAATATGGAAACTGTTATATCTGGAAGCTTGTCTGGGTTTTATTTCAGCTGTTTTGTTGACGAATTTAGTTGAGTTGTAGATTTTGCTTAGTTGGATTCGATTTAGGTTTCCACTTACTTTTTATTTATTTATCTTCGTTTTTTTTTTTTTGGTTTCGTGGTGTTTGAGAATTTCAGAGATTTTATAATTTCTGGTACTCTTTTTGAGTTACCTGATGGAGAATCATTCTGTTGTTGGTTTGAAAAGTAGTGGACTTATATATTGGTTTCCAGTTTTGGTAGAGTTTTCGGCATTGTTGAAATACATGGTGTGAGCTGAAAACCCTCCCATGCGTAATAAAATAATTATTGATCATCAACAGCAGCATAAGAGTCAAACTGTGTATTTGATGAATTCATCTTCATTAAGCCCGGTGTCTGCCTTGCCTTCCTCCATCCCTGGTTCCAGTGATGAAATCGCGCGTGTAAAATTCTTATGTAGCTTCTTAGGTAGCATTTTGCCTCGACCCCAAGATGGGAAATTGAGGTTTGTTGGTGGAGAAACGCGAATTGTGAGTGTGCCGAGAGATATTAGTTATGTGGAGTTGATGAGTAAGATGAGGGAGCTTTATGATGGAGCAGCAGTGTTGAAATATCAGCAGCCAGATGAGGATCTTGATGCTTTAGTGTCAGTTGTGAATGATGATGATATGGTTAACATGATGGAAGAGTATGAGAAGTTGGCTTTGAGTGACGGGTTCACTAGGCTTAGGATTTTCTTGTTTTCGCATCCTGACCAAGATGTTTCATCATATTATGTTGATGGGAATGAGAGGAGGTATGTGGATGCTTTGAAGAGTTTAAATGAGGGTTCTGATCTTAGGAAATGTGATTCACCTGCGATGTCTACAGCTTCTGATGATATTCATTTAGCAGAACAATTCTTTAATGGTATGAGTATTGACGAGAGTTGGGTTCATATCCAGAGGAGCGGTGTGATACCAACACCATCTTTTAACTTGCATAGTCATACTATTCCTCATATGGGTTCTGGACGGTGGAGTCCTGTGTGCTATTCTCCTAGTCACCATGGATACCTTACTCCCAGAACACTATCGGGGTTTCCACCTTCACCATCTTCTGCTCACTATAGAATGCAAGAAGAATATGTTTAGCAGCGATTAAATCGTCATCCCCAATATGAACATCAGCCTCATTTTCCAGATAATGTAGCATGGATGCCAAATGGAGCTATGTCTGGTGATAAGGTTTGTGGTTTTCCTGGTAACATCCTTCATAGTCAAGGTGTGCATGAAGGAAACCATAACTATGAGCACTGCAGGGCTACTTTTTGCAGAAACCAGACACCACATTTGGAGCACCACAACATGGGAAATGCTGTTCCTCAGATTAATAGTTCATGTGCTGCCGCTGAGTGCCCCCCAAACCAAGAAGCATTCATGATGCATGCAGATGGAAAATTGCATCTTGGATTTTATTCCAAAGACCAAACTGATCCCTCTTCTGCTCACGGTGAAAAACATGGTCATGAAAGAGGATGCGTTCTGCAGCACCAACTGAATCCTTGTGTTGAGGAAGCGAGAAATCATGTATATGGATTTGGAAGATTGAATGACCACAATGTTCTAGATGGTGCTGGCATGAATTCACCTCTTGAGCATGCTGGTTTAGCTGATGGCCATCATATGCTTTCAAATTATGTTCATCAGCGAGCTGGAGCTGAGTTGGGGAATGAAGTATTTCGTGATCAAACCATGGTTGCTTCAGCCCACTTGCACATTCCTCCTGAAGAACGTGGGCCCCGTTATGGAAATTATCATTACCCACATGGAGGAGATAATGTTTACCAAGCCTCAGAAGGACATGTACGTGCGCAGTCTTTGCAGAGAAATTTTCAGAATCATACTCATGGTGCTTCAGCTTATGAAGCATATGGTTTACCTCAGCAAATAAATTCTCCAGTTAACTTTGCATTTTTGAAGGATCCAGCGGAAGGTAGTGCAATGCATTTTGTTGCAACAGATGGTCAAAACCCTTGGGTTGAGTCTCCTCAAAAGGTACTGAGTTCTGATGGGACTGCTGTTCCAGACATTGCTTATGCCCATGTTCTCAAGGTGGATGTTAGTCCTCATTGTCAGGAAACTCAAAACACTGTCACTATGAAATCAGTCGTAGCCCCTCAAGACATGCTAAAATTTGCCACTGCCACAGAACCTGTTCAGTTGCCAGATCAAGCTTCAACTTTAATCCATGATACATCTATTTCCAGCAGAAATCTGGAATCATATGATTCTAGTGTCATTGGAGTGTGGGGGATTGAGGACAAAATTGTTCTCTTGGAAGATGAAGCAAATCATGTGGCAAAGATGGAAAAATCTGATGTTCCTAGCATGTGCAGCCCAGAGCAAAACAAAATTCCTGAAGATGAATCTAAAATAGCACCTGATGAGTCTAGCATTCCAAATTGCTTAAAGCTTGCTGAAAAGGGTGATGACCAGGCAAAACATGGTGAAAAGGATCCTAGTGCTGCTGAAAATTCAAAGCTATCTGTAAACCATTTGAGTTTCATACTGGAGTTTGTTGCTTCAGTTACAAAAGTAGCTTTGGAAGAGGGTGAAGAAGTGAAAGCCAAAGTTGAAGATGTTGCCCCCATCAAGCATGATGCAATTGAAAAAGAAGCAGCTGCCGATGAATCAAAATCAATGGTGAGATTGAAGAAAATTTTCTATATTAAAGAACATCTTGCAATATTATATTTTTCTCTTTCTAATAATACATTTTCTCTTTAGAATCCCCATGGCGAGTTGGAATTGGATTCTGATAATGACAACATAACCCTTGCAAAAATTGAGCCAACCAAGGCTGAGGAAGAAGCTTTTGCAAGAGGGTTACAGGTCTTTGTTTTTTTCTCCCTTTTCCTCATTTAACTAACTTTCATTTCTTTGCCACTAGTATTTCTTGCAATCATTCATTTTGTTAGGATTAATGCTTATTTGACCCAAAAAATTTAAACTTCACAAATCGCAATTAGTTTCTTACTTTAGCTTTCATCTTTTAAGTACTTTGGCTCTTAAGATTTTGCTAGTCCTGGGAGGTTGATCTGCCTGAAACTGGCACTGGTAGCTGCCTTCCTTCTCTCCCTTCACACTCTCCCCATTTCAGCCCCTTTTTTTTTTTATTATTTCAAAAACAGAATTTCCATTTTATTTTTCTGGTTTTCGTTTTCATTTTCTAATTATACATAATGACATGGCACTTTTTATCTTTTGTCCTGATTTGATTAGCTTTTTAGTCACGTCAACCTATTAACTTACGCTACTTGACAAAATGAAAGTTCAGATGCTTAATTGCAAATTTTATTTCTTTAGGTGCAAACGAGAGATAGTGAGTATAGGGATCAAATCAATATCTATATATGGTCCATAATCTAACTTTAGCGGTAACGGAAAAATTTCTAGCTTTATATGTCAAGCTTGTTTAGGTGCCATCCAAAAAAAAGAATCAATATTTAACCCAAATTGTTACTTTTCTTACACGTTTGTTTCCATTTTGTTTCTGATGGTATTTGCATTTTGCCTTTTGCCTTCAGACAATAAAAAATGATGATCTGGAGGAGATCCGAGAATTGGGCTCTGGAACATATGGGGCAGTTTATCAGGGAAAATGGAAAGGTTCTGTTGTAGCAATCAAGAGAATCAAAGCTAGCTGCTTTGCAGGGAGGCCTGCAGAAAGAGAACGTATGGTAATAACTATTAGCACTTCCCTTTGTGAAGCTTTGGTTGCTTATCCTTGTAATACTAGGCTGCTTGATGATCAAAAGGGTTAAAAAATTATTCACCTGATATGTCACAGATGCCATGGTACTTGATACTATGGTATTTGTTTACCCGTGTGTAGCAAAGTTTTTAAGTTGGCATTCCACGGTAAAAAGAGCATGAGTTGGTTAGAAGTGAAAAAGGGGGGGGGGGGGGAGTTAATGCTTTTTACAGCTTTTTTCCCCACTTATCGCACTTATCGCACAAAGACTAAAAATAAGTGCTTATATAACTTGAAAAATGAACTACTATGTTGTTACACATAGAACTACAACGGTGCTTTATTACCAAAAAGAACGTATGTAGGTTATGATTGCCTTTTCTCTGCCTACACTCAGTGCATGCAATGGCTTATAAAGTTTTGATCATTAGCAAAAGGGAAAGAAAAATTCTCTTAACCCTTTTTATTAAATGGAAGCAATTCAGCTTGTGATTTAAGTGTTGGAAAATTTCCTTTTCTATTTACGGCATCATAAAAGAGTGTTAAATAATAACTTAGCAGTTATGAACTCTCTAGAGCTCATCCTGCCAATTGGCTACTCTTCTTGAAAGGTTTGTTTATCACTATAATGAATCCTTTGTTAACGTTATTATGATTGTCCTACCATATATTTCTGGAAGACCAGCTTTTTGCTATTTGCTTTTTACATCTTTGTATTTTCATTCAGACCTAGTCTTTTGTTTTTACCCCTTCAAGTTGATGGCCGTGTGTGGTAGCTGTTAAAGCAGAAGGATATTTTGTGGGATACTGTTCAATTTTTTGTCTTTTTAACTCCCTCCCAAGGATTCAATCTTCAAGAGCCTCATGATCATATATATGATACTTCTATGCTTCTCATATATTGATTAATTGCAATTTTTTATTTCTGTGCTGCCATAGATTGCAGATTTCTGGAAAGAAGCTTTGATATTGAGTTCATTACATCATCCAAATGTTGTTTCTTTCTATGGTATAGTTCGTGATAGTCCTGACGGATTCTTAGCTACTGTTGCTGAATTCATGGTTAATGGATCCTTGAAGCAGTTTTTACAGAAGGACAGGTAACCATGTTAGTAACTCTGTGAACAGGTTGCCTTTTAGGCATCCTCACAGTAGTTTGTTTTAGAAGTGTTGTTTGCCTCTTAGCATGTTCCTTTTCTGTTTCATAGTAGACTAAACAAGCTAGAATGCAATATTTTCTTAAGTGATCTTTGTGATATAACAATGTGATTGAACAGGACTATTGATCATCGTAAGAGACTCATCATAGCTATGGATGTTGCATTTGGAATGGAATAATTGCACGGGAAGAACATTGTACATTTTGATTTGAAATGTGAAAATTTGTTGGTAAATATGAGAAATCTGCAGCGTCCAGTGTGCAAGGTATACTGTTCTAGATATTGTTTCCAGAACTCAAAATTCAAGGTTTTAGGTGTGGGAAAGGGCAGGCTGGTGTTGATCAGCCTATGGTGATTTCTTTAACAGTTGAATCTTGGTAATAGCTTCAGCTTGAGATTGTTTCTTTAGCTTATGCTCTTATCATGCTCTTCAGTTTCTTTTAGTTTTCTTATAATGGTCGATGGAATTAGAACTCATTGCATGCATGCACACCCTTGTAGATTGGTGATTTGGGCTTATCGAAGGTCAGGCAGCATACATTAGTTTCAGGAGGTGTTACCTGAGCTTTTGAGTGGTAAAAGTGACATGGTATCTGAAAAGGTAATAGTATCAGTGCATAGATAAGTTTACAACACGTTTTCTTTGTTTCCTTTACTTCTCAAGACATTATTCTTTTTATTTGGCCAGATTCTGATTTTATTCATGTTTCATCAATTACTGCACTTCAGATTGATGTGTACTCCTTTGGCATTGTTATGTGGGAGTTACTCACTGGTGAATAACCTTATGCAGATATTCATTGTGCTTCTATAATTGGTAAGCTTCATATATTTAACATCTTCACGTTACACTGACAAAATATCTGGTATACATATTGGACACGTCCATCAGCATATGCACTTGGCTACAAGGACCTACTGAAGATTAAACATTCCTTTATCAGATCTGGGTCAATGCCTGACTCATAACTTTGGCCTATCCACTGTAGCAATGATTATTTCTTATATAAATATATTTATCAATCTTCATTTGATAGCTGGAAAAAATGGAGAAAAAAAAAAAGAAAAAAAGAGTTTGGGAGAATTGTCACTCTTTATGTTTTTGGGGGAAAGCGAATTTGTGCAATTTCTTGACATACTTTGAAGTTGATCCCATACTAAAACACCAATTCCAGTGAGGGTGGGCCAATGGCACCATTTTGCTTAGTGTTAATATAGTAATTTTTGACAAAATTGAATGTTGTAAGAGAGTCATGATAGAAATGCATGTATTTGTTACTATAATTGGATCCCCAACAAGTAGAAATGACCTGAATTGTTTCTATTCAGGGTTGGTTGTTCTTTCAGATTATTGAAACTTTTATTCAAAATGACGTGCATATTTTGAAGTTGATCTCATACTAAAAAACCAGTTTCAGTAATTGGATTTTGAGCTTCAAACCTCTTCTGATTTAAGCTTTTGCTGTTCTAGTAGTGTGCATGTTTTTGGACTCTCATTCTGATTAGAGTTTAGATGTGAGCTTGCCCTGTTAACGGGTTCTTCCTACAAATTCTTCTTTTAACTTGTAGGCGGAATCGTGAACAACACCTTACGTCCAAAAATACCATCATGGTGCGATCCTGAATGGAAGGCTTTAATGGAAAAGTGTTGGGCCTTTGATCCTACAGACAGACCTTCCTTTTCAGAAATATCTCAGAAGCTAAGAAACATGGCTGCTGCGATAAATATAGAATAAAAACCAACCCCGAAGCGACGATTTCACTTTCTCACATCTGGTGTAGTACTGCCATAAGTTCTTTAAGGAGTATTAAGTTATACATTTTGCTACTGCATAATACACAAAGAAGAGCCGTGAAAGTTCTTGAGAAGTGAGTTTTACTAACTACAATTTAATCTTCCTTCTTACAGAAAATGGTTTCTCTTTGTCATTAAAGGGTTTCGACTTTCCCTCTCTTAGGACCATTGCTATTCCGTTACAATCTAGATGGTGGTACTACGGGTAAATGCATCTTATCATTTGAGGTGGGACAATGGTTTTTTGAACATCTGTATATAAGCTTATAGTAATCAATAATGCATAGTACATATTGAGAGCTTCAGATACAGTAGCATTCAATCATTTTGCCATTATTATTTTAAACCAAGTGTTCATATTTATAAAAATGTACATCGGGTCTTCAAATATATCTGATTTCCTACAGGTTTCACTGAAGAAAAACAGAATGTTCTTTGTTGGGGGGTCTACCTGCTCTACTATGAAAAATAACTAAAACATTACATGAAATATTGATTAGGATCCATTACCAGAATTAATCCTGTTTTGTTTGATATCTGTATGGTCTGAATGCCCCACTTCCACTGACCAAGATTATTGTTATATTCAAACATTTGTTTGACTTGATTCCACAGCTACGAGTTCTTTTTCATATATATATAAAATATGCATGAAATTAACGTGGCATGGATATGTTAATGCAAGAAGAGTTTCTCATATTGTTGATATTGATTAAAGAAATAGGGTGAATGAATTAAGTAGGAATTAGCATGGCATCACCAACTCTCTTGTTGCATGCCCAACCAAAGCTCCCATTGGAGTCAAATAGTGTGACGCTATCTACTTTAGTCCCCAAATAATTTAAGTGCAACAAAAATATGGTTAAAATGTATCATTGGTCCTTGTACTCTTCACAATTTGAAATTTAGTTCCTATACTTTTGTTTCTTCCAATTTTTCATATTTCAAAATTTAAGTTCAATTGTTAATATTTTTATTTTTGTTAATTTTGTTGGTATGAACTTTTGTTAATTTTTATTAATGTATATTAAAAAAATGATATAATGAGTTTGAATTTAACAAAGTAATTTTACTAATGTTAACAATTGGATTTGAATTTTAAAGGTTAAATAGTGGAGAGTTCGAATTTTTAAAAATAAAAGTATAGAGACTAGATTCTAAATTAGTGAAGAATGCAAAAATTTATGGCATATTTTAATCAACAAAAAGAATTATGGTTTGTACTATACGAAGAAATAATACAAATTGGATATGGATGATGTGTTAAATTTTAAAATAATAATTAGTAATATATCAAAATTTATATTTAAAAATGATTATAAAAATAATTTACTAACAAGAAACATGACATATATGCATTTATTCTGGTAAATTCTGTAGAAATCTCTCTTTTTTTTGCTACATCTTATTCTAATGACTCATGCACCTAACACGCGGAGAAGACTTTTTATTTACAAGTCAAAAGTTTTGATGTATCATTGACTTCTCCACCCTTATACATTTAAAAATTACAGGGTAATTGAATGATTAGTTATTGAATTTTGTTTTCGTTATTCTATTTTGAATATTTAACTATAAATAAATATGATTCTTTTTATCAATAAAATTTTCATAAATATGTTTGGGTGAATCAACCTATTGGAAGCTAATGGTTGATGGATATGGCAATGTCTACTTATCTCAAAGTGGTCTCTTGATTGTTAGAATACACAATTTGGTCTTCAACACTATCATCAATGTTTCACAACGAAATTGAATATAACAAATTGTTTGATTTTTTTATATTATAATATTTTTTATAAATCAAATGGGATTAGTGATGACACTAGAATTTTACTATATATATATTTGATCAAGGGTAAAGTCAGAAAATTTTTTTAGAGGGCGGAATTAAATTGTATATTTTTGCGATGTTAAAAATGTAATTTCACCATTTTAATAGCCTATATATTTATAATTTTTAAAGAATTAAATTAAATTTTATCTTTTTTGAGATCAAAATATAATTTTATTATTACTAGTTTAAAATTTTATAAATTATAAATGAGATTAAATAGGAAAATTTTCATTTAATAAATCTAACTTAAATATTTTCCTAAAGAACAGCACTTGAAATTTCAAAAATATGATTTAAATTTCTGGGTAGTGGAATCGAAGAGGGATTTGGTTTGTTTCCAAGACAAAAATAAATAAATAAATAAATAAAAGCAACAAGAGAGTTGATAAATATCGGCATTAAAGTACCCAACAATGGAGGTATGCATGTCTTGTTTTTGTATTAGTGTATATATATATCTATTAGAAATTATATTATATGTATTGAAATTACATAATTAGAATATAGAAGTTTGTTTAAAAATAATATATAATAAATAATGAAACATATAATTTAAACTAATTAATAATAACGAATGGAATATGTATGATATTAAAACTAAAAAAAAAGATTAAATTGTGAGTAAAATGAAACTTAAACATATAAATACATCAGATTAAGAATAATAAATGGTCCTATTGTTTATCATGGTGCTGCACTAACTCAATAGACAATATTATTAATACTAGAAATCATATCACACGTGTATGCGTGTGAAAACTCTAAATTTATTATTATTAATATATGGAATTTGACGGATGTAATAAATTGTATAATGAAATTAAAGTATAGAAAAATATTAAAATAAAGTTTTATTTGAGTAGTAAATTAAAGATTTTACTGCATATTTTTATTTTTTTAAGTAAAAGGATTAAAATAGCCTCGAATGATATAACCTATTTTAATTATAAAAAGACATTTTTGTAATTTTTCTAATCGAGTTGATGCTCGATTGACTCGTGATACTAACTCAACCGGAGTTTAAATAATAGTATAGATAATACAATATAAATATTAAATTTATCAAAATTCTAAACACTGCATTACATTATACATATGATTTTACCTATAATATATTAAAACTTTTAATAGTATCGGTTTCGAGTTAACTAAATACTAATTAAATTTAAAAAACTTAAATTAGAGTTATATAATTAATTTGATTTAAAAATAAATTTTAAAAATCACTTCTCATACATTCTTGCACCCATTTATTTTTATATTGTTATTTTCTCCCACTTAATGACTGTGCATACACTAGTGTCTATTATATTCCTTTTTATTTATTTATTAAATATGTATTATATTCGTGTTGGTAACTTGAGGCAGAGGGTAAAGATGGAAAATACCCAAATTAAGCTCAGCAGATATGACATGCGAATTAAACAAATATTATGGTATATATATGAAAGTTCAGTAATTGCATGCATTTAACCATCTAATTAATTTCTCAGTTCCTTCTGGGTTTTATTTTGCCAATTAAATTCAATTTCATATTAATTATTTATTGGGGTTAGGGATGTAAAAAATGACAGGTGGTGATTTTAGAGAGAATAAAATAACAAGATTATTCATCAAAATTAATAAATTAATAGTTTTCTTTGAACTTAGTTATTGTCTTTAAACATCACATGTATTATTCAGTCTAATCCAGTTTGTTATCAACTACATTTACCTAGGAAAAATATTAATAGATATTAAGCCATTTTTACATGACACCTGTCCATTGTTTTTTTTTTTTTTTTTTACATGAGAACCTGTTCTAATCTTTCTATTCTTTTAATTAAGAGTATATAAAAATGGTTTAATTCCTATTTTGATCCTTATATTTTGTTCTAATTTGAGATTTAATCTTAACATAATTAAATACCTCAACTTTTTATAATTTTATTAGTTAGCTTAAATACTTTATTCTAATTAAAACGTTGATGAAAACTTTAAAGAGTTACTAATATTATTAAAATTCTCTATTGAATCGTGTTCATTATAATATTATTTTTTTGTTATATGGATACCAGATGAGTATATATATTTTTTAATTTCAAAATGCCACATGAGTAAATTTAACAAAAGAAATTTCACAATATTAACAAATAGATCTAAATATTTGAATTTAAAAAATGAAAAGATTGGATTCTTGAAAATAAAAGTACGAAAATATATTTCAAGTATACAAAGAGTATAAATTTTTTTGAATATATTGTACCCTTTAAATTTTAACTCTTTAATTAAAAATAAATAAATAACCAATATAAAGCATAACCATATATTTTAATAATTACGCGAAGGGTTAATAAAAGAAAGCTTAAACCAAATCATATGTACAGCTATTTAATTTGTAAAATAAGTATTCAATATTAGGTGATAGCCCCTAAAAGCAGTGGTCAAAAAGGCAAATAGAAGACTCAATCCCTAGATAAAGAAGAACAAGGCCTAAAAGAAAGTACATTTAACTTTAAGTTGGTCCTTTATCTGGGGATCTGTAGACTAAACTTAATACTATTCCATTGAAAAGGAGGAACTAATTTACTCTGCGTGAAATTAATAAAGTATACACCCAGACATCAGTTCGCTATAAACTATTCAACATAATTATTTGTGTAATTCCTCTAATTCTTAATTCATTCGTAAAAATAGGAATAAGTAATTGAAATGTTATAAATACAATTAATTCAATGAGACTCGTTAATAACGACAGTTATCAAACATATTATACGCATGTAATTACACCAAAATTCAAGTTAAGTCACTTTCTAAACCCACTTAAATGAAGTTCAACATAATCTTAATTTATCTGTAAATAGCAGAGCGAATGGCTGGTCCTAAAAATACACATTTCTATGTAGACTTCGATGAAGTACAAACATCCAAAACCAAAAAAGAATTAACAGATCCACCTTGAAGCTAATTAACCAAACAAGTGGATTATCCATTGGGTTTGAATCAATTATATAGGTAACACAGCCAAGCAAGAAGATATTAGTTTCCCACAAACAAAAGTCAACCAACATTTTGTAAGTTTGTTATTACATTATACTATATATACATATATTATATGTTTAACCAAAAGTTGGTCTAACTGATATAATAGAAAATTTTCACTAAAAGCAAACAATTAATTTGCATTTAGCCTCAATCATTCCACCATATTAATATAGTATGTAATCAAAAAGTTTCTAAGCTTATCTTCACCAGCTCTCACTCAAGGATTCTTAAGCTTTGGTCTTATTGATGATGAAATGAAAAATGAAAATGCATTAGTGTTTATATGTCAATGCATAGATTCTAGGGTTAAGAGAAAAGACAAGCATAAACATGTTTCTTTTTTATTCTTAAATCTCCAGTTGACTCCATTTGTTGATATTACTATCATTATTTTTATGATTGTTACCGTTTATGTGTAAAAGAAAACATCTTCATCCTTTTCAATTTTAAAATTAAGCAAATTAGTCCTTTTAAAAAAAATTGAAATAATTTAATCCATATTAATTTTGAAAGTGAGCAATTAAGAACAATTAATCATGGTATATTAATGTCTTTCGTCAATTATACATAATTTTGATTGGTATAATAACAAATTTAGTCTTTAATGTTTACCTTATTAATTCTATCATTGTGTTTATAATTACGATAAATATAATATGACCAGATAAAGATACCAAAAATTCATAATTCGTGATTTAAATGTATGATTAAGATATTAGTATTTGGAGGGTTAGAGTGCTTTTGAAATTTTTGATAATTTTGTTTTTGTTAATTTCTATGTAGAAGGGGTTTTGGAGACCCATTTTCTTATACGCATGGAAAAATATTATAGTAAGCAAACCAAGGTCAATGAATGGTGCTATACTTCTAATAAAAAAGGTTTTGAATACTCAATAATCCTCTTTCCCTTTGGCATTTTCTTTCTTATACATTATTTTAAAGTATAGTTTTTCCTTTATAATTTTCAATTCATTATTCAGCAACCCTAGCTAGCCAACTTGTAATAGTTAGGGCCTTTGATAAAATTTAAACATTTTATGGGAACAAAATGCCTCACGTCACCCACTATTCTTACCTATAAATCTTTGCCCTTTCCTTTCCCCATTTTCCCCCAAAACCTTCTCTAAAACCAGCTTTTTCCTTTGCCTTGAAGAAACAAAAAACAGAAGACAACATGGGTCGAGCTCCTTGCTGTGACAAAGCCAACGTGAAGAAAGGACCATGGTCACCTGAAGAAGATGCTAAGCTTAAGGCTTATATCGAACAGTATGGCACTGGTGGCAACTGGATTGCTCTTCCTCAGAAAATTGGTATACCCTGGTTACCTACATAAAAAATTATCATATATATATATATGGTGGAAACTTAGTTGCATGTTGTTTTATAAGATTTTGATTAACTTGACCTTTTGTGTTTGTTGGGTAATATTTGATAGGTCTTAAGCGATGTGGGAAGAGTTGCAGGTTGAGATGGTTGAATTATTTGAGGCCAAACATTAAGCATGGTGGATTCTCTGAGGAAGAAGACAACATCATATGCAGTCTCTATATAAGTATAGGAAGCAGGTAAATCCTCTTTCTTCTTCTCTCAAACTTTTAGGCTTGGATTGCTTGTCTTCTTATTCTTTGTCTTGGATACCCTTCACAAAAGTATATGCAAAAACTGCATCTTTTACAGTCAGATCTTCTTTAGTTATTTATTCTTTTTCTGCTATTATCTCTTTGTTTCTTCTCTTGACTGAGTTGGGATCTACTTTTTTAGGTGGTCCATAATTGCTGCACAACTGCCTGGAAGAACTGATAATGATATCAAAAACTACTGGAACACCAAATTAAAGAAGAAACTACTTGGGAGGCGCAAACAATCTAGTAACATCCATAGGTTATCGAATCAAGACCCTAATGATCCTCATCAACCTACTGGTTCAGATGATAATCAATTCTCGCAGGGTTTGAGTAACTCAGCCATGGAACGTCTTCAGCTTCATATGCAGCTTCAAAGTCTTCAGAACCCTTTCTCTTTCTATAATAACCCTGCTTTATGGCCTAAGATTCACCCCTTGCAAGAAAAGATGATCCAAAATATGCAGGCTTCTAATGGAAACCCTAACCTTCTCATGCAACCTCTCTTGCCACCAAACCCTCAAACTGCAAATGAACAAAGTACTGTTCATCAACAAGATTATCCAGAAATCAGCAACACCAAGGGACTTGAAGGGCTTGATAATTGTTTAGATGGGATATCTCCATCAGATGGCTCAGTTCCTTTTGGCAACGGAGACAATTTGATGGACTCAACCAGTACTGCTGCTGCTGTTCAACCAGTTTCCAGCTTCCAGGGCGAGCTGGATGTGTTTCTCAATAACAAAAGTAGTACTACAGGTGGGTATCCTCAGGAAGACCAAATGGTTAATCAACTGGATTGTTTCAGAGACATCAATGGTTCAAAAGACAGCTTGATCTGGTGGCCTACTGATTTCGATGCAAAATCAGCTTCATCCAACTCTTGGGATTCAACTTCTGTTCTTCAATCCAATGGAATGTTTCAAGATTTTGAATTAGGTTACCCTATGTAGCAAGAGACAAAGAAATCAAAAAAAGAAAAAGAAAAGAATAATGTAGGGATTGGGTTACTACTGTTTGAGCTTATTATGTGATAGACATAAAATGGGGGAAGAAGACTGTTGGATTTCATATGAAAGACCATGTAAATTGTGTGAATAATAATGTTAATTTCGTTTCTCAGTATATTGTCAAATCTGCAGATCGTTTGATTATTATAACTGCACTTGTTTTACCTTTCTGCTAGAGCTTCAAACAATTCAGTAATCTATATTCTATGCCACTTGAGAATCATTTGTGATAACCAAATAACATTCTTGTCACTTCTTCCTGCCAAAAGGAAATACATCAAGGTGAATCTCACACACACACACACACACACACACACACATATATGTGTGTTCTGACGAATATATATCTTCCTTGGAATGGAAATGACGAATATAAACTGGTTCACTTTGACGATATTTACTGTTGGATTTGCCTCAACAAGTTTATTATCATGCACATGCATGGTAATGTTCTTACAAAATTCGCGTTTTAACTTTAGTGTAGACCTCTTCAGCTGTTTGTTCATTCATGAAATAAGATTATTTTAGGTTTATATTATTTAACGCATCAAATTTAAATATTATAATCGCGATTACATTTATTATTAAGATAATTTTAAAATATATATCTAACTTATTTTCGAAAGTTATATAAATGAATCCGTATCAAATCTTTCAATAATTTCTTTTGCGTATATTTTATATTTTACTTATTAATGTGCAGATGTAATGTATCAAATTAAGCAATATGAGATAGAAAAACATCTCAATAAATAATTTAAATGATATAGGCAACCACCTCCATCCAAACTTATTCACATATGATAATTAAAATTTTAAAATATTTCTTCTTTTTATTATTATCTACTATCCTCTATTAAAAATTAAAATCACGATTTGTCACTCTATTATTCCTCTCAAACACTTGAGCTTTTCTTTTTAATTTCTAAAGCATGATACTTAAACATGGGACAAGGAGTTCATGTTGCTGGAAGTTCCTAGAATAATATGTTTTCTTTAGGCCAAAAGAAATATAGTTAAAAACTAAAATAAAAACTCCATGTTATCGGAAGTTCCTACAATAAAATAATATATTACGTCGGGAAAAATTAAAAGAAGAAGAAGAAGCACCTATTGGGCTTAAATATAGTTGGGTTTAAGAAATATTTGCATTCTATTTGGGAGCTAATCCATATTTAAATTTATAAATTTTTAATATTTAGTTAGAATTGGAAAAAAAAATTTGGGATTCATTCTTATTGAAATTAACTATACTAAAATTCTCATATACGATGGAATTTAAAGATTTACACATTTAATTGTATATAGTACTTTCGTTTTTACCAACTGAATTAAGGTCTCATCATCTTTACTTTTACTCATAATCTTTCTCCAATTCTTAAACTGATAGAAAAATATGTTTAAATGTGTTTGAACTCACATTAATATAACTCTTTTTTTTTTAAATATTTAAATGTAAATGCATTAAATGTAATTAAGCCACGAGCAATGTAATCCAAGTTTGATAGTTTTACTTGATTAATTCATTAAATGCAATATTTGAAACAAAATTTATTTATTTTTACTAGAAATGTCGCATGTTAAGAAATAAGAAAGATGAAAAATGAATAAGAATAGAAAAAAATAGTTAAGCAAATGCTTAAGTACCGTAACCATTGATTAACTGCTATATTAATGGGTTTCTTTTTTCCATTTTTTTATACCAAGCAAAACTTTAGAGGCCTCTTCCATAATTAGAAAAAAAAAAAAAAAAAAGAGCATGGGAATTCCAACATATGTAATCGTTTCTTCGATTCTCAGTCTAATTTCCTCCTTTTCAATTTCTTAATAACACTCCAAGTCATTTTTAGACTTTAAAAATATATATTTAAATTTAAAATATATTCATATATTAATAACATTAATGAGTGATTAGTGACATATTAATTAATTAGATTTGGATAACATCTTCAATAAAATTATTATTAATTAATGAAAAAAAACTGTTATATGAAACTAAATTTGTAAAAAAAAAAAAAACATATTTCATAGTTTGTAAAAGTTGTCCTTATAAATAATTTTTTTTAAAATAAATATGAAAAAAAAATGATTTTACGATAAACATGACTATATAGTGCAATGCTATTATAAAAAAAACTATTACTATATACATGAATCAATGAAGGGTAAAATTATCATGAACGTCCTTATATTAGGAGTTATATTATATTTTCTCTTTTCTATTAAAAAATTAGATAAGTTAATCTCTACACATTAAATCAAAGATCAAATTGGTTCTCTTTATATAAAAAAAAAATCATCTATTTATACTATTAGAAATTTACGTGGTTGATAGAATAAGCAAATAATGACACGCAATGTGCCATATGCTGACATATAAAAACCAATTTTTAACAATAAAAATATATTAAAATTTTAACAAAAAGATTTTTTTTTTTAAAAAAAATTTAACCTACATGAACCACTACAAAAACCACCATAGTAAGAGGGAGAGCTAGGTTTTATTTGCGCAAAAAGGTTGTTTAATTTCATTTAATTTAATAACTTTTTGGTCGGCAAACCATATAGTAAAAAAGATTACTTGAAGCGATCATCTCCATTCACTGCTATTCACAAAGAAGAAAACAAACAACTTGTTGCTTGCACATCCAACATGCATCTTCCCCTATTTAACACTCTACTATCTACCATAACTTTTACCTTCTATATCCATCCATTTTTATGATTCTTCAATTTTTAAAAGTTTCCTTGTTTCTGTACATACGATACACAATAGTTAAAATATTACTTCTTATATTTTATGTTTTTATTTTTTATTTTTATAATATTTTAAGCAAGTAACGAGATTTTGATATTATTAGTAAAGGCTGAAGTTTTAAGTTTTTTAATATTTAAATTTGAATTACATTATGTGTAATTGTCATTTAGTTTTACCGTACCCATTTATCATGGGTGAGTTTTGTTCAATTATATTAAATAAATTTGATTTGATTTTATTTTATAATTACTTGAACATGTATATATAATTATATTATATTTACAACTGTAATGTATTTGTTAATTTTAATAAAAAAATTTAGAGTTAAAATTCACAATATATATACAGAATTTGCACTTTAAGTACATCTTAAAATATAAATATAATTATTCATAAACATAACATATAAATGTACTTCAATATAAGCATTTTATAAAAAATAAAAATGAAATAATAGTATTGATAATTTACCAATACTTAAATTATAATTCTTCTATAAATAACTTTTAAGAAGCATCTAGTTTCTTTTTTATTTTCATATATTATGATATAAATAATACGATAGGAATAAAACATGTCAATTTTTTTTTAAAAAGAATTATTACACAAACAAAAAATATGATAATTTAAGTACAAAAACATAGTAAACATGATACGTGGCATAAAAATGGGAGTTGTTGAATATCATCAATCACCCGGTAATTTCAATTTCAATATAATTATAGATATTGGTGATTTCGATTTAGTTGGTGGGATTTTTACAAATTTCAAATCGTTGGTAATAATTTATTAGTTTAGAAGTTTTTTTTTCTTACTAATTTTGAGCTTAAAATTTATTCAGTAAAATTTTAAAAAGATTTCGTAAATATTAATAAAAATTTAAAATTTCAAGTAAAGAAAAATTACTATATATTATTATTTGAAAATTAAATTTTATATAGACATTTAAACAATTTTAAATATAAATTTTTTATTTTTACAGCATAAATAATAAAATTAGTTTTAAAGTAAATGAAAATTATAATTTGGATATATTTCAAAAACTGTTGAAACATCTCAATTCAAATTAAATTTTAATTTCTTTTAGCCCTAATTACAAAAACATAAATAAGATGCAAGCCACCCAACACGAACGCATTGATATAATGAAGTGATCCAGTCCTAGTGGGCTCTGATCACAAAATCAGAATAGAATTAGAGTTGACCCAGTGTCAGTGGGCTCAAAGTTATGTATTTAATGTTTATAAACGTTTAATTATTTTTAAAATTTGTATTAATACAATTTTAGGGGCCGGGTGTAAGCCATCTGGCTTGCATTCCCCATAATCATTGTCTGTATAAGGTGTACGTTACGTGAATCAATCATTCACTTCAGCAAATCACCCTGTTAAGTTAATTAAATAAAATGGATGGTTTGTCCGGTCAAACAGTGTTGTTATGAACATCATAGTCACCCAAACATATCATTAATCTTTGTTCTTATGAACATTATTATAGTTGAGGAAACTCCCAGAGTGAAGCCTGAATTTCATAGCATTTTTACCATTTTGTAAGCTTATAGATAAACACCTTGTATGGGTATAGCCGGAATCTCTGCTGTACTCGTATTCTCCAATGTAAGAAATTTTCTGCAGTAGGAGTTGCTGCCGCTGTTCAACTTGAGACACCGACTCCAGTGACACTTTCACGGAGAAGAATGTCTAATACGTGGGTTTCATATCTGCATGCCGTTTTACAGTTGTGTGCAAGAAACAAAGCAGCCATCCAAGGGAAAGCATGCCATGCACGGGCAATCCGTTTTGGGTTGCAAGAAGACACTACAACATCCAACATTCTCATTAACGTGTATTGTAAATCTGGTCTTTTGTCCAGCGCCCGCAAAGTGTTCGATGGAATGCCTACACGAAGCTTGGTTTCTTGGAATACTTTGATTGGTTCATATGCCCAAAATGGGGAAGCCCATGAAGCATTAAGTCTTTTCAAGCTTATGCAAAGGAATGGAAGCTCGTTTAGTGAATTCACCATTTCAAGCGTTGTTTGCGCCTCTGTTGCAATTTGTGCTGTTTTTGTGTGCAAGCAGCTGCATGGTTTTGCTGTAAAGGCTGCTGTTGATTCAAACGTATTTGTGGGAACTGCATTGGCTGATGTTTATGCAAAGTCTGGCTTGGTAAAGGAAGCTAGTCGGGTTTTCGAGAGCATGCAAGAGAGGAGTGTTGTTACATGGAGTTGTATGGTGGTTGGGTACGTTCAAAATGAGCTTTTTGAGGAGGCTTTATTGTTGTTTCATAGAGCTCAGAAAATGGAAGTAGAACATGATCATTTTATACTCTCTTCCATTATATGTGGATGTGCAGGCCTAGCTGCTTTGATTGAAGGAAAACAGGTACATGCCATTATATCTAAAACTGGATTTTGTTCTAACATATTTGTAGCTTCCTCTCTTATAGACATGTATGCTAAATGTGGTAGCGTCGAAGAGGCTTACACCGTCTTCCTTAATGTAGAAGACAAAAATGTTGTTTCTTGGAATGCAATGATTTCTGGTTTCGCTAAACATGCGCGTGCCTTGGAGGCAATGATTTCATTTGAGAAAATGCAGCAGATGGGTCTTTACCCTAATGAAGTGACATATATTTCTGTGTTATCTGCATGTAGTCATATGGGTTTGATTGATGAAGCAAAGAGCTACTTTGATCTCATGATAACAAAGCACAATATATCACCCAATGTCATTCACTATTCATGCATAGTAGATACTCTTGGTCGAGCAGGAATGATTTCCGAAGCTTATGATTTGATACAGAGAATGCCCTTTGTTGCCACTGCTTCTATGTGGGGTTCACTTTTAGCTTGTTGTAGATTCCACGGGAATCTTGAAATAGCTGAGATAGCAGCTAAGCATTTATTTGAGATGGAACCTGATAATGCCGGAAACTATATTCTGCTCTCGAATATATATGCTGCGAATAAAAAGTGGGAGGAAGTTGTAAGAGCAAGGAAGTTTCTTAAAGAAAATGTGGTGAAAAATGAAAAGGGTAAGAGTTGGATGGCAGTCAAAGACAAGGTCCATAAATTTATGGTTGGAGAGATAAATCACCCAAGAATTGCTGAAATTTATTCCAAATTAGATAGTTTGGTGGAGGAGGTGAAAATACTTGGTTATAAAGTTGAGACTGAACATGAACTTCATGATGTGGAAGAGAGTAGAAAGCAAGAACTTTTGAAGCACCATAGTGAGAAACTAGCGCTTAGTTTTGGGCTGCTTAGCCTACCTGCTAGTGCCCCAATAAGAATAATGAAGAATCTCAGGATTTGTGGGGATTGTCATTCTTTTATGAAACATGCATCTAGCAGCACGCAGAGGGAAATCATTGTTAGGGATATAAACAGATTTCACCATTTTAGAAAAGGTCATTGCTCTTGTAGTGATTTTTGGTGATCTATATTCTCTAGTGTCATGGCCAGTTCTGGTATATACCAAGTTTACTCGTTTAGACACTCCATCTACTGTTTTGAGATGAGTATGGGAGACAACATCCGGCCTTTCATCATATATGCAGCATTTTGGTGCAATAGGACTGCTATTTTGCAGTTTTGGCTCTCTCCTCCATCGTTATTTATGGTCAATATGTATCGCAATTGACTGTAATAACATTCATTATGTCCACAAGCACCGAAGAGACTGAAAATTCGTCCACAATTGAAATTCCTTGCTATGAACCTTCTCGGCTGTGGAGCAATATGACTTTGGTTGACTTGGTGAATGGTTATCATAAATATCTACATCATGATTCAACCTGTAGGTAATATAATGTTTATTTGTCGTTTGAATTTCTATTTTCATTTCAAATTATTTCAGAAGGGTCTCTTTTCTTACTGTTGCCATATCCCTCTCTTTGGCAGGTTATTACGTACTTTTGCTTCTTATGCAAAATGCAAGACATAAAGGAATTTTGATAATGTGTGTGTATGTTCATCTCCAATTGGAAATGTTTATGTAACCCTTCATTTAATTTGGGCCTAAAAGGGCTTCAAATCCACCTTTTCACATTATGGCCTTCCAATAGTATGTAGTTTCAGCCTCCGGTTCTGGATGAGTCTTCCTTGGGGTATCTACTATCTTTTAATTTCAGCCTCTAATTTAACCAACACCCTTTATCCATAAGGGGGGAAAATGAAAACAGCAACAAGAAGAAGGAAAAATAGAGAATCTAGCTGAACAAGTCTAAAGTGTGAGATGAGTTGTAAGAACTTCCTTTTATACACAACCTGGCTCATTATATTTATAAACCCTTCAGTCGAATGGCCTGAGTCCAACTCGATCCCCACACCAACACCAACACCATGGCCCGAACAATTCCATGCACTTCTTTGCTTGAAATTGTCCTCTGGGGTTCACCAGATCACTGATCTCTGGTATGACTGGCCAAAAGGTCGCAACGTAAATCTGCTGCAGAAGCAGCTTGGGGTTTATATGTACGATGTAGAGTGGAACAACGGAACCTCCTTTTACTACACAAAGGGCATCAATGGAACATGCCAGACCATTGAATATGGAGTTGGGATTCCTAGGCCTGATTTCCTCGATGGAGCTAACTATTTGGGAACTCAAGTCAAGGATGGGTTCCTTTGTAATATGTGGGAGAAAGTAGATTTTATTTGGTACTATGAAGATGTTGCTACTAAGAGGCCTGTTCGATGGGATTTCTATGATGGTAAGTACATATGGTTATTAGTTTTATTCAGAGATGATGCGAGATATAGACTGAATCGATATGGCAAATTTTCAGGAATAATTACACATGTGATGACATTTGAAGCTGGTGCAACACTGCCAGATTCAGTGGTTCAAGCACCTTATTATTGTTTCACTGCCAAGCCCAAAAGGGAAGATGTGTAAATTTTGCATCCCAGAACTCGATTCAGTAATTGATACGTATATATTACTTTATCCGATATCTTGAGAATAGGGTTTGAATTTCTTGCTCAAAATTATACGTACAATTTAATTGTGTGAACTAAATCACTAATGATAGTCTGGCTATCAATCAAGGAAATTCATGTCTTTGCACCGTTCGTATTTACAGGTTTTGTTTGTGTTTTATTTACGCTTTATTAAGAATTATAAAGGCACTTCGATAAGCTTTTCCTAAATAATTATCACTCGTTAATTACGAATTTATTTTATCATTCTAAAACTTATTAATTTTATTTATAAAATTATTTTTAAAAAATCTTTAAATTGAATTAATGTGATTTTGGCTCTCCTACTAAATTGTTCTATAATTTATACTATTGATAAAATCTTCGATTAAGTGAGTGTTATGAGTCGGCCGAACATCAGTTAGTAAAATTACGAAAATACCCTTCAATAATTAAAATAAGTCATATTATTATTATTTGAGCGTATTTTAATTTTTTTCTTTTCAACAAAAACTAATAAAAATATACAAATGGTGGAATTTAAACCTGCACCAATTATATTAATAAAACATTAAATTTACCACTCAACCAAGCTTCATTTTTTTATGTTTTATACATTTTTATTTTGATATGCACAATATATTATCTTCATTAGTTATATATATTAATAATATTGTTAATTGAGTTGGTGTGACAAATCAACTCGACACTAACTCACAATTGATGGTAAAACCAAAATAAATAATTGTATTGCGTTTAATATTGTTTAGCTGATGTATTTATGTGTTTAAATTTCATTTTACTCATATTTAATCTAATTTTTTTATTTTAATACTGTACATATTTCATTCGTTATTATGATTACTTAGTTTCAAATCATATATTTCATTATTTAATAATTGTAGTGCATTTAGTGTTATTTATGTGTTTAAATTTTGTTTTACTCAAAGTTTAATCTAATTTTTTATTTTAATGCCGTACATATTTCAAACCATATATTTTATTATTTATTGTATGTTATTTTTAAATATATATTTATACTCTAAATCTATGATTTCCACACAAATACATGTGTGATGGAATTTCTAATATAAATAAGGTATATACATAAAAGATAGATTAACCTCACATAAACACTCACGGTTGTTTTCATTTCAGGGAGATATATTATTTAAAAATAACACTTGTAACTAATAATACGGTGAATGTATGTGAAAGATCCTGTATTATAGGAAACTAATTAAATTAGTATTCTTACTATTAAATAAATTAATTTAGTCCTTATATTATTTAAAAGAATCAAATAAAGTCAAATTAGAATGAAGTTAATATTTTCTATTTAAAAAAATATCATTTATTGTTTAACAAAGTTAATATTTTTAAAGTTTTTATAATTCTATAAATGGAATCTTTTGTTTGGAATTGAATTGCAATTGAAAAAGATAATTTTCAAGACTTTTTTATATAGTGAATGTTAGATCCATTACAATTTAAACGTATTTGATTCCTTTTAATAGTAGAGGGATTTGATTCGGTCCTATAATACAAGGATCTCCCAGGAACTTTAACCCTAATATTGCCCAACTGCAGCCGTTATATTTCCCTCCCAAATTTCAAGGACAGCAGTCTAGCTGTAACCGAGTCAGTAACTTACAAAATACGATGAATTCCCAAAAAGAAATGACGTGGCCCAATCATCTATTTGCTGCACCAGCTCCATCACCGCATAGTATAATACCCCATTTTTTCCATCTTCTTTGTTGCTTCGCTCCTTGTTGTCTCCATTTCGATCGATTCCCAGGAAATAAATTAGAAAAGCGCCAAAAGAAAGAGAATAATTTACAGTCTTTGCAATTATTCACCCTGTCTATTTCTCGAGTTTTCAATTTCACAGCACTCGGGATCTCAACTCTTCTTGCAAGCAGGCCCTCTCCTTTTGTACAGGGAGGAAAAAGAAGGGGTGCTGCTTTGCAGATCGGATCCAAATTTCATGCACTGAGAGACCTATTTTTCTATATTTAACGATATGGGTATACTGTTTACAAAAATGTTCTCTAATCTGTTTGGAAACAGGGAGGCTCGGATCCTTGTTCTCGGCCTTGACAATGCTGGCAAAACCACCATTCTCTGTATGATATCGCTTCCTTATTATGTTTTAAGTGACTTTTATATTGGGTTTTATTAAATGGGCATTTTCCGTTTTCTTTTTTTAATAATTTCATGGTTTTGGTTGCAGATCGACTCCAGATGGGTGAAGTTGTCTCGACAATTCCAAGTTAGTCTTCCTTTTTTTCATTTTTTTTTTCAATTTTGTTTGTTTTAAAGGGAATTATTTAGCATTTCGATGTATAAGGGAGAAGTAAGTTAATATTTGCAATTAAGAAGATCAATGGGTTTCTCTTTATGTTTAAGAATTGTTATTTGATTTACTTTGTTCTTGATGGTGCAGCAATTGGATTTAATGTCGAAACAGTGCAGTACAATAACATCAAATTTCAAGTGTGGGATTTAGGTATGCTGATCGCTACTTCTTGATCTGGATCTTTAACATGTATAGTATATTTTTTATAGTAATGTCCTGAAAGATTGATAACATTTTCTTATCGATTTGATTGTTTGAAGGTAAAGAGATGGCGAAGTTCATAATTTCTTATATCAAAGGCTTGAGATAATGCCTGTTATTGTAAATCACAACTGCATAAAGTAGCTTTAATCCGCAACTTACATGATTCTTTTGCCTCTTGTCGATATCTTTATATATCTGTTCTTGGTATTTCTTCCGTAAAACCATCATAGTAGCAGCTTTAAGCAAATTTACAGAACTGATCACTCTTTATCATCAAAGCTTTACTTTTCCAATACTGGATGAAATATGATATTATGTGGGATATTCTGTCTCTAGCTGCCAATCCAAAAGCTATTTCTGCAAACTTAAGGTTCTTCTTTTCTGATTCCAAGTTTGCTGTTATTCAAAGCCACTGAACTTCGTCAACACTAATAGAATTAAGTTGTGGAATTTTAATGCTTTAGTATTAGACTGAAATGTATTCATTTAATACCTTGTTCTGCAATTTTGCTTTCTTTTATCATTTGGAGCTTTAATATTTTAACACAAGTGATGTCAATTTCTTGTCTTGATAACATCTTTATTATTTACTGATGCAGGTGGACAGACAAGTATCAGGTAACTTTCACAAACATGCATTGTTTTTATATTCCTTCATTATTTACTAATATTCTGCTGGCCAGTGGCAGCTTCGAAATAAGATGTTCGGTTTCTGGAAGCTCTATGTAAAGTTTGTATATATGAGTCTGCATCTGGCTGCTTAGAAATTTCGTTAAGCTAATACTTTTTGCTCTCAAACTTATATGACATCCTGTGAGTTCTTTTAAGTTGTAAAAGAGGTGTATGTCTTTATTCAGTTCATGCCAAACATCTTATAGTTAAGGTGTCTGCATAATAAAGGATCATTTTAATGCATTGGTTGTAAGTTTTTTCAAAGTTAGTTCATAGACTTTCAAGGGTATTTTATGGACAGAAAAGAAAGAAAGGGTATTTTGTGACTGGATATAACTAGGAATTTTTTATTTTTATTTTTTGCATTATTGCTAAAAATGAACTTCTTTAAGAAGCCACAAATTAGGCTATCTTATTCACTCTGTGTTTTAGGGATACCAGGAATATGAGCCTAAATTTTATAACTATTGTTATTAACAATCCCATGGCTAATAAGTGAATTTCCGTTTTCTTTTTACCTTTAGAACAAACTAACTTTGAGTCTGTCATAGCATTTCAATGTTGTATTCATGGGATGCCACTGGTTGTACCACTTTTATAATTAGGACTTGGGATTTAATTTATTAGCGTTATTCCAGGTTATCTCAATGTCTAAAAGTGTTGAAATAAAATAAAAGTTTACACCTATGCTTTCGTGTGTTCATGACAGACAAAAAGATTAATCATCCTATTCAATTTTAGTATATGGTTCATATTTTGTTCCCATATTCAATAAAACGGTGCTTCTAGTATAGATAAGCCTAGTTTCTTATTTCATTTTGCTCCACAGGCCATATTGGAGATGCTACTTTCCAAATACTCAAGCTATAATCTATGTTGTTGATTCAAGTGACACAGATAGGCTGGTGATAGCTAAAGAAGAATTTCATGCAATCTTGGAGGTAAACCCATCAAGATGTATTTTACTAGTTTTCCTCTTTCTTAAAAACTTCCTAAAACCTTGTTATGGTAATCTTATAAATATTCCATACATTGAAGATGATATATAGATTACTATGCAGGCGGTAACATTGATCTCATGGTCCACTGTAGTAACATTTGTATTTTAGAAGTTTGATAAAAAGAAAGAATGTTACATGAAAACCTTCTTTCTGCTCCCTAGAATGTGATGATGACTTGTTTATATGTCTGTAACCAACAGCGCCTACTTGGTGTTTACAATATCCTACTTCATTTGTCAATGCTTGTTTTATGTATTTCATTAATACTTCTTCTGGACAAGTTTCAAGTGTGAATCTTTTACAGGAAGAGGAGCTAAGAGGAGCAGCAGTTCTTATTTTTGCAAATAAGCAGGTTGGTACATATCCTTTTTCTTGTTCAAGTATTGTGAAACTTTTTTCTTCGTCTTATTTTAGCCAATTGGCATTGCGCAAGAGCTGATCATGTGCACCTTCTTGGTGTATACAGGATCTTCCAGGTGCACTTGATGACGCTGCAGTTACAGAGTCTTTGGAGTTACACAAGATAAAAAACCGACAATGGGCTATTTTTAAAACTTCAGCACTAAAAGGGGAAGGTCTTTTTGAAGGCTTGGATTGGTAAGTTTCATGTCTCACATGTAATTCATGTTATCCTTGAATATACTTGGCAAAATTGCTTTGCAGCCTATGCTATGATGAGATTCATTGCATGTATTTGTAAGTAAGACCTTCAAAGTGATTTATGCTCGTGTTCTATGCATCTTTCAACAATAGAAACTAGTTCTAAAGTAAATCTATCCACTCCTTGAACAAATCATCTTTTAAGTGGTAGAATGCTGAATCATTTGTTTATGCACATCGAGTCGTTCATCATCAAAGTAAGGTATCTGTGAACCTATTTGATCATCCTCTGTAACTCCTAAAGGAAATTAATTTATTGGTCATCATTGTAGGTTGAGTAATACAATTAAATCCGGAAGCGGCTAACTCTTAGCATGAAGAATTTGAAGCATTGCTCCTATGTGATCCAGATGGAGCGGGGAACGAGCAATGGTGTTTTGCTTAGTATTATGATCTGATAGTAATTTGAGCCATGAGAAAAGTTGTGTCAATTGACCTTCCTAAATTTCTGCTTTTATTATTATTTTTTTGGGGTAAACATCTGGTATACATGTAAAATTTTTGTTAAACATTTAACCATTTCCTTTTGTTTTATGTTAGTCTCTCATTTAGTTTTTCATTTCACATTCTAGAAATCTATTTATCAATACTCATATTCATTCGAGTATGGTTTCAATATCCATATCCATATTAATTATACCCCCATCATGCTTTTTGGAGCCGAAAATCCGGAGCCAGATCCAAAGCTCCTTTTTATGTTATGAAACATAGCAGGGAAAATAAAGAAATGAAAAGAAAATCTCACAATTTACTTTTACAATGCAGAACCTTGATTTCATTGTGAAATCTGAACCCCTAACATTTGTAATCTCAAAAGTAAATGCAAACAGACAAGTAATAATAATTAATAAAAACATGTTATTACATGAATTAATTTCAACTTTACCATGCAATTAATTCAATCCAATGAGCACATTGAGCTGGTTGCAAGGAGTAAAGGAGACCTCCACAAGTCTTTCTTTATTTCTTGACTTCTTCATTGTCTAGTCTTTATAGCATCACTATACTTCGTGTTTAATGGGTTTGTCATCTGAAGATGCTTATATTTCGAATAAGTAAAATTTATAAATTTCATCAACAAGTCATCGAGGAAAAAAAATTTAGATCCAAATAATGTAAATGAAATTGCTAAGAGAAATAACTATAAATTTAGAAAGTATTAATTCGTAAACAAATATGAAAAATATTTTGATTATAAAAAATATTTATTAATTAAAAGTATATAAAAAAAACTTGAATTTAATCTCTAACAACTCCATGCCAACCTCCTGTGATTGAAATAATATATATATATATAAAAGGTTTTAATAAATAGTCGACCCAACCCATATCATTTCTAATCAATCTAATATTATCGGACCTAAAAGCTGCTGAAGATTTCAGTAAAATTTTGTTGTTCTTGTGATGATTTCATGTAAATGAGGTTTTACTTGATAGAAGATGAACAAAATGAAGGTAGAAGAACAGGAAGTCATATGATAAGAAAGATGAAGGATTTGAAAGAAAAAGTAAATTTCTTTGTCAAGTTGAAAAATCATAACCATAGTTATAATGATAATTAAACTTAAATTGAAGCTAACGGCAGGGGTGCAAACTGATTTTATAGGGGTTGACTTAATTTAAATATTATTATTACAGCATACATGAGAACAAGGAACCTCGTCACGTGGTTGTTGTTGACTTGTTGCTGTGTCTCTTACTAAGTTGGGCATGGACATAGACAATGGCTGTTCTATAAAAATAGGGGAGGAAGGTCCAGTTGCCAAAATAACAAGGCAAATTAGTTTTTGTGTGAGTAAAAGGAAATAGAAAGGATGGACCCCTTTCCTCTATTAACTTTCTTTTCCAGACAGTGACCCCACTAGTTAAACAAGAAGCTAAGTTGATTTCGGAAGCCAGGAATAATGGTGCGCTTGAAGCCAGGAATAATGGTGCGCTTACTTCATGCTGAGTTGCAGTTCATTGATAAGCACCTCCGAACATGTTACGACAGATTTATGGAAGATAGCATGCTGAAGGAATGGCTGAGCCAGAACCAAGATTTAGCGCTCGAGGAAAAGGATATCATCGACACATTTGATACTAAATATTGTCTCCACAAGCGGAGGAACTGGGCAGCCAAGATGTATTATGGTTTGCCTCATGCTGCAATGCCTAGGGAGATAGCCACGAAAGTAAAATCGATCAAGAAGAGGATGGAAGAAATCGATGGCTACAAAAACAAGTATTGCGTTGAGCGCCAAGCATCAGAGAGCAACTTAAACACGGCAGATTAGTTAGAGAGGAATAGAAGGGAGGTGTAGGAAGTGGAAAAGGGGGTGGGATTTGGCGATGCAACGAAACGAGTGAGTGAGATGCTCCTTAACAAAAGGCCAAGTGGTGACGTTATTTCAATTGTAGGGATGGCTGGTGTAGGCAAGATCACTTTAGCTAAAGTGATTTATGAGTCCAGCGAGCAAAAGTTCGAGAATCGGGCATGGATTTTTGTGCCTAGCAGATATAGAATGAGGGAGCTGTTGTTGGGTCTCCTTGAGAATCTAATGTCTGTTGGGGAGGAGACATTGAAGCTAGATGATGTGAAGTTGGCCGAGAAGCTGAGGAAGTTGTTACTAGGCAAGAGATATCTGGTCGTCATAGATGGTGTGGAGAAAGCTCAACTGTGGCAGGATTTTGAAAAGAATAAGGTTTTCCCCGACCACCAAGATGGAAGCAGAGTATTGTTGACTACTCGCTCAAATGGTGCGGCTTTACTAGCAAGCTGTTAAGATTTGGCCTGCATTGCAACAAAAGACCAGCAGCAAACCAAGCTCAAATCAAGCTGCAACACTGTTTTGTAATGAAGAAATGAAGCTGGTCCGAATGCAGCAGCATATTTTGAGTGTTTTGTTCCTACGTAACTTAGTCTAATTCTTTTGTAATGTGATAGCTAAGTTAGTAGGATATAATGACTGATTTGTATTGATGTAATAGCTAGTTAGCTGATGAGATTCATTCAACTTTCATCTTTGCAAAGTTTCTTGTTCTGTTTTATTTTTCTTTTGTTTTCTTTGATACACAACTCCAACACAAGCTCATCACCTATTCGTACTCATCATCTCCAATCCCTGGGTGGAAAGGAGATGTCCGAACTCCTCGAGAAGTTAGTGTTCAAAGACAGAAGCTGCCCGGAACATCTGGTGAGGCTCGGAACACAAATTGCAGCCAAGTGTGATGAGCTCCCACTTGCCATTGTCTCTTTGGCTGGTTAGATATACTTACCAATCCCAGTTGGTACCTTAACCAAACAAATGGTTCACCATGTTTTTGTATATTAGCTTTGAACAATGATAGCATACCGATCACCTTAAGGAATGCTTTCTCTATTTGGGTGCTTACCCTAGTGGCTGTGAAATCCCTGCAAGGCAAATCATCAACCTTTGGGTAGCAGAGGTACTTGCAAAGGGAAACAATGAAGCAAGTGCCGAGCAAATTGCGGAGAGATACTTGGATGAACTGATTGATCTATGCTTGATCGAGGTAACCAGAAAAGGATCAGACGGGGTGTTAAAACATTCCAAATCCATATACTTTGGCGCAACTTCTGCATTACGAAAAGCGAACGCACAAGATTCCTTGATGTTCAAATGAAGGTAGGATCGCATCCACACATTTTGTCTGATCCGAATTATTTATCCCACCTACACTCTTTGCTATGTTTCCACAATAACGGTAGGCCTTGATTCAGATGAATTTATGTTAAAATTCGATCATCTCCCAAATATTAGTGTGCTGGATCTAGGATCTACGTATGTTACTAAGCTTGGTGGAAGCATAAAAGGTTCACTTGTGTTGAAGTAATTGAGAATAAATCATCCTTCCTTGAAACGTCTTCCTTCATATTTATGCAACCTATCCGATCAACAGACACTTGATATAAAAAATACTTGTGTAAAATGCTTGCAATGTGGGATTTGGGAAATGCAAAAGCTGAGGCATCTTTCGGTGCCTCACCAAACTACGCTGCCTAAATGTTCTGATAATGGTGACACATGTTTGCCACATCTCCAAACTCCTTCAGCAATAACTCCTAATAGAGAACCTGCAGCTCTCATCATTCATTACAGGTTTCTGAACTTGATTAAGTTGACCTTAAATAGCTTGGACATGGGAAAGACAAAGAAATGCTTGTAATGCCTTTACAAGTTGGAGTGTCTTCTGAAACAAAAGGTTATCAACTGTGCTGCGTTTCCAATAGCAGGGACATTCCCAACAAGACTGGTTAAGGTAACCCTGATGAGAACCGACCTAGTTGCTGATGATGTAAAGAGAACATTGGAGAAATTGGGTCATCTCCAGGTGCTGAAACTGCAACAAGATCCATTAGGGGAACCAAGCTGGAAATGACAGACAACTCATTTCCTCAATTGAGATTCTCTTAATGGAAGAAATTTTTATCCAAACTTGGAGGATGGGAGATGGAGCCATGGGCAGCCTTGAAGAGTTGACCCTCAGTCGTTGCCATGAACTAAAATCGCTTCCACAGCAGCTTTGGCAACTCCATGACATGCACCAGATAAAGGTGAATTCTCCCTCACATTGCTTGAAACGAGAGCTTGAGCAATTAAGAGCGGAGCAACGTAAAGTCCATATACATTTCTGATGACAACAAGAGTGGCCTCTTTATTGAAGACCGTGGAATAGTGAAGAAAGTCCATACACTATAACGTTTTTCCTTTTTTTTTTTTTTTTTTTTTTTTGGTTGGGGGTGTGGGGCTTTGCATTATGTATGTTAAATCTCCTTTCATTGCTTTGGGACATGGTTTGAAACTTGTATTTTGTTCTATCTATTATGTTTCGCTGGTTAAATGCACACAAAGAAATTTACTTCACTGTTTTCAAAATAGGAAAATGTGTTACATTAGTTTAAAATTGGTATGATGACAAATGTAGTAATTAGTAAATATATAAATGAAGCACATGAAAATTTTGTAAGTGATTAATGTACCAAGTACTAAGAAAAAAACACTAAAAACTGCTAGTATTTGCATGAATATTTATTTATTTATTTATTTTTTATTGAAAGATCACAAAATCTAAAGCCCAATCTGGTATCATTGAGGGGTTTTTCCTTTCATAAAGCCCAAATTTGAAGCTTTAGTTTCGGTTTCAATGAGGCTGTCTAAAACTGTATAGGCTAAAAACAGATTTGGGCCTAAAGTACCCATTTCACTCCCATTATTTTTATTTTATTTTCATCCTCGTCCTCATCTGTCAAGAAATATCAGTCAGCATATCTATTTTCCACCAATGAATAAGATGCCCAATTATCAAAGGAGAATCAAAGGAAAGGAGTAGATGGAGGGACCTGTCATACAACACACTTAAAGGAATGCAACGTCAATGGTGATGCCTAATTGTTACTTACAACATGTTCCAAAGATTTGTTCCACCACGCTTGAAGGAATCAGATTCGACTGCTCCCAGCTTACATGCAACGTCAATATCAATCCTCATATAAAGCTGTTTAAAAGTTGATTTTTAATATTAAGAATAGCATCCCATTCACCTCCCATAGCCAAATTGATAATCAGCCAAAGCATTCAAATAGTTCAGTGATCATTTTGTAACATTTTAAAGTTAAGTGACTAAAACATAAATTTACTATTAGTTTAGTGATCTTGGATGTAATTTATCCATATTTATGTTACACGCACGGTGAAGACTTCCTTCATTCATTTTTTTTTCTAATGCCATTCTTGTACTTTAACTATCTAAACCAAGATTATGATTCTGTATGTTGAGAATTTATTTAATATGTTGCTTTGGTTTGTATAATGACATAAATTATCTGAGATCGTCACTTTATTAAAAAAAAAAGTAAAATTGTATTTTTTTTAATAAACAAGTGTTGCGTTTATATTTAAAAATTATTATTATTTTCAAATATTATAAATGGCATTATTAAAAAAATAACTATAAATTTCAAAAATATTAAAAACATGTACAACCAAAACATCTATTTTAAATGAAGAATTTCGAAAGCGAATTTGATTAAAAAAAAGATAGCTATGTGAATGTCAACTTTGAGCATGTTGTTTAATGAAATCACTATCATCATAACTTATGTGAGCATCATTTATCATTTTCAATTAGTGGAAAGTCCTAATTTTGTATTTTAAAAAATCGGTATGCTTAAAACTAAAAGGTGTTGATAGAAGAATTATTTAATTATTAATTTAATATTTTTTATTAAATGCATTATTTTTAGTGAATTTTAAAAAAAAATTCAGTAAACCTTTGTTAGTAAATCAAATCATGCCATGTAATTAAAGGTTTTTAATTGATGTGGTACGATTTAGTTTTTTTTATTTCTCGAGAGGCGGATTTTTGGGCATGCTATAGAGCATTTGGTTCTGTACAAATATGGCTATTTAGAAGCAAAAAATCATGACTGCCCATCAACTAGTGTATTATGTGGATGAGTTCTTACAAATAAGTTTAAATGTAATTTATTTGGCTCTCTCTCTCGACAGTGGATACTTGGGGTGGGTCGCGATTGTGCATAAGAGGTTGGTGAATTTGTGCGGTGCATCTCGAGTTTTATAAAGAGCAAAGTCGATCTTTCTGCGGTGGAAGTCATGTCCACTCACGAGGTTTTTTCGTAGTTACATTTTTTTGCATATGCATGATATTATTCTTGAAATTGACGATCAGTGATTGTGGTAAATTTTCTCTTTAGGAATATTGAATGGTTCTAAATTTAGATGGTTATAATTGAATTGTCAACACTTCATCTCTAATTTTCAGTCTTTATCTATCTGTTCATTAGATATATAGGAATGCTAATAAAACAGTTCACGTTTTAACCATGATTGTTCTGTTGGAAGCAAACTACTTTGAATGTATTTCTTGTTCAATTTTATCATTGATATTATTAATGTTGATAAATTATTACAACAAGATAAAAATGAAAAACTTAAGAAAGAATGTATTGGGTAAGCCTATTGGTTTAGATTTAATCTGTACCACTTATTTACTTTTTATCAGTTGTACTGATTTAATGAATTTGATTTTATATTAAAAAAACCAAATGTAAATGTGGACAAATATCACCATGATAACCAAATTCCTCTAACAAAAGAATTAAACCCAGATGGCATGGTAGCTGGTCATCAGCATTAAGATATCAACCTCATGTCAAGCATGATTGCTTAATTTAATTTAAAGATATATAATAATAAATGTAAATTGACTTATTGTTTGGATGATAACATCACTGATGTAAACTAAAATTACAATTTAAAATCATAAAATGAAATTCGTCTATTTCCATCTATCCTCGAGTTCTTTTTCATTCATACTTTCATAAATAAATAAAAAACAGTTGAACTATAATTAATAATAGATCATAAATTATATAAATGTTAAGTATCCATTGCTATAAGCTTCATTGATATGAATTGACTATATTGTTATTTTTAGAGTCCAGCAGATGCTAGCTGTTTAGGATAAAATATGGCATAGATTTTTATATTATTCACACATTTTGAATTTAATCTTCTACTTTTATTTTAAAAATTTAATCTCTCTATTTTTCTTATTTCAAAATTTAAATTCAATTTTTAATATTTTTATTTTTTTTAAAATTGTTGATGTGATATTTAAAAATTTAAAAAATATATACATACTCATTTAATAACTATATAATTAAAAAAATGTGATAATAAATCTGAATTTAATAAAATAATTTTAAGTGTTAATAATTAACTTTAATTTTAAATTTTAAAAAATAAAGAGAGAAAGGAATAATGACATATTTTTATTACTTGGGTTGACTCTATTTTTATTACTGTAGAGTCGATGACAAGGTAGGTCTTAAATTCTTATAAATGCAAGCAGTCCAGTTTCTGAAATAACAAGGCAAATTAGTTTTCTGAGTGACTAAAAAGTTAGGGAGGATGGAAGCCATTATATCTATAATAACCGAGCTTTTACGGGCAGGGATCCCACTTGCAGCAAAACAAGTTCAATTGATTCGTGGAGCTCCTGAACGAGTGCAATCACTTCAGGATGAGCTGCAATTTATTGAGAAGAGCCTCAACGAATATGATGGCGCATTCATGAAGGATAATAAGGTGAACGAGTGGCTGACCCAAATCTATGGTTTAGCTCTCGAAGCAAAGGTCACCATCGACACATTTAAAACTGAAAAACATACCCAAAACCAAAGGACCCCGGTGGCAAGGTGGATTAAAGCTTGGCCTCACAGATTAAAGCTTCGTAAGATCGCTTTAAAAGTTGATATGATCAAGAAGAAAATCGAGGAAATTGATGGTTACAGAAAGAAGTACTACGTTAACGGCCAAGTAGTAGCCAAGCCGAGGCGCAATTCAGAGTGGTTGGAGAAGCAAAGGAGGGAAGTTGAGGAGGAAAACGTGGTGGGATTCGGCGTTGCGGTTGAGCAAGTGACCAATATGTTGCTGACTAAAGCGTTAAAGCGTGATGTTGTTTCAATTGTTGGGACGACTGGCTCCGGCAAGACGACTTTAGCTAAAAGGATTTATGGGAGTATTAGCAACCAGTTTCAACATCATGCGTGGGTGTTTGTGCCTAGCAAATATAAAATGAAGGACTTGATGTTAGCCATCCTTTCGGAACTGATGCCAATCGGAGAGGAAACATCGAAGCTAGTTGATGTGAAGTTGGGTGAGAAGCTGAGGAACTTTTTACAAGGCAAGAGATATCTCATTGTCATGGACGGTGTAGAAGAAACTCAACTATGGGAGACCTTAGAAAAGAACAAGGTATTCCCTAATGAAAAACATGGAAGCAGACTGTTATTAACTACTCGCTCAAAGAATGTGGCGTCACTGGCAAGCTCATCGAGCAGTCGCATTCATAATATTCAACCTCTTGATGATGAAGCAAGGTGGGAACTTTTGGAAAAGCTGGTGTTCAAAGATGAAAAATGCCCTCAAGGACTGGTTAAGCTCGGGAAACAGATTGCTACCAAGTGTGCTGGCCTCCCACTTGCTATTGTCTCTTTGTCTAGTTTACTGGCCAGAAATAAAACATACGGGAACTGGTTGCAGATCATTAGTAACGTCACTTGGTACCTTAATCCACAAGACAGTCCACCAAGTTTTGGGATATTAGATTTAACCTATGATACTACAATACCAGAACACCTTAAGAAGTGTCTGCTTTATTTGGGTGTTTTCCCTAGTGGCCTTGAAATCCATGCAAGGCAAATCATCAACCTTTGGGTAGCAGAAGGACTTGTAGAAGACACAAGCAGGTCAAAAGCTGAGGAAATTGGAAGGAGATACTTAGAAGAACTAATTAGTTTAAGCTTGATTGAGGTTACTAGAAAAAGATCAGACGGTGGTGTAAGAGCATTTCAAATCCATGAAATTTGGAGGATGTTCTGTGTTTTCAAAAGTGAAAGCATTGGGTTTCTTCAAGTTCACACCAAGTTCGGATCACATCCATTTATTAAAGGGCCATGGTCATGGAGGCTTTCCATTCATTATGATTTGAGGTACATTTTGTCTAATCGAGATTATTTACCCCATTTATGTTCTTTGCTTTGTTTTCACAACGAGGATAGCCTTGATTCAAATAGATTGACATTACAATGCAAACATTTCTCGAGACTCAAAGTGTTGGATTTAGGATCTACACGTGTTTCCGAGGTTCATGGAAGCACAAAAAGTTTATCTCTTTTGAAGTATTTGAAGTTGAATAATCCTTATTTGAAGAGTCTTCCTCGTACCTTGTTTAGTCTCCCTAATTTACTGACACTTGATATTAAAAACACTTGTGCTATACTTCCATGCTTGCCTAGTGGGATTTGGAAAATGCAGAACTTAAGGCATCTTTTGTTACCTCCACATACCATGTTGCCTAAATGTCCTGATCATCAAAAACGTTTATGGCATCTACAAACTCTTTCAACAATAACTCCTAATGAAAACACTGCAGCACTCATCTTTGATTCTAAGTTTCCGAGCTTGATTAAGTTGACTTTAAACAGTCAAGACATGGAGCAGACAAAGAGATGTTTGGAATGGCTCTCCAAGTTGGATTGTCTTCAAAAACTAAAGATTATCAATCCAACTAAGTTTCCAACAGCAAGGACATCATTCCCAGCAAGTCTTGTTAAGGTAAGCTTGGTGGAAACCGACCTAGTTGCTGATGATGTAATGGGAATGTTGGGGTGTTTGGATCACCTTCAGGTGTTGAAACTGCTAAAAAAGTCCATTATGGGACCCAAGCTGGAAATGACACCCAACTCATTTCCTCAACTCAGATTCCTTTTCGTGGAAGAAATACTTGTTAAAACATGGAGGATGGGTGATGGAGCCATGGGCAGCCTTGAAGAGTTGACCATCACTCGTTGCCATGAACTAGAATCACTTCCAAAGCAGCTTTGGCAACTCCATAACATACGCCAGGTAAAGGTGAATTCTCCCTCTCAATGCTTGAGACGAGAGCTTGAGCAACCAAGTGGGCAACGATGTGAAGTCCAAATACCTTCTTTATTGAAGGCAGCTAATCAGTCAAATTAATCCTTTTTCTAATTTTCTTTTTTATTTTGCATGTTATATCCTGAAAGAGAGGTTTAAATTGTATACATAATTTATCTTTGTTTCTTTGTTTCGATTATCAATTAAGTGAATAGACTTTATACACTGATAAACTTAATTTTCAAATAAGAAATTATTCAATAATTTTTACGTATACGAAAAAAACATCATTTTTAAATTATGCATGTCAATATACCATTAATATGATTTTTAAATAATTAAAACTTATCAATTTATGCCAAAACAATTTAGACTTAATATCAATCATTTAAATGTGTAAAATCTCTATCACAAACGTAAAAACAATTATGAATGGAAATATAGAAGTAGTCATAAACGGAAATTGAGAATCAAAGGAAAGGGGTGGATGGACGTGTAACACAACACCCTTGAAAAGGAACACAGTTTGAAGTGCAATGTGATGCCGGCAGCAGCAGGTTCCGAAAGTCTGGTTTTAATTTTTAATTTTTATAAGCCATCAATATTTTACTGATTAAGAAATATGAACAAGGATAACTCAACTAATTAAGATGCGAAAGTCCACTTTAAATGTGTAACCAATTTTTATAATATAGTACAACCACCTTCAACATCATCTTCGATTTTTAAAAAGGCATGGCAATTGATTCTATCTTAATATTGTTTAATAATTCAATTAATGAGGGGCTGATCATAGGCATCTCATCTCATGCATGATTGTATGAATTATTGACTTCACTTCAATAAGTTTATTAAATTGCAAATTTTTGTCGAGATAAATTGACTTTTTAGTTAGATGATAACAGCACTGATGTAAGTTAAAATAATATATATATATTAAAAATATGAAATGAATTTCCATTTCCATCTATCCTCCAATTTCTTTTGAGCATTCATACTTTTATAAATAAAATAAATTAATTCTACTAGAATTAGGATTATGCATTCACACTTCCACTAACATGAATATATAAAATGTTAATTATACTTTTGATATGAATAGATTTAATTACTTGACTATTAATCTTAAGGGTAAAATATGCCGAGCTTTTATACTTTTTTCAAATTTGAAATTTATTTCTTGTACTTTTATTATTAGGAATTTAATATCTTTATTTTTCAAATTTAGGTTCTTGATAAACCATAACAGTAACATATTTTAATTCCACATTTAGTATACTTTTTGATGATTTATCCTCTGTTTCATATAAAAAGGTGCTCTTAATCCTTTCTTTTCATGTCTTATACCCAGGAAAGCACCCGAGGATAAAAAGAACGAGAAACGGGCCCAAAACGGAGTAAACTGGGCCAAGGAAAAAATCGACACGGCCTGGACTTAAGCCCACACGGCCGTGCCTCACTGATCATCTAGAACACGGTCTTCCTTCGAGTCACACGGCCGTGTCTCATTAAAGAAATCCGAACACGGTTTGAAGATCGACCACACGGGTGTGTGCCATGCACGTGTCCCTGTCGTGGCAAAGAACAATTTCATTCGAATTTGGATATTTTGGGGCAAAGAACCTATTTCAAACGCCTATATAAACCCCCTAAGTGTCAGCTGAAAGGGGGGCGGTTAGCTAGGCCAAGGAGCCAAGCTGGAAAGGTTAGAATTGTGGGAAGCACTCGAAGATAGCCAGTTGATCCATCTCAAGAAGCCGGAATTCTACTCAAGACAGCGGATTTCTCATTCAATTCCTTCAGGGGGTTTTAGGGATTTCTTATGTTTTGTTTTATCTTTTCTTCTGAGATGTTTTCTTTATTTATTATGAACTAAACCCTTCAGATAACTGAAGGGGATGAAACCTAGATGAATCTTGTTATTGTTTTCTGAACTATATGATAAATACTTAGTTTGTTCTTAATTATGTGTGCTTAATTTTTGTGTTAATATTTCCGGGATTGATTCAAGTCAGATGTGCTTAGGTGGAGGAGCAAAAGTCCCTACTTAAGAGTAGATCTAGCATAATTAAGCGGAGTTGATCGCACGCCTAGAGATAGGGTGACGAGATTTTGCCGGATTAGGGTGAAACCTAATATGGGAGTCCATAGATTGATTTATTGCTACCCTAGGGGGTTATTAACAGATAAAGAGATTTTCATCAATTAACCTAGGGTTAGACGTTATTCGCCTCGAGAGAGGGTTTAATATACGTTAGGGAGTCTTACGGATCAAACTAAGTGAATAAATCGTATGGTTCAGTGTTAGATAACAAGTGAAGTCTAGGTGGATTCTTCCTGAGGGTATCATCTAAATCAACTAAGCTTTTCTAAAAGTTATCTCCCCAATTTAGTCTTTTTGTCTTTGCGTCTTAGCTTGGTAGTTAGATAATTTTAGATTAAACAACCAATCACTTAATATTTAGGCTAGATAATAGAGAGAAAATTAATATTAGTACTTTTAGTTCCTTTGGGTTCGATAATCCGGTCTTGCCTTAACTATACTACTGTTCAATAGGTGCACTTGCCTTAAATCGTTGTCAAAGTTAGTTTCCAGGTTCGATCATTCTTTTATAAATTTTAGAACTCGATAGACACACGATCAAGTTTTTGGCGCCATTGCTGGGGAACTAAAATATTAAAAAAACTCTATTTTTATTACTCTAGCCATTTTTTTATTTTCCGCAATTTATTTTTATTTTATTATTTTTGTTTTTGCTAAAATTTCTCTTTCTTTTCCTATCAGATACCTCTAGTTTATGACTAGAAGGAACCCAACAGAACCGTTAGTATACGACAGTGATATTGAAGCAACAGCTCAAAGGAATCGTCGAGAAATTAGGCAAGCTCTAAATTACACCGAAGAAGAGCGAGAATCCAATCCTACTGAAGGGATGGACAAAAATAATCCACCACCACATGATATGGGAGAAAACAATGCTCCACGTACTATTTTTTATTATGCTAAACCACATTTAACAGGAGCAGAATCGAGTATTGTTAGGCCCGCTATAGCTGCTAATAATTTTGAATTAAAGCCTAACACTATACAAATGATTCAACAATATGTTCAATTTGATGGTTTGCAGGACGAAGACCCAAATACACATTTAGCTAACTTCTTAGAGTTCTGTGATACCTTCAAAATAAATGGCGTTTCTGGTGATGCCATACGTCTTTGGTTATTTCCCTTTTCATTAAGGAATAAAGCCAAACAGTGGTTAAACTCGTTATCACGAAGGTCAATCAGTACATGGGACCAAATGACTAAAAAAATTTTATTAAAACATTTCCCACCGGCCAAGACGGCCAAATTACGGAATAATATCTTTTCTTTTGTGCAAATGGATTTAGAGACATTATACAACGCATAGGAGAGATATAAGGATCTCTTGAGAAGGTGTCCACACCATGGTTTACCCTTATGGCTTCAAGTCTAAAATTTTTATAACGGTGTAAACCCCTCAACGAGGCAACTAATCGACTCAGCCGCCGGTGGAACCCTGAATAATAAAACTCCTGAAGCAGCCTACGAGTTCATTGAAGAGATGTTGCTGAATAACTATCAGTGGCAATTTACAAGGACAAGGCCAACAAAAACAGCCGGAGTTTACAACCTCGATGCAGTAACCATGCTATCAAATCAGGTAGAATTGATGAATAAAAAGCTTGATAGTTTGTGTTCTTCACAGGTATATCCGATGAATGAGTCAGCGACGCAAGTGGAACTGTGGCGAATCCTGAGTACCCACCCTACCAACCGGGCACAAAAAGCGAACAGATGAACTATATAGGTAATAATTTCAGATCTAATAATAACCCTTATAGTAATAATTCTAATCCAGGTTGGAGGAACCACCCAAATTTTTCATGGGGAGGTCAAGGGAATCAAGGAAATCAAAGACAACAACCTCTTCAAAATTTTCAAAATCATCCTTATCCACAAGAGAAGAAGCCGAACCTCGAAGAGATGTTGGCAAAATTTATGGCAGCCATCGACACTCGTATCCAAAAAACTGATACAACACTTAATGACCAACAAGCATCAATCAAAGCAATCGAAAACCAAGTTGGGGAAATTACTAAGTCAGTCGGACAGCTTGCGAAACTGATGTCCGAACGACCGCAAGAGCGTCTACCAAACAACACTGAGATTAATCCAAAGGAGCAAATCCAAGCCATAACAGCTCAGTAAAATGCAGAGTTAGACGAACCCAATCCAACACAAGAAAACGAGGTTGAAGAAGGTAAAGTTGAGGTAGCGCAAGAAAAGCTAAAACCGGTAATCAAAGAATACCAACCTCGCATTCCTTATCCCGAAACGTTAAAGAGAGACTATACGGAGGAACAGTTCGGTAAGTTTCTTAAACTTTTAAAGAAATTACACATTAACTTACCGCTACTCGAAGCTCTTTCGCAGATGCCAGACTTTAGAAAATTTTTAAGGGAGCTGTTAACAAAAAAATGAAGGATAGACGAGGAACCACATGTGGAACTCAACGCAAAGTGCTTAGCAATTCTACAAAATAGACTACCACGAAAATTAAAAGATCCAGGGAGTTTTACAATTCCATGTATAATTGGTAGTTTATCTATAGAAAATACATTAGCCGATTTAGGGGCAAGCATAAATGTCATGCCTTATAAACTGTTTAAACAACTAGGTCTAGGGAAACCAAAACAAACTAGGATGAGCATCCAGTTAGCTGATAAAACTATTAGAACTCCTAGGGGTATAATCGAGGATATGCTTGTAAAGGTTGATAAATTTATCTTCCCAGTAGATTTTGTTGTCTTAGACATGGATGAGGATAATCCAATCTCCTTAATTTTAGGAAGACCATTCTTAGCAACTGCCAAAACTAAATTGATGTTAATGCAGGCGAAATTATACTTTGTGTAGGCGAGGAGACAGTCACTCTTCGAGCCCTCGACTCGGCTAGAACATTAAGCAACAAAGGTGAGAATGTGAATTCTTTTGATAACCATTCGATTAACCCTTCTTTTCAGGAAGCACCACAAAAGGACAAAATTAAACCCGATCCTAAACCCTGTAAAGAAATAACTCCTGAGGATCGAAGGATTCAGACCAATGAACTAGACAAATGGAAAACACAAATCAAAGAGGAACTGGAACCACACGAAGTAAAACCGAAAAAGCCTCCAGAAAAGCTCGTAGGAACATCAAACCACTTCAAAATAAGAGATCAGGTAATGTTAGACAAAGCCGACCCTCGAATCACTATATCAGGCCTGAAAGTAAACGAAGAAATTCCTCTTAAGGTACATAACATCTTCCCATACGGAAAAGTCAAGGTAAGCAATTTAACATTCGGCACTCTTAAGGTAAACGCCTCTCAACTTAAACTTTATAATAAAAATATAACTGAAAACATGAGGGAAGATATTCAAACTTTTAAACCACCCTGATTGTAGCAAATACAAGGATAGTCTAGCTTAAGACTATAAACGAGCGCTTCTCGGGAGGCAACCTGAAAACTAACCTCATTAACTTCTATGTTTTTCATTTTTTTTATTTATTCTTTCTTTTACCTAACTTTAAAAATAACCAAGGGTGCAAATTTCCAGGCCACACGGCCTTACACACAATCGTGGCCGTGGCCGTGTGGACCACTAGAATCTTGGTACTAATATGGCAGGATGGTACAAGTCAGATTCAACTAAATTTCAAAGTCACGGACTCAACCACTCCCCCCACGGGCACCGACAAAGTGGCACAGTCGTGTCCCACGATCGTGTGTAGCTACTGACTTGCCAACCACGGGAAGAACACGCCCGTGCCTTCCAACCGTGTCAACATACTGACTTATTACCAACGGCCGTGGCAACCTGCAAAACGAGTGTGGGTGAGCCAACACACCCAGACACACGGCTATGCGAGGCGGCCGTGTGAATTGACACGCTCTCGGACCACGGGCGTGTGCGTGTATCAGAATTGAATCTCTATTTAAACCCAACCTCCCTCCCACATCCTCCCCTTCTACTCTCCACCTCTTCTTTTCTTCCCTCTTCTCAGATTTCCTCATAACAAGTCTCAATAACCCTTGAGCCACACCGAAACCATGCTAAAGAAGCGTAAAAGGCCATACTCCTCAAAGGGGAACAATTTACATGAGTTTATGCGGGCAGCTTCATCCAAACAACAAGCCAAAGGTCTTTGAGACCATTTTGTTTCTATTATTCTCTTCTCTTTTGCTTCAATTTCCTTATCTTTACTTCTTTTCTACTTAATTTATTATAATTTATTTTAGTTTCTTAGTATCAGGTTCGTCAGGCTGCTAGGGAATTACACCTTGGGAACCAAGACCACCATCTCCACAGCCTTAGAGGACACGCCCACCTCGCGAACCACCCAATAATAAGGACTCTTCGTTCCATTCATCTTTAATTTTCATTTTGTTTACATTTTTGTTTCCTTTTTATTTATCTTTCTTATCTTTACATATATATTTAGTCTATTTTAAATTTGTCTTAATAACCCCTGGCTAATTCTTCACTAGCTCCCCAATTTCTTTATCTAGCACAGGTTCGTCATCCAGACCGACTCCTCTAAACATCCGACGCAAAGAATACATCTAAAATTCAGGAAGTTTCACTTCTCCCCTTCTCTTTTGATTTATCCCTTACATGTTATTATCTATCTTTGTACATTAAGGGCAATGTACATCTTAAGTGTGGGGGGTAAAAGTGCCTAACTTTCTGCATGATTCTCAAATCCCTGAGGGTAAAAGTGCCTAACTTTCTGCATAATTCTCAAATTCCTGATGGTAAAAGTGCCTAACTTTTTTCATTATTCTCAAATCCCTGAATTTAGTCTTGTTCTTAAGTAATTTCCTCATATTACTAATTAGGATGAAATTTCTGATGATTTATGATTTTTATTGATGTGTTTTAGAGTAAGTCATTGATAATTGTGCATTAATGATTAAATTTGAAGAATACTAGAGAATCAAGTATGATAAGTCTATTTTTCAAAATTAAAATTTTTGCTAGGTTGTTAACCTAAATTTGAATATTACTTGAAATTTGAAATCTATAAGGTTGATGTCAAAAACACTCATAATTTTATGAGATTTTGAGCCTTATAGAGCATACATTCTTTTCCATGCTCACTTTATTGATTATGAGTGTGTCAACTATGAACTGTTATTTTAGAACTTGCCTTGATTATACATGTCAAGACCACAGTTTGATTTGATATACCGAGATGATAAAGGCACCTAGGTTTTAGCCCACTTACTCCACTAAAAAGCCTACCTTCGTAATTAACCCCTAGTGAACCCCGTTGATCCTAACAACCCCTTTTTATTGACTCACCCGCTAATATTAACCCAAAACCCCTTTGTTTTTGTTATCACCATTCTCTTTGACTACCCTTATGTCGAGATTTGATTTGATCTGTTGCCTAGCCATGATCTTTATTTTAATAAATCCATTCATTATTATGTAATATTTGGTTTGTTCTAAAAAAATATTCGAAGTATATTCAGTATTAGTATTATGAAAAGCGAGCTTATACAGTTAAAGTCTAATTATCAAAAGAAAAAGCTTATATTATTAGGGTTATTACTTTTCTAGTTGATGTAATTATTATTGTCTCAGTATTTCTAGATAGGTAACTTGTCAACTCAATCTCGATTCTAACTTTCTAATTCAGCCTTTATCCACACCTTTAACCCTAGCCCCATTACGACCCTGACAAAGACCTTTTGATCTGTTTATTATCTCATTTTACAATGGTGGAGATTTGATTTTAAGGCAAGCCTATGGGATTAACTTTTCAGGTTCGACTTATGAGTGATCTTTTAACTTTAAACCTTAAACAATTTTTGAGTGATTTGAGTGAATCTTTTGTGAGGATGTCAATCCTTGTAGGTTTTGAATTAAAGGTAATTATTCAGATAAGGGGGGACACCTATGTTTTTGTGATACAAATACATGACTTATCTTGTTTGAATCTTTAGGACTATTTGAGTTGAATTATCCATGTATAAATTATCTATGAATTATGATAAGACATTGTTGATAGGAATTATGAATTATGGAAAGTTCATTTTAATTGTAAGTTGAGAATTATGGAAAGTTCATTTTAATTGTAAGTTGAATTACCCACATGGCCGTGCCTCACTGATCATCTAGAACACGGTCTTACTTCAAGTCACACGGTCGTGTCTTATTAAAGAAATCCAAACACGGTTTGAAGACCGACCACACGGACGTGTGCCACGCCCGTGTCCCTGTCGTGGCAAAGAACAATTTCATTCGAATTTGGATATTTTAGGGCAAAGAAACCTATTTTAAAAGCCTATATAAACCCCCTAAGTGTCAGTCGAAAGGGGGCGGTTAGCTAGGCCAAGGAGCCAAGCTGGAAATGTTAGAATTCTGGGAAACACTCGAAGATAGCCAGTTGATCCATCTCAAGAAGCCGGAATTCTACTCAAGACAGCGGATTTCTCCTTCAATTCCTTCATGGGGTTTTAGGGATTTCTTATGTTTTGTTTTATCTTTTCTTCTGAGATGTTTTCTTTATTTATTATGAACTAAACCCTTCAGATACCTGAAGGGGATGAAACCTAGATGAATTTTGTTATTGTTTTCTGAACTATATGATAAATACTTAGTTTGTTCTTAATTATGTGTGCTTAATTCTTGTGTTAATATTTCCGGGATATTGATTCAAGTCAGATGTGCTTAGGTGGAGGAGCAAAAGTCCCTGCTTAAGAGTAGATCTAGCATAATTAAGAGAAGTTGATTGCACGCCTAGAGATAGGGTGACGAGATTTTACCGGATTAGGGTGAAACCTAATATGAGAGTCCATAGATCGATTTACTGCTATCCTAGGGGTTATTAATAGAGAAAGAGATTTCTATTAATTAACCTAGGGTTAGACATTATTCGCCTCGAGAGGGGGTTTAATATACGTTAGGGAGTCTTACGGATCAAACTAAGTGAATAAATCGTATGGTTCAGTGTTAGATAACAAGTGAAGTCTAGGTGGATTCTTCCTGAGGGTATCGTCTAAATCAACTGAGCTTTTTTAAAAGTTATCTCCCCAATTTAGTCTTTTTGTCTTTGCGTCTTAGCTTCTAGTTAGATAGTTTTAGATTAAATTTAGGCTAGATAATAGAGAGAAAGTTAGTATTAGTACTTTTAGTTCCTTTGGGTTCGATAATCCGGTCTTGCCTTAACTATACTACTGTTCGATAGGTGCACTTGTCTTAAAGCGTTGTCAGAGTTAGTTTCCAGGTTCGATCATTCTTTTATAAATTTTAAAAGTCGATAGACACACGATCAGTTCTATACTTTGTTGATGTGACATTTTAAAATTAAAAAAATATTCATTTGATAGCCATGTAACTAAAAAAATAACGTTGTAATGAACATAAATTTAACAAAATAATTTTAACAAATAAACTTGAACTTTGAAATCTAAGAATTAGAGGGATTAAATTCCTAGAAATAAAAGTATAGGGACTAAATTCTAAATTTATAAAGAATATAAGGACTAATGTCATGTTTTAACCTAATCTTAACATTTTATAAATGCACTGCAAGGGAAAGGTCCAGTTTCCGAAATAGCAAAGGCAAAATTGTTATTAAGTGACTAAAAGTTAGCAAGGATGGAATCCATTCATCTTGTAACCGAGCTTTTACATTTTGTGATCCCATACCTAATAAAACAAGTTCAATTGATTAAGGGAGCCCCTGAACAAGTCCAATCACTTCATAGTGAGCTGCAATTTATTGAGAAGAGCCTCAAGCAATGTGAATCATATGGTCACATCTTCATAGAAGATAACACGGTGCAAGAGTGGCTGACCCAAATGCGGAGTTTAGTTCCCGAGACAAAAGGCATCTTCAACACATATAAAACTGCAAAATCATAATGAAAATCATGGAAGTATATTGTTGTTGACTACTCGTTCAACAAGGGTGGCTTCACTAGCAAGCTCATCACGTGATCACGTTCATAAAATGGATCCTTTGGACGAGAAGTCAAGGTGGACTCTCTTGAAAAAGCTGGGTTTCAAAGATGGAAGGTGCTATCCAGAATTAGAGTATCTCGGGAACCAAATTGCCACCAAGTGTGATGGGCTCCCTGTAACACTCCTTACCCGTATTCAACGCTAGAATAGGGTACGAGGCATTACCGGAATTACAAATTTATTTATCAGACATTTTATTTCATCTAGCATTTATATTTGAAATCAATCAAAATCAAACATATTGTCTCTTAAATATATTTTTATTTTTCTCATTTCATGTCTTACTTGAATTTATAACTCATTTCATCATACTTAATTACCTTACATTAACATATTAAAGATAATCACATATTTACATATCGTAAAAAAAAATATCAATTCACTTGTCGTTTCTTTATAAACATAAAACAGTTAATTCATCATACTAATATTTCACGTACCATCAACTTATATTTCCTTATATCATATAATTAAGTTACACGAACTTACAGTTAATTTTATGAAATATCAAAATTCAAGGGCATTTTGGAAATTTTCTATTTTCATTGATTTTTCAATCGATCTTAATCTAAATTAATAATTTCATTCAATTTTGCAATTTTAAATAATAAAATAATCCATTTCATGTAAATTGGTTATTTCCACATTTTTACAAAATTAATCACAAAGTTTTACTTTTATTCAATTTAGTCCCTGAGCCTAAAACATTACAAATTAGCCATTCTAGCTAAATATTCATACATACTTTCCTCCTCCTCCTCTCCATTCCACATCCTTAATGTATATAATATGCTATAAGTAACATTACCAATAATTTCATTGAATTTCTCATAAGTATATTCAAAACTGTCCATTTGAGTTATAGTCACTAAATTATTTATTTCCAGAGCTACAGAACTCCAAATGAAGAACCGTTAATTTTTCCTGAAACTAGACTCACATATCTTCTTGCCATAAAATTTTCAGAATTTTTGATTTAGCCAATTAGTACAGTTTATTCTTTAAATTCACCCTTGTTCTGCTGTCTGGCAGTTTCGACCCTTCTTCACTAAAAATTAATTATCTTTTTATATAGAATTCATATGATGTTATAGTTTATTTCTTATAAAACTAGACTCATTAAGGAATCTAACCATATAAATTATGTTCCCAAATTATTTTTATACAATTTTTTATGATTTTTCCAAGTCAGAACAGGGATCTCGACATTACTCTGAACTAGTCTTACCAAAATCTAAATATCTTAAAATACAGAATTTCTTTTGTTTCTCTGTTTCTTTCATAGGAAAATAGACTCAATAAGCTTTAATTTCATATCTCGCTCAACTTCTAATTCCATTTCTACCATTTTTGGTGATTTTTCAAAGTTACCCTACTGCTGCTGTCCCAAAACTGTTTTCTTATAACTCATTTTACAATTTAATCCTAATTAAGTTTACTTATTTTCTTAACTTAATTCATACTTTGTCTCTTCTTAAATTCCTTCCATATTCAACTTCACTATCTAATATTCATATTAAAACTTTAATTTCTAATTTCTTCCAAATTAATCCCTCTAACACAGCTTATAGCATACTTTACAATTGAATCCTCTTATTAATTCTAACTTAAATTTCATTCAATTTAATCCCTAATTCATCTTTTTCTTCAACATCAACTACACTTTAAAACCTAAAAACTCTCAAAATATCAACTTAGTTTCATCAAAATCTTGCTTTAAAGCTTCTAAAACATCAAAATTAAGAGAATAGGACTTGATTGACTTACCAATTTAAACTTCAAGCTTTAAATCCCTAGTTTTTCCTTTTCTTTTCTTTCCTTCTCCCCTGTTTCGTATGCTCTCTGTTTCTTTTGCCTATTCCATTCCATTCTCTTTTTTTCTTCTTTTGTTTGTTTGTATATATATATAATAATATAATAATATAATAATATAATAATATAATAATATAATATATATATACATTTTGACTAAAAAATCTCAGATTTTATTCATACAAACCGCCTCAACATTTTAAAATGGCATAATTGCCATTTTGGTCCTTCATAATTTCTTTTAATCTATAATTTAACTTTTACACCTTTTTCAATTTAGTTCTTTCCATTTAATTACATCTCCAAACGTTAAAATTTCTCAACTAAACTTTAATAATAACTTAATGACACTCCATAAATATTTTTAGAAATACTTATGGCTCACTTTATGAATTCGAGGTCTCAATACCTCGCTTTTTATTAATTTTTCTAATTAATTATTTTAGTTCACAAAATTCATTAATTTTAAAATATTTCTAAAATCACACTTAACTTATAATTATCGATTAACAAAATTTTCTAACTTTTTCGTCAGATTTAGTAATCTCGAATCACTGTTCCGACACTATTGAAATTGGGCTGTTACAACTCTTCCCCCCTAAAAAATTTCGTCCTCGAAATTTCCTTGTTAATTTAATCATGAACTTCATTATTTCTATAATTCTATAGCTCCTTTGTGCACATATTTATCTAGTTTATCATTTATATACATTCCATATCCTTTCAGTTTGCAATTTATTTTAATTCAATATTGCGAACATACTTTATATCAAAAATTACTTACCTTTTTATAAAAGGTCCAATAGATTAAACAGAACACTTAGGATATACGAAACAAATATAGAAGTGTATTATTATGTACTATTAATCAGATAGCACTTGATGAGTACCAAAGTGTTATTATCAGAGAATGCGCTAAAGTCCCTTAATGGTATACCACTACTATGTTAGTATATCTAATCTCATTTACTTGGGCAAATTACATTATGCACACATATCATTTTTCAATTCCAATTTCATTTTCAATTATTTCACAACTAAATTTAATTTCATTTTCTCATCAATATACAATTCAATATAATATTTATCCATTACTTAATTCAATTTTCTATTTAATTCAACAATAACACTTACTATACGCATAGTTTAAATTTAACATTTAATATTAAATAATAGACATCAAACATGTAACAATATAAGTCATATGTGTTAATTTATACTTTAATTTCATACCTCAACAATAGTCTTTCATCAAACAGTATCATGTATCATCTATATTATCTAATCAACTTATGAACCTTTGGTTCAAGTTTTCAATTTTATATATCAATTTTAATTCATAATTCCACTTTTTTTCATCATGTCAATAATTCAATCGATCAAATTCATTCAATTTTCTCATTTCATTTATTCAACTAATTTCAGTATCAATAATTTGATATTTTAACAAATTTATGAACCTTAAGTTCATACTTCAATTCTCACATTTCAATTCGATTCACAATTCAACTCATAATTTCTTACTCATATTTTCAATAGTTCAATCGATCAAATTTATTTAGTTTTTCTCATTTTAGTTATTCACCCTATTAACAATCCGGACTTTGACGGATACACGGATTCCAACCCACACACCAGTACGGCACATTGTGCCTTAACGGTACATAGTATACGACACACAAAGTGTCGAATCGGTAACAATAACAGTAACAGTAGTCGGCACGTAAGTGCCTGATCAGTAAGCCGGCAAAATCCCGTACTCTTCCATGTCCTATGGCATGCCAATTATATCCGACTCAGCCCGACTAGTTAATAGGGTATTCAAATCATAATTTCATTTTTTTTTCTATTTCAAATTCACTTTTCCATTTTCTAATCAGTATACAATTCAGTGATTCACTTTATTCTCATTTCACTTTCTTAGCCCAAAGTAGACTTTATAGAACACACCGGATATACGGAACAAATACAGAGGTGCATTATGATGCACAAGTGAACAGAGAGCACCAATGTGTCGATAATCGAGAGAACCACCGGTGTGCTAATATCGAGAGCACCAATGTGCTAATATCGAGAGCACCGGCGTGCTAATATCGAGAGAGCACCAGTGTGCTAATATCGGAGAGCACCAATGTGCTAATATCAGAGAGCACTGACGTGCTAATATCAGAGAGCACCAGTGTGCTAATATCGGAGAGCACCAATGTGCTAATATCAGAGAGCACTGACGTGCTAATATCAGAGAGCACCAGTGTGCTAATATCGGAGAGCACCAATGTGCTAATAACAGAGAGCACTGACTTGCTAATATCAGAGAGCGCGCTAAAGTTCCTTAATATCCCGGTAGTTCTAAATTTCGTCTACTTGGGCATTAAAGCTGAATCTCATATATTTAAATAATTCACATAAATATTTCAAAGAAGATAAATAACAATTATTTAAAATTCTTGTAGTACTTACAACAAAAAGGTTGAAATGATATATGTTATTCTTCCTTCACTCATTAACCTTCTCTTTTCATTTTCCTTCAATTCGATCCTCTCCTTTCTTTTTCAAATTAATTTCATATAAACATATAACATTTATATGTAAAAAAAAAAAATAATCAAATAAACTTTCTGTATTATTTAATAAAATAAGCATGTATAATATATTTTTATTCAATTCGTATTTTTAATTTATTGTCTAATCAAATTTAAAATCACTAATTACTTTTCAATCAATATACATTTCAATTACTCACATATTTTCTTTATTTAATTTAATTTGATTCAATTCAAATCACTTTTAGTTTCCTATTAATATACCTTCAAATATTCACATAGTTCATAATTTAGTTACGTAATTTAAATAACTTTCTAATTTCCAGTTCATTCTATTTTCACTTCTTATTTCAACCAATTTCACAAAATATTACAAGAATTCATTATATCAATAATTTCATAGTTTAATGCAATACACATAACAATATTCAATAACTTCACAATTCAATTCTACTCAAAATAATATTCAAGATTCCATAATTCAGTTCAATATCAGTTTCAATTCATTACCCAATCATAAATTTATCATTCTACTAAACACTTACCTTAAAATACTTACCACAATTAATTAGTAAATTACACATAATAATAATAAAGTTTAAATTATAGTGATACAAATATCATCAAAGTTTCTAACATATCACATTATCTCAAGTTATATATTAATAATGGCATATATTTCTAGACTTCACATATACTACGTTTGGTCCGAGAACCGACTAAACCTAAGCTCGATACCACTAAATGTAACACTCCTTACCCGTATTCAACGCTAGAATAAGTGCGAGGCATTACAGGAATTACAAATTTATTTATCGGACATTTTATTTCATCTAGCATTTATATTTGAAATCAATCAAAATCAAACATATTGTCTCTTAAATATATTTTTATTTTTCTCATTTCATGTCTTACTTGAATTTATAACTCATTTCATCATACTTAATTACCTTACATTAACATATTAAAGATAATCACATATTTACATATCGTAAAAAAAATATCAATTCACTTGTCGTTTCTTTATAAACATAAAACAGTTAATTCATCATACTAATATTTCACGTACCATCAACTTATATTTCCTTATATCATATAATTAAGTTACACGAACTTACAGTTAAATTTATGAAATATCAAAATTCAAGGGCATTTTGGAAATTTTCTATTTTCATTGATTTTTCAGTCGATCTTAATCTAAATTAATAATTTCATTCAATTTTGCAATTTTAAATAATAAAATAATCCATTTCATGTAAATTGGTTATTTCCACATTTTTACAAAATTAATCACAAAGTTTTACTTTTATTCAATTTAGTCCCCTGAGCCTAAAACATTACAAATTAGCCATTCTAGCTAAATATTCATACATACTTTCCTCCTCCTCCTCTCCATTCCACATCCTTAATGTATATAATATGCTATAAGTAACATTACCAATAATTTCATTGAATTTCTCATAAGTATATTCAAAACTGTCCATTTGAGTTATAGTCACTAAATTATTTATTTCCAGAGCTACAGAACTCCAAATGAAGAACCGTTAATTTTTCCTGAAACTAGACTCACATATCTTCTTGCCATAAAATTTTCAGAATTTTTGATTTAGCCAATTAGTACAGTTTATTCTTTAAATTCACCCTTGTTCTGCTGTCTGGCAGTTTCTGACCCTTCTTCACTAAAAATTAATTATCTTTTTATATAGAATTCATATGATGTTATAGTTTATTTCTTATAAAACTAGACTCATTAAGGAATCTAACCATATAAATTATGTTCCCAAATTATTTTTATACAATTTTTATGATTTTTCCAAGTCAGAACAGGGGATCTCGACATTACTCTGAACTAGTCTTACCAAAATCTAAATATCTTAAAATACAGAATTTCTTTTGTTTCTCTGTTTCTTTCATAGGAAAATAGACTCAATAAGCTTTAATTTCATATCTCGCTCAACTTCTAATTCCATTTCTACCATTTTTGGTGATTTTTCAAAGTTACCCTACTGCTGCTGTCCCAAAACTGTTTTCTTATAACTCATTTTACAATTTAATCCTAATTAAGTTTACTTATTTTCTTAACTTAATTCATACTTTGTCTCTTCTTAAATTCCTTCCATATTCAACTTCACTATCTAATATTCATATTAAAACTTTAATTTCTAATTTCTTCCAAATTAATCCCTCTAACACAGCTTATAGCATACTTTACAATTGAATCCTCTTATTAATTCTAACTTAAATTTCATTCAATTTAATCCCTAATTCATCTTTTTCTTCAACATCAACTACACTTTAAAACCTAAAAACTCTCAAAATATCAACTTAGTTTCATCAAAATCTTGCTTTAAAGCTTCTAAAACATCAAAATTAAGAGAATAGGACTTGATTGACTTACCAATTTAAACTTCAAGCTTTAAATCCCTAGTTTTTCTTTTTCTTTTCTTTCCTTCTCCCCTGTTTCGTATGCTCTCTGTTTCTTTTGCCTATTCCATTCTCTTTTTTTTCTTCTTTTGTTTGTTTGTATATATATATAATAATATAATAATATAATAATATAATAATATAATAATATAATATATATATACATTTTGACTAAAAATCTCAGATTTTATTCATACAAACCGCCTCAACATTTTAAAATGGCATAATTGCCATTTTGGTCCTTCATAATTTCTTTTAATCTATAATTTAACTTTTACACCTTTTTCAATTTAGTTCTTTCCATTTAATTACATCTCCAAACGTTAAAATTTCTCAACTAAACTTTAATAATAACTTAATGACACTCCATAAATATTTTTAGAAATACTTATGGCTCACTTTATGAATTCGAGGTCTCAATACCTCGTTTTTGGCCCAATTTTTTCTAATTAATTATTTTAGTTCACAAAATTCATTAATTTTAAAATATTTCTAAAATCACACTTAACTTATAATTATCGATTAACAAAATTTTCTAACTTTTTCGTCAGATTTAGTAATCTCGAATCACTGTTCCGACACTATTGAAATTGGGCTGTTACACTCCCACTTGCTATTGTCTCTTTTGATTCTTTACTAGCCAGAGATAAAATATATTGGCAGTGGGTAGATATAATTAGCAAAGTCAGTTGGTACCTTAATCAATAAGACAGTCCACCATGTTTTAGGATATTAGATTTGACCTACCACACTGCTATACTAAAACACCTTAGGAAGTGCCTGCTTTATTTGGGTGCTTACCCTAGTGGTTTCGAAATCCTTGCAAGGCAAGTCATCAACCTTTGGGTAGCAGAGGATCTCGGAAGATGGGTCAAAAGCAGAGGAAACTGCATGGAGATACTTGGAAGACCTAATTAGTCTAAGCTTGAAAGAAGTTGTTAGAAAAAGATCAGACGGTGGTGTAAGAAAATTTAGAATCCGTGAAATTTGGAGGATGTTCTACATTTTAAAAGGTGAACGCATCGGGTTTCTTCAAGTTCACATCATGTTCATATCACATTCAATTAATAACACGCCATGGAGGCTTTCCATCCATCACGAGTTGAGGTGCATTTTGTCAAATAATCAGGATTATTTACCCGATATATGCACTTTGTTTTGTTTTGACGACAATGATAGTCATGATTCGAAAGGATCTAAATTGGATTTCGATCGTTCCCCATGTTTGACCGTGTTGGATATAGGGTCTACGCGTTTCCAAGTTTGATGAAAATATAAAGCGTTCACATCTTTTGAGATTTTTGACAGCAGAGGAAGAAAATAGAGAACAGAACAAGACAATGAAACAAGATGCAAGAAAAGAATTTTTACTTGCTCACAAATGTGCAGCAATGGAGCTTATGATTGATAGCTCATTTTACTTATCTTTTTCAATAAGAAATACAATACATTATTAGTCAAATACATCACCAAATACTACCTACTACCACTAAGTAGCCTAGGAACTTGATAAACATTGCTTGTACACATAACCTAAACTAGTCATTCAACACCTAAACATATCAAGTTGTCATCAGCTTGTTCCTTTTCAGCTAGTTTGAGTACAATGAAACTAAAGAGAAAACATTGCTGTTATAGCAAGCATACGTGCTGTAACATGTTTGTATGTTGCATGCACTTCATCCGAAAATATCACAGCAGCATGGTAGGCCAATTTTCAACACTCCTCCTTGAACTCCATGCTGCGGATATCATTCCTCATACTTCATCCGGATGACTTAGCCTTCTGCAGTATGGGCAAGGTGGATATCTTATTGCACCATCTGATCTAGGTTTGTCTTTCTAGGTTTTCTTCCCCTTGTAAACAGAGGAGTAAGAGACTGGTCTGCTTTTGAACTTGACAATCTCTTATACTTCATCCAGCAAAAATATATTGTCTTTAAACACATCTTTCCTTGTTCCTTTGTTCATTACAATCCTATTTCTTCTTGCATATACAGATTTATAGTAGTATAGGTTGCTTGCCTTGATCGCCATTTTGGCTTGCACTTTGTCGCTCGTGACTAGGGTTGAGCTTGCACTTTGATGAGCTCGCATTTTTGCTTATTGTCTCTTAAGGTGCTTTCAACAGACTCGCAACTATAAAGGGCTCGCACCTTTTGATAAGCTCATAGCTTACACTTCTCACTAAGCTTGCAGCTTTGACATCTTGCTGAGTTTGCAGCTTGCACATTGAAAAGCTTACATACTTTCCTTAAAACTCCTCCTTCAGCTTATTCAAGCTTGTTTAGGAGTCTCACAAGGTTAAGCTATTGTTGTCTTCTACAAGCAGTCTTAAATGACATGTTTTGGCAGTTTCTTTCTTTTTAACAAGCAGCGAAAGTGACCCTCAAAGACTTAGGCTCTGATACCAATTTTTGGGTTTTTAACAGTAGAGGAAGAAAATAGAGAACAAAATAAGACAATGAAGCAAAATGTAAGAAAAGAATTTTTACTTGCTCACAAATATGCAGCAATGGAGCTTATGGCTGATAGCTCATCTTTTTCAATAAGAAAAACAATACATTTATAGTCAAATACATCACCAAATACAACCTACTACCACTAAGTAGCCTAGGAACTTGATAAACATTGCTTGTACACATAAACAAGCCACCTAAACTAGTCATTCAACACCTAAACATATCAAGCTGTCATCAGCTTGTTCATTTTCAACTAGTAATTGTTGGGATTTGGACAATGATAGATGAAGGTTAATCTGAAGCTTAAGCAACTAGGCTCGATGCTTGGTGAAGAAACAAAAATAGAAAATATCTTGAAGAACAGAAAACAAAGAAAGTAGGGAATATTTTGAATGAAATTTGCTGATAATTTCATTAACTTGAATGAAGGCTAAAAGCCAATACAGATTGTAACACCCCTTACCCATATCCGTCGCCGGAATAGGGTACGAGGCCGGAACTTAAAGAACCAATTTCCATTTATTCGAACCAAGTACCATTTATTTATAGAAAACTATTATTATGTCTCTTAAATGGGCTTTTGAAGCCCAAATTATGCATCGGAACTAGACCGAAACCAAATCAGAATCAAAGGGAATTTTTTTTTCACAAAATACCAAAATTATACTTACTCTAGACATGCCAATAGCTAGGTTACAAACATCCATTTCCATGTAAACATTGGTATTTAGTCTATACATGTCATTCTTTCAAAATAAGTCATTTTCATATACCAAGAGATATGGGTTGATAGTGTGATAAAGATCCGACTAATCTCTGACCTTAGAGCACTACAAAACAGGGAAAAGGAGAACGGGGTAAGAACATGGTGCTTAGTAAGTTCATCCAACAAGAATTATACTCACCATACTTATACATCCATTAGTTAACAACACAAGCACACATCCAATTCACATAAACATTTACCTATCACATACAAACTCAACTTTTGCATTAGTTAAGCAACATCATATAAATTCAATACAAAGATAAATTATTGATGAGCTCATCAATTCCATAATTTTCAAGTTTTTCCATTTCTCATATTTATTCCGTTGAATTTCTTGGAATTTCGATGGATATTCACTAGTATACTTTTGTGTACAATTCTGGGTCCATCAATTCTTACACATATGGGTATATCCTTTTTCCAGAGAGCACACTCCCGCGAACCTCATTTCTTATAACGGGATTACCAGTCCAGGCTAAATCCCCTGTATCATATGCTCAAAGAGTATTGTCGGGATTATCAGTCCAAGCTAAATCTCCTACAATGACAATTACTCTAATGAGCTTAATTTGGATTACCCATCCGGGCTAAATCAATTTAACACATATTCTTTGGGAGGGCTGGTATTTGGATAACCCGTCCGGACTAAATCCTTTTTACTGTCAATTCCCTTTTCAGTGATCCATCGAAGTCCATTTCATTCAACCAAGATTTATTTCCCCTTTTTTATCGAGAATAATCAATTTTTCATTAAATATCATACAATGAACATCCAAACCATATTCACATCAATAAACATACATTTCAAGCATTTAATAATATAATTCAAGTTACCCAATGTAACGGCCTAATTTTCAGTGGTGTCGGAAATAGTGATATGAGATCACTAAATCCAACAGGTAAGATTGAATAAGATAGTAATTTAATATTTATGAGTCAAGTGAGAATTTAGAAGAAATTGTGGATTGGTGAATTTGGTGAATTAAAATAATTTATTAGGTCAAATGGGTCAAAAACGAGGTATCGAGACCTCGAATTTGAAAATCGAGCCGTAAATATTTTTAAAAATATTTATGGAGTGTTATTAAGTTAGTATTAAAGTTTGGCTGAGAAATTTAAATGTTTGGGTAGTCAGTTAAATAAAAAGGACTAAATTGTAACAAATGTAAAATTGCTAGAAGAATTAAATAGCTCAAGTGTTAAAAGAAAGAGGGTTTAAAGGACAATTAAACCTAAAAGTGAAAAGGTTGGACGGCAAAAAAATCAGCAGAAAATAAGGGAAATAAGGGCAAAATTGGAAATTTTATTATATTAACACGTATAATAAAGATAAAATTGAAAAACCTAGAGATATTTTCACATTATCTCAGCCAAAACGCCACAGGAGTTCTGGAGAAAGCCGGTTATTCATATTTTTACATCATGTGAGTTTCATTCTTGCTTTTTCTTGATAATTTTTAAATTTTTATGCCGAATTAGTAGTTAAGTCTAGTAATGCCTCGTGCTCGACTCCGATAACGGTCTCGGGTAAGGGGTGTTACATTTATTGGTATCAGAGCTTTAGTTTAGACGATTCCCAGAACGAATGTGATGTATTAAATGTCTAGAAATACATGCCATATAAATCTGTGACAGTGGGATGTGAATGATCTGATCTAACTATTAATTTTTGTTATAGATTGTAAAGATGTCTGATAGACCCGAAGGTGCTGATCATGAAGAGGAAGTTAATAGTAGAGTACAGACTTCTGAGCAGGGAACAAGTAATAATGTTTCGATTTCTTTGATAAGAGAGGAAGAGCTTAAAATTTTGATTTACGGGGTAATGAATCAGTGGTTTAGTGAAACAATACAAGGAAGAAGTCAGGCACAACAACCTCCTCCTCCCCCTACTGTACCACCAGTTACAACCCCAGTTGCTCCTCCTTTAATAGATGAATCTAGCAAAAGAACACCGATTGAGAAACTCAGAAAGTTCGGAGCTGAAGAATTTAGAGGAAGATCGGACGATGATCCAGTTAAAGCAGAGTATTGGTTAAAGAGTTTAGAAAGAGTTTTTAAACAAATGATATGTTCTCCGAAGGACTATTTGAGGTGTGCGGTTTCATTACTAAAAGAAAAAGTGTATAATTGGTGGGAAACCATTGAGGCAGTGGTACCTGCAAATAAACTTACTTGGGAATTCTTCCAAAATGAGTTTAAAAAGAAGTATGTGGGAAGGAGGTATTTGGATAAGAAGAAGAGGCAATTTCTTGATCTTCGACAAGGAAATAAAACAGTGACTGAATATGAAAGAGAATTTGTGTATCTCAGTAAATATGCTCGGGATGTTGTACCGACAGAGGAAGAAATGTACATTAGATTTGAAGAAGGGCTTAATGATGAAATCAAAATGATGATTGGAGGCACATAGATTCAGGAATCTGTGGTTCTGTCTGATCGAGCTCAAAAGATGGAAGAAGTGTATAATAGAAAGATGCAAAGAGAAAGAAAAGGTAAAGAAGTGCACAAAAGGAGCTTCTCTAGACCAATTTCGACTTTTCCGGCTAAAAAGTTCAGAGATGATTCTAGTCGGCCTGTTACAATTCCGGAATGATCAAATAAAAGTAAAACAACTCAAAGAGATGTCGGAGTAACAAATAAACTAGCAGCTAGTGCTAGCAGTGTGCGAAATATTCAAAAACCTAGATGCAAAAATTGTGGTAGATTTCATATTGGTGAGTGTTGGGGAAGAACCAGAGCTTGTTATAGATGTGGTGGAACTGACCATTTTATTCGAGATTGTCCTCAATCATTAAAAGAAAATAAAGAACAAGGCGAGAAACAAACAAATACTCCTCAGAAAAGTAGACGTTCGGGTCAAAGTAGTGCTGCTGAGACTGCTCGTTTAGGGATGAGAGATACTGTAGCCCGATCAGAAACAAGGGCACCTGCACGTACATATGCTATTCGGGCAAGGGAGGAAGCTTCTACTCCAGATGTGATAGCTAGTATTTTCTATCTTTTTGACGATTTTGTGTATACTTTAATTGATCCTGGATCTACGCATTCATATATTTGCACTGCATTAGTGTCAGAAAAGAAAATGACTGTTGAGTCCACTAACTTTGATATGCAAGTCACTAATCCGTTAGGGCAAAGTGTGTTAGTTAATTTAATATGTCGAAATTGTCCACTGAAAATACAAGGCTGTGAATTCTCTGCTGATTTAATGTTGTTACCTTTTCAAGAATTTGATGTTATTCTTGGAATGGATTGGTTGGTTAAACACGATGCTATAGTGAATTGTAGAGAAAAACGGGTTGATTTAAAATGTCAGTTAGGGGAAATAGTTTCAGCTGAGTTTGGAGATAAAAAGGATGATGTCAGAACTATTTCAGCCATTACAGCTCAGAAATTGATTCGGAAGGGTAATGAAGCATTTTTAGCTTATATTCTTGATACTCGGGGTTCTGAATTGAAGGTGGAACAATTGCCAGCTGTTAATGAGTTTACTAATGTGTTTCATGAGGAATTACCTGGTTTACCCCCAGATCGTGAGGTTGAATTTGTAATTGATGTAATTTCGGGTACAGCTCTGATATCAATAACACCGTATAGAATGGCACCAGCTGAGTTAAAAGAGTTGAAGACACAATTACAAGAGTTATTGGATAAAGGGTTCATCAGACCGAGTACATCACCTTGGGGCGCACCTGTCTTATTTGTGAAAAAGAAAGATGGCTCGTTGTGATTGTGTATTGATTACAGACAGTTGAACAAGGTAACAATTAAAAATAAATATCCATTACCTTGTATCGATGATTTGTTTGATCAACTGAAAGGTGCTGCAGTGTTCTCAAAGATAGACCTTAGATCTGGGTATTATCAACTGAAGGTTAAAGAGTGTGATGTGCCAAAGACTGCTTTTCGAACACGGTATGGTCACTACGAATTTCTGGTAATGCCTTTTTGTTTAACAAATGCCTCTGCTGCATTTATGGATTTAATGAATCAGATTTTTCAGCCTTATTTGGATAGATTTGTGGTGGTATTTATTGATGACATATTGGTCTATTCAAAAACAGAATCCGAACATGCACAACACTTGAGAATTGTATTACAGACTTTGAGAGAAAAACAGTTGTATGCAAAATTTAGTAAATGTGAATTTTGGCTTCATGAAGTTGGATTTCTGGGTCATATTGTATCAGCTGAAGGAATTCGTGTGGATCCAAGCAAAGTTTCAGCAGTGGTGAATTGGAAAACACCGAAGAATATAACTGAAGTGCGAAGTTTTTTGGGACTAGCAGGGTATTATCACCATTTTGTAAAGAATTTTTCCATGATTGCATCACCAATGACTCGTTTATTACAAAAGAATGTTGAGTTTGTGTGGTCTGATGAATGTCAGCAGAGCTTTGACCAATTAAAGAAAATGTTAACAGAAGCTCCAGTTTTGACTCAACCAGAATCAGGTATACCGTATGTTGTGTACAGTGATGCATCTTTGAATGGGTTGGGTTGTGTGTTAATGCAGTTAGGAAAGGTGGTGGCTTATGCTTCACGACAATTAAAACCACAGGAAAAGAATTACCCTACACATGATCTTGAATTAGCTGCAATTGTTTTTGCTTTAAAAATTTGGAGACACTATTTATATGGTGAGAAGTGTTATATTCATACGGATCACAAAAGTCTGAAATATTTAATGACTCAGAAGGAACTCAACTTAAGACAGAGACGGTGGGTAGAGTTGCTGAAAGATTATGATTTAGTTATTGACTATCATCCAGGGAATGCTAATGTAGTTGCTGATGCACTTAGTTGGAAGTCATCCTTGTTTGCACTTGGGGCAATAAATGCTCATTTGGCTCTTAGTGAAGAAGGTGTTGTGTTAGTGGCATTGAAAGTGAAACCCATGTTTCTTCAGCAAATCCAGAAACTACAGGATGAAGACCCGAAATTGGTATCTAAACGAAAAATGGTTCGAGATAATTTAGATTCAGTGTTCAGTATTGATGATGAAGGTATGTTGCGTTATCATAACAGGATGTGTGTTCCAAATAATTCTGATTTGAAGAATAATATTCTTTCTGAAGCATATAATAGTATGTATTCTATTCATCCAGGCAGTACAAAAATATACGGTGATTTGAAAAAGATATATTGGTGTCCTGGTAAGAAAAGAGAAATTTCAGAATTTGTTGCAAAATGTTTGATTTGTCAGCAAGTTAAAGCAGAGCATCAAGTGCCAACGGGTTTATTACAACCCATTATGATTCCTGAATGGAAGTGGGAGCGTGTTACAATGGATTTTGTGTCAGGATTGCCTATGACTCCAAGAAAGAAAGATTCGATATGGGTGATTGTTGATAGATTGACAAAGTCAAGATGATTTATTCAATGTAAACAGATTTTTCACTTGAGAAGTTAGCAAAATTGTATGTGTCAGAGATTGTGAGACTACATAGAGTTCCAGTATCAATCATTTCGGACCGGAATCCAAGGTTTACTTCGAGATTTTGGAATAAACTGCAAGAAGCTTTAGATACCAGATTATATTTTAGTACAGCATTTCATCCTTAAACAGATGGACAGTCAGAGCTGGTGATTCAAATTCTAGAAGATATGTTAAGATGTTGTATACTCGAGTTTGGTGATAGTTGAGAAAGGTATTTACCTTTGGCTGAGTTTGCTTACAATAATAGCTATCAATCTAGTATAAAAATGGCACCGTTTGAGGCTCTTTATGGTAGGAAATGCAAGACTCCATTGTGTTGGTCTGAATTGAGTGAATAAAAAATAGTTGGGGTTGATTTGATTCGGGAAACTGAAGAGAAAGTCCGGATTATTAGAGATAGTCTAAAAGCTACTTCAGACCGTCAGAAGTCATATGCGGATTTGAAACGAAGAGACATAGAATATGCAGTGGGTGATCGAGTATTTTTAAAAGTTTCGCGTGGAAGAAGGTGTTACGGTTTGGCAGAAAAGGAAAATTGAGTCCGAGATTTATAGGGCCGTATGAAATTGTGGAAAGGGTTGCTCCTGTAGCTATCGGTTGGCTTTACCTCCGGAACTTGAGAAAATCCACAACGTGTTTCATGTGTCTATGTTAAGACGGTATAGGTCAGATCCTTCACACGTAATTCCTCATACTGAAATTGAGCTTCAACCAGATATGACTTATTAAGAAGAACCAATGAAGATTTTGGCTCGTGAAGTTAAAGAATTGCGGAACAAAAAAATACCATTGGTTAAAGTATTATGGCATCGACATGGTGTGGAGGAGGCAACATGGGAAACAGAGGAGTCAATGAGATCACAATATCCAAATCTATTTTCAGGTAACAAATTTCGAGAACGAAATTTTAAAGGGGAGAGTTAGAATCTACTTTAATTTTGAAAGTGGTGTCGGAAATAGTGATATGAGATCACTAAATCCAACAGGTAAGATTGAATAAGATAGTAATTTAATATTTATGAGTCAAGTGGAATTTAGAAGAAATTGTGGATTGGTGAATTTGGTGAATTAAAATAATTTATTAGGTCAAATGGGTCAAAAACGAGGTATCGAGACCTCGAATTTAAAAATCGAGCCATAAATATTTTTAGAAATATTTATGGAGTGTTATTAAGTTAGTATTAAAGTTTGGCTGAGAAATTTAAATGTTTGTGTAGTCAATTAAATAAAAAGGACTAAATTGTAACAAATGTAAAATTGCTAGAAGAATTAAATAGCTCAAGTGTTAAAAGGAGGAGGGTTTAAAGGAAAATTAAACCTAAAAGTGAAAAGGTTGGACGGCAAAGGCAAGGAAATCAGCAGAAAATAAGGGAAATAAGGGCAAAATTGGAAATTTTATGATTTTAACATGTATAATAAAGACAAAATTGAAAAACCTAGAGATATCTTCACATTATCTCAGCCAAAACGCCATAGGAGTTCTGGAGAAAGCTGGTTATTCATATTTTTAAATCATGTGAGTTTGATTCTTGCTTTTTCTTGATAATTTTTATGTTTTTATGACTTTTACAACTAGATCCACTTATAGAATTCATTAGTTTTTGATTTGGTGGGTAAAATTAGAAGTTACCCTGGCTGAGTAATGGAATTTTATGATGATTTATTATGAAATTTAAATTCCAATTTCATATTAAGGTAGTTTTATTAAGTGATTTTGATAGGAAATGGTATTTAGGACCTAATTGTGAAAAAGTTGTGAATTAGAGGTTGGTGTTGAGATTCAGAATATAAAAAGTTGTGAAATAGTTTTTAATGATAGAGTAAAGTGTTAATTTAGAAAAATTAGTTCAATTGATGGCTGAATTGAGTAGGGACTAAATTGTAAAAATTGTAAAGTTTGGGGTAAAAGTGCAATTTCAAAAATTAAAGAGCATAAATTATGAAGTGAAATAGAAATGAAATAAATGCTAATGAGTGAAAGTATTTTACATTATAGATCAAGAATCCAAAGAAGAACAGGGAAAAGAAAAAGTTGCAGAATAGTCCCTAAATTTCAATATCTACTACAAATCAGCCGGGTAAGTTCATATGGTTGAATTTATATGTTTATTTGTGAATGATTAAATGATATAATGTGTTGTTAAATATGAATTTGCTGTGAAATTATGAAATTATGATAAAACGAAAGAATAAAGGCGGTAATTCAAATTAGGAAAAACGCAGAATTGAGTACGTTCGTATCGTAACATGTGATGAATTGACGGATAAGACCATGGTTAATCCATGGCAAAGTGTGAAATGTAGGTATGGTATAATCCATACTGAGTTGTGAAATGTAGGTATGGTATAATCCATACTGAGTTGTGAAATGTAAGTATGGTATCGTCCATACTGAGTTATGAAAAGTAGGTATGGTATCGTCCATACCGAGTTGTGAAATGTAGGTATGGTATCATCCATACTGAGTTGTGAAACGTGGCACTGAGCAACGACGTACTCAAATTCGTAAGACATTTCCTAATTTGATATTAAGTAATATAAAAGAAGTGAATCAAATGAAAGAGATTGAGTAGTTGTTAATGTTGAGCTCAACTATGTGAAGTATTTTAACAATGGTTGTGAATGGCAGGGAACTTTAGTAAATGTTTTATTATTGTTTGGAAATATTATGTGTGGTAAGCATTACTTTTAAACCTATGAACTTACTAAGCTTCAATAAGCTTACTCGTGTGTGTTGATATTTTTATGTAGATTGAATTAAAGAGAAGTTGGTAGATCGGATCATCACAGAAAAGCTCACTATCCAGATCAATTCCGGTAGCCTTTGTTTTATGTTTAAAAATTTATATGGCATGTATAGAGTTTAAATGAAATGGAGTAAAGTTGTTATGAACTAGTTAATTATATTTTGCAATGAAACAATTTTTGAATTGCAACAGTTATGCGATTTTGAAAAATCACCAAAAATAGAAGAAATGGAATTAAATAGTGAATAATATATAGAATTGAAGATTATTGAGTCTATTTTCATATAAAATAAACATAACAAGTAAATTATTCGTATATTTTGAGATATTTGAATTTTTTTGAGACTAGTTCAGAATGATTACGCGATCCCCTGTTCTAACTTTGAAAAATCATTAGAAATTGTACAAAAATAATTGTGGGATATAGTTTATATGCATGGAATCTTGAATGAGTCTATTTTCAAATGAACTAAATAAGAAGGTCATATGAATTTTTTAAAAAGAGATAATTGATTTGTAGTGAAGAGAGGTCAGAATAGAAGAACAGTAAAATAGGGGAGAATTTAATGAATAAACTGTACTAATTGGCTGAGCCAAAAATTCTGGAAAAATTATAGTAAGAAGATATATGAGTCTAGTGTCAGGGAAAATTTATAGATCTTAATTTAAAGTTTTGTATCTTGAGATAAAAATAATTTAGTAACTATGACGCAGATGGACAGTTTTAAATTTTTATGCCAAATTAGTAGTTAAGTCTAGTAATGCCTCGTGCTCGACTCCGGTAACGGTCTCGGGTAAAGGGTGTTACATTAAAAACTAAATTATTTTTATCTCGAGATAAAAAACTCCAAATTAAGATCCGTAAATTTTCCTGAAACTAGACTCATATATCTTCTTACTATAATTTTTCCAGAATTTTTGGCTCAGCCAATTAGTACAGTTTATTCATTAAAATCTCCCCTGTTTTACTGTTCTTCTATTCTGACCTCGCTTCACTGTGAATCAATTATCTCTTTGTACAAAATTCATATGACTTTCTTATTTAGTTCATTTGAAAATAGACTCATTCAGGATTCCATGCATATAAACTATATCCCACAATTATTTTTGTACAATTTCTAATGATTTTTCAAATACAGAACAGAGGATCACGTAATCATTCTAAACTAGTTTCACAAAAATTCAAATATCTCAAAATATACGAATAATTTATTTGTTATGTTTCTTTTATATGAAAATAGACTCAATAAGCTTCAATTCTATATATTGTTCACTATTTAATTCCATTTCTTCTATTTTTGGTGATTTTTCAAAATCACATAACTGCTGCAATTTAAAAACTGTTTCATTGCAAAATATAATTAACTAGTTTATAACAACTTTACTCCATTTCATTTAAACTCTATACATGCCATATAAATCTTTAAACATAAAACAAAGGCTACCGGAATTGATCTGGATAGTGAGCTTTGCTGTGATGATCCGATCTACTAACTTCTCTTTAATTCAATCTACATAAAAATATCAACACACACGAGTAAGCTTATTGAAGCTTCGTAAGTTCATAGGTTTAAAAGTAATGCTTACCACACATAATATTTCCAAACAATAATAAAACATTTACTAAAGTTCCCTGCCATTCACAACCATTGTTAAAATACTTCACATAGTTGAGCTCAACATTAACAACTACTCAGTCTCTTTCATTTGATTCACTTCTTTTATATTACTTAATATCAAATTAGGAAACGTCTTACGAATTTGAGTACGTCGTTGCTCAGTGCCACGTTTCACAACTCAGTATGGATTATACCATACCTACATTTCACACTTTGCCATGGATTAACCATGGTCTTATCCGTCAATTCATCACATGTCACGATATTTAACGTACTCAATTTCTGCGTTTTTCCTAATTTGAATTACCGCCTTTATTCTTTCGTTTTATCATAATTTCATAATTTCACAGCAAATTCATATTTAACAACACATTATATCATTTAATCATTCACAAATAAACATATAAATTCAACCATATGAACTTACCCGGCTGATTTGTAGTAGATATTGAAATTTAGGGACTATTCTGCAACTTTTTCTTTTCCCCATTCTTCTTTGGATTCTTGATCTATAATGTAAAATACTTTCACTCATTAGCATTTATTTCATTTCTATTTCACTTCATAATTTATGCTCTTCAATTTTTGAAATTGCACTTTTACACCAAACTTTATAATTTTTACAATTTAGTCCCTACTCAATTCAGCCATCAATTGAACTAATTTTTCTCAATTAACACTTTACTCTATCATTAAAAACTATTTCACAACTTTTTATATTCTGAATTTCAACACCAACCTCTAATTCACAACTTTTTCACAATTAGGTCCTAAATACCATTTCCTATCAAAATCACTTAATAAAACCACCTTAATATGAAATTAGAATTTAAATTTCATAATAAATCATCATAAAATTCCATTACTCAGCCAGGGTAACTTCTAATTTTACCCACCAAATCAAAAACTAATGAATTCTATAAGTGGATCTAGTTGTAAAAGTCATAAAAACATAAAAATTATTAAGAAAAAGCAAGAATCAAACTCACATGATGTAAAAATATGAATAACCAGCTTTCTCCAGAACTCCTATGGCATTTTGGCTGAGATAATGTGAATATATCTCTAGGTTTTTCAATTTTGTCTTTATTATACATGTTAAAATCATTAAATTTCCAATTTTGCCCTTATTTCCCTTATTTTCTGTTGATTTCCTTGCCTTTGCCGCCCAACCTTTTCACTTTTAAGTTTAATTGTCCTTTAAACCCTCCTTCTTTTAACACTTGAGCTATTTAATTCTTCTAGCAATTTTACATTTCTTACAATTTAGTCCTTTTTATTTAATTGACTACCCAAACATTTAAATTTCTCAGCCAAACTTTAATACTAACTTAATAACACTCCATAAATATTTCTAAAAATATTTATGGCTCGATTTTCAAATTCGAGGTCTCGATACCTCGTTTTTGACCTATTTGACCTAATAAATTATTTTAATTCACCAAATTCACCAAGCCACAATTTCTTCTAAATTCTCACTTGACTCATAAATATTAAATTACTATCTTATTCAATCTTACCTGTTGGATTTAGTGATCTCATATCACTATTTCCGACACAATTGAAAATTAGGCCGTTACACCCAAACTTACCCGTAACAATTTGTAGTAGTCGTAGGGATTTCAGGGACTATTCGACAACTTTTTTCTTCCCTCGTTTATCTTCAATTTCTTGATCTATGATATAAAATTTTCCATTTATAAGTATCTAATTTTAATCTAATTTATTTCACAATTTATACCTTTCAATTTTTGAAATTGAATATTTACCCCAAATTTTACAATTTTTATAATTTGGTCCCTACTCAATTAACCCCCAAATTGAGCTGATTTTTCCTCAATTAACACTTTATTATATCATCTTAAATTACTTCACAACCTTTGGAAATCATAATTTCAACATCAAACCTTAATTCCAAACTTTTTTCACAATTAAGTCCTAAAAATCAATTTCTACTAAAAACATTTAGTAAATCCAAACTTCAAATCCATGTTTATTCATTATAAAATTCCAGTACTCAACCATGGTAACTTTCAATTTTATTCATAAAATCAAAAAACTAATGAATTTAATAGTAGGACCTAGTTGTAAAAGTCTTAAAAACATAAAAATTACAAGAAAAAGACAAGAATTAACTCACTTGATGCAAAAAATTATGAAATACCAGCTTAAAGAACCCCTCCTATGGCATTTTGGCTGATGAGAATGAAGAAAAATAAAAAAAAATCTAGATATTTCCACTTTAGTCTTAACTTTATTTAATTAATTATTTTGCCCTTAAATCATCAATTTTCTTGCTGATTTCATGCGTTTGCCATCCAGCCCAAATAATTTTAGGTCTAATTGCCTTTTAAATCTTTTCTCATTAAACACTTAAGCTATTTAATCATTCTAGCAACTTTTACAAATTTTTCAATTTAGTCTTTTCTATTTAATTGACTACCCAAACGTTAAAATTTTCTAACAAAATTTTAATATCACAATACCAACATTTCATAAATATTTATAAAAATATTTTTGACTCAATTTTACGAGATCAAGGTCTCAATACCTCGTTTTTACCCAATTTCTTCAATATTTTTTTTCTAATTAACTACTAAATCGATAAAAATTTTCTATCAATATTTTCATACGATTTTTCTATCATATTAATATTCATGCAACATTTTTTTAAAATATATATATTTTTTTAAATCAATTTTTTTGTTACGAAATCACTATTCTGATAATCCTGAATTTAGGCCATTACACATATACCAGACATTTAGCTGGTCAAAACAAAGCAAATAATCATCTAATATTACCTACTACCACTAAGTAGCCTAGAAACTTGATAAACATTACTTGTATACATAAACAAGCCACCTAAGCTAGTCATTCAACACCTAAACATATCAAGCTGCCATCAACTTGTTCATTTTCAACTAATTTGATTACAATGAAACTAAAGAGAAAACATTGCTGTTACAGCAAGCATACCTGTTGTAGCATGTTTACAAGCTGCATGCACTTCATCCGGAAATATCACAGCACCATGGTGGCCAATTTTCAACACCTTACACAATGTTGCCTAAACGTACTGATCAATCTCGAAAATGTTTACGGCATCTCCAAACTCTTTCAACAATAACTCCTGATACAAACACGGCAGCTCTTATCTTTCATTCCAGGTTTCCAAGCTTGATTGTCATTAAATAGCCAAGAAATCGAGAACACAAAGAGATGCTTGGAAAGGCTCTACAAGTTGGGTTGTCTTCAGAAACTAAAGATTATCAACCGTGCTGTGTTTCCAGTACCAAGGACATTCCCAACAAGTCTCGTTAAGGTAAGCTTGGTGAAAACTGACCTAGTTGCTGACGATGTAATGAGAATGTTGGAGTATTTGGATCACCTTCAGGTGTTGAACTGCTTAAAAAGTCCATTAGGGGACCCGAGCTGGAAATGAAACCCAACTCATTTCCTCAACTCATATTCCTCTTCATGGAAGAAATACTTGTTAAAACTTGGAGGATGGGTGATGGAGCCATGGGCGCCTTGAAGAGTTGACCATCACTCGTTGCCATGAACTAGAATCACTTCCAAAGCAGCTTAGGCATCTCCACAACATACGCCAAGTAAAGGTGAATTCCCCCTCTCATTGCTTGAGACGAGAGCTTGGGCAATTAAATCTGCAACAATGTGAAGTCCAAATACATTTTTGATGACAAGAAGAGTGGCTTCTTTATTGAAGACAGCTAAACAGTGAAATTAATCTTTTTTTCTAACTTTCTTTTTTATTTTGATGTTAGATCCTGATATATATTTCTTGGGTTTCTAAAGCATGGTTTGGATTGTATACTTAATTATGCAATAATTTTTGTGTATGAAAGACCACTATTATAAATAATAATTAACTTTTTATCTCATATATCAATTAAAATATATTACATTTATTTATTAAAAATTTGTAACCTTTTAAAAATAATATTAAAAAAGTAAAAATAATATATTATAAATTTTAATTTTTAGAATATTAATAGGTTATGTTATGACCAATTTGTATCGATTTTAATTTACTTAAAAAAAATTGTATGGTGAAAAATAAAATAAATTTGTTTCCAAACTCTATGCAATTATAAGGTGAATAATGTGAAATTGTTCAAATAGCTTGATATTATTCTTATTCAATTTTTTAAATTTTTTATTTTTAAATTATCAAATATGTAAAGTTATATTTGATATTGCCTTTCAATTAATTCAAAATTTTCAAAAAATTCTAGTTTAATCTCATTACTAAGAAAAAAATAAAAACATTTAAGATTTATTACATTATTTTTCACTATTTTTTAATATACAAAAATTAAAATTAAAGGAATAATATTCAAAGGGGTTTTTTTATAATTGTTGTCATAATATTTTGAGGCATAAAATAATTTTTTTCATTTTTATACTAATATAGTTCCATTTTTCAACATTAAAGTTATCACATAAACTTATTTCTATTTTTCTCTAATACATTACTTTAGTGTGTATATATACATATATATTTGAAAGCAGTCAATAGGTAATTAAAAACTACAAAAATGCGAAGAAATTATTATTAAATTCATTTTGGTGCATAACTTGAAATTTAAAAAAAAAAAAAAAAAAAACTACAAGAAACCCATAAATAAAATAAGATGACTACAGGTAGCCATCAATCAACTCAAATTAAGTGCTAGTAAAACCTAAGTTCGTAAGCAAGAAAAGAGAGGGGGGGGGGGGAGGAACACTTGCTAAGATAAATATAAATGAAATTGACTGCAAATGAATTTTGATACAATAGATTCACTATTCCTAGTTTGATAATTTCATTTTAGCCCAAGTTCCTAGACACTAGGGGGAAAAAACATCAACACAAATACTATAATAATTTACAAGCCCCCTTGAGTGACACCCACGTCTTACATTGACTTGTTGCCGAAGAAATGTCACTCTCCATTAACCATTACTGATTGAAAAGGAACCCTGTTAATCTCCACAAACGTCGAATAATCATTGCATATAGGTTGTTTCCATGGCTCACCATCCATTTGCATAAATGCTTCTTTCCACTCTCCACCTCTTATCTCCATTCTTATCGATGCAGCCTGCAAAAAGAAATGTAAAACTTATCACTAGGAACTACCATTTCAAGAAACAATGGCACGGTAGAGAATACAACATTGATTATCTGTAAACAACTTTTTTATTTATATGTTTCACCACTTTTGACTTGTTACGAGGAAAAAATTATATAGGTTCCAGTACCTGCGCTATGTGTTTTGCAGATATAAGTTCAGTCATTACAAATGATGCATGCCATCCTTCCTTTAAACCAAAAATTTCTAGAAGGCCATCATCAGAGCGTGCCTCGACAAAGCCCCTCTGCAAAAATGAACAATGAATATTGAAGAAAGTTCAAATTTGGAATCCAATCAAACCTGCCAATAGGCTAAGAATCACATCTAAGACATGGGTCTTACGACATAAGCATATGCTGCAAAGTCGGAAAGCAATTAAATTTACATAATTGAAGAACGATGGTCGACCATTTGCATCATTCAGAATGTTCTGTGGAATTAATTGATGACCTTTCATTTTAAACTGAGCAGAGTTCAACTTTCTTGAAGAAATGTACTATACCTTTTCCAAATACTTTGGTTTTAGATTACCCCATGGATTTCGTCCACTTCCATAATTATGAAGATTTAAAGCAACAACTGCCCTCACACTAAAAATGAACGGTAAAGAATTAGATGATGATTAACATAATCCATAGCAAGCGTAGAAATGTTCTCCATCTATGTATTTGATGTCATAGTAACTTTAGCAATATAGCTTGGTATGTAGAAGCATCCATAAGACAAAGATTAAGATATCAAATAAACATTATATAGTTAGATAAGAACTATAAAGGCGAACAGCTGATAAGTAAGAGCAATAACTGCCCAAAAAGATGCCTAAAACAGTTGAGATGCGTATTTATGATGATGTAAAATTAATCACTTTGAAAGGTACCTTTTTGGTACTGGAATCTGCACCCATTCCGTTGAATTGACCTTTTTAACATGCATCTTTAAAATGTTCTTGAGTCCCCTGCATTTACAAATATTATTTTAAATATGTTCACTACCAATTACCATGGCCTATGCCCTGGCTACACCGTCTAAGGAACAAACAAACCTTAACAAAATGTTTGTTATGAATACATACAAACATGCACAACAATATATACATCATTATTATACCAAAAAGAAAAGAAAAGAATATGCCCATTCTAGGATGAGAGGCAAGCTAAAAAACTATTAGAATATCTAACCTTAAACTTGGATCACTTGTGCAAGTTGTGAGAAACCAACCCTGACTGCAACTGTAACCAGAGTAGATAATCTACCATAAAGATAGACCAATTGCAATTTAATATTAGTTTTAGCAAAACAAATCAGTGATTGAAATATTTTGTACTTAAAAGAAATAATGGGAGAGTTAAGAAAATGTTCAGCATAAACCAAAATTATATTTAAGCTGTTTTATAAGATCAATCAGAAGACAAAAATAAAAGCTAAACATCCAAGCATATGTACCTAATATTGCATACATCTTTAGTTCTACAGTAACCTCATACCTCTTCCATTTGCTGCAAAAGCACAAAGTTAGGACCATATCAACATGATATGCTCTCGGTGTTGTCAAAGGAACAAAACGCACTCAAGGCGCTAGAATCTTGATACTGCCTAAGTGAAGGAGTAATATATCTATATCTATATCTATCTATCTATCTATCTATATATATATATATAATGAGCTTAAAATATACGGTTCTGTTAATAAAGCTCTAAGTGGCAGTATTAACATAAAGCAGCTTCAGACTAAAAGATAAATGTTTAACATTCACAACAAAACAGTCTTGAACGTGAAGTCAAATACGTTAAAGAAATCCAAATACCTTATTCGCAAGAGGACCCTGTGCAAGGTGAGGTTTCTCATTACGAAAATGATGGAACCCATATGCAACTTTTGCATCCATTCCTGTAAGTAAAATAATAATAACATGAAAACACCATAAGCCTGAATGGGAAGAGTTAAATTTATTAAAATAAAGATAATGGGATGCCATACCTATGCTAAAATAATTATAGAATACTCCTTCATAGAAGTTCACTTTGTCAGGAAGTTCTCCCTCAATCTCCAAAGTCTGCAATCACAGATAAGATTTTTCCCTTTTGTATTTAACATTCCACATCAGATGAGCTATATTGGAGAAATCAGTGTAGCGTATGTTGATCTATGATCTAAGAAGTACTCTTTATAATTATATTATCAAGTAAAGATAGAGATATGCACATTTTTAAAATTGCATTCCTCTTTGTTATCCTCAGAATATATTTGACAAATTCCAGTAATACCAAATTAATAAGATAAAGCAAATAAAACTTTATTAACCTTCACAAGACTCAGATTAGGCATCAATGTTCACACATGCAAAAGTTTATTAAATAGAACAGAGGATTTAAAGCAGAGAGATTCACTACCTTATCAAGAGAACACTCTTCTGCAGCCTTCAAAGAATGGGGAGGATCAGCAACTTCACCGCCAGGCATTTGCACCACAACATGCCAACTGCATCATCAAAGAACATTTAGTCAATAGTGAATATCATGAAACTTAACAAACAGAAGGCAGTCACCTAAAACCTTCAGTATGATAAGGAAGCAAAACATAGTACTAATCATCGTGTAATAATGTATGCTTACCTATCCAAATCGGAAACTGGACCAACACTAGCTCTGTGCAAAGTTCTTTTAATACCCGATTTCCAGGTGAAAGGATATGAACCTCCCTACAATGAAGATTCAAAGCGTGAATCAAGAAAGAAAGATAAGCAAATAGTCAACAACATGATCAAATTTCATTATATAAAGGAATAGCGTACCCAACCAAAACTTCTAGACAAGTCATTGCCTGTACCAAGTGGAATGATAGCTACAGGAGGAACTGGCTCCCGACCATTTTGATTAAGTTCTCCAAGACATCCAAGTACCCAACCAACAGTTCCATCACCTCCAGCAACCTGCTCATTTGTACCGTCTTAAAACTTAAAAGTTCAGCTAGGAATGTTCGATTTGTTAACCGTTTTTGCTATTTGTTCTTCACTATCTAGGAAATTGCTTAAAAGGGAAAACAAAATCGTAATTGATCAACATCTAACCAGTGAATTAAATCCAAGTATACAAAATCAATTTTAACACAGCCATTACGTATAAAAGTAAAATCGTGTGCCTTATTCAGAAAATGAAAAGTTATTCCAATCAGAGGGTTCTAAATAAAAATAGAACAAACACATGGAAAGACAAGTATACAAGTAAAAAGCTGGTAGAAACATACCACAATTCTAATGTTCTGTCGTATCTCTTTAGCACAAAAATCTCCATCGTTAGCCCACTTCTCAATGCAAGCCAAACCATACCTTACAAATTCATGTGGCTTCACATCTTCAAGGTCTAATACCTACATTTCAATATTAATAAATCTTCTTAAGTCGTATGAAACGATAAAAATGGAAACGAAAAAAAAAAAAGTGATACCTGTTCTTCGCTGATTAATTTTTGGAGACGCTCTTTAAGCACGGGACCATTACGTCCGCCACTACGGGGGTTGATAAAAACGATTATAGGGGATTCAGGACAGGGAACATCAGCGGAACCACTTGAAGGGAAATGCTGGTCACCGCCATCAACGTCCTTTTTCGTTATGGAATCTAACATTGCTAAACGTAGATACTGAGGCATCAAAAGCCTTCGTCTAAGCTCATCTGTATCTATCTTAATACCGGCTAAACGGGACAAGCCGTAAGATCTTATCGATTCCATCATGGAGGAACGAGACACCGTCCGTGACGGCGATGACTCACCTTGTGACGTCGATGACTCACCTTCCGACGGCGGAGAATCCATGATCTCCAAATCTTTTTTCTTTCCTTTATTAAAACAGTGTATGAATCAACAAAGGCATATAGATCGAGGGAGAGGGAGTTTTTTTTTTTTTTTTTTTTTTTTTTTTTTTTTTTTTTTTTTTGAAAACACGTTTGATCGCTCAATTGTTGGTTTTGTTTGTTGGGTACTTTGGAGGGAGGACAAAAGGTTAAAATCTGTCGTAAGTCCCTGTACTATTTATAAATTTTGAATTTAGTTCCTATACTTTTACTTTTAAGAATTTAATCCATTTGCTTTTCAGATTTCGATCCAATTGTTAAACTTGTTAAGATTATTTTATTAAATTCAAGTTCATTATAATATCATTTTTAATTACATTCTTAGCAAGTAATTTTTTTATTTCAAAATGTTATACTAATAAATTTAATAAAAAATTTTAAAAGTATTAATAACTAAACTTGAATTTTAAATTTTAAAAAGTAAAAAGACTTATCACACATTTTAATTTTCTTAAATAAGAAATATTTATTATAGTTATTTATTAATTATTTTTATAATAAATATTTTTGTGAAATATGCACATAATTTTGTGCATGTAATAAGTAAATGCAAACTATAAACTCATTTCCGGTAAACTACTCGTATTAGTATCAATTAAAATCTATACAATATGGTATAAAATAGTAAGCAAAATATGATATTATAGCATAAAAATAATATACACACTTTCGGAACGCTTTATAAACAACGTGTCAAAATTTTTATGGTACATTATAACTAATCTATCTAATTATTTCTGTAATATATAATTTATATTAAAGTTTTAGAGAAACTTTCATTGGAATATCCTTTAACCCCGTTGGGTAACACAAATTAATTGAATAGAAATGTAATTATAAATTTTAAACGTGATTAGTTGAAAGAGTATAATTATTTCGTAATTCGTAAAAATTATAATTACACAATTATATAATTGATAATTTTAAAAAATATATTGATTACTATTAAAATCACTGGTATAATAAAATAATTTCTAAATAAGTAATAAAAATTAAACTCAAATCATCATATATATTAGGTTAGTCTAAAAAAATAGTTGATAATATGATTACTAAAAAAATAGCAAGAAAAATAAACATCATATGTAATTTTATCTAATTGTTCTAGTGCATATTTGTTGGATTATTCCTTCTTTAATACTTAACATATGCTCGTATCATCATTTATTGGTCCTTAACCGAGTTCATCATTATTTGAATTTGAATCTGATAATTAAGATTATCAATACCTCCTTCCTACAAGTACTATTTGAAGTATGAATCATCTTAATTCCACCTATGATTGAAGTTATGCAACATACAACGTGCTAAAACAATTGAACCTTTTTTTATGTTATACTAAGATGATATTATTAATATGAGAAATATTTGTTTATAATAATAAATGTATTCTCAACAACATTTTGAATCCCCAAATGACTCAAATTAAAGAGTTTGCGAGCTGTCTACGGTGCTTGTGCATGGCATCATTTTCTCAAATGATATCATATATCCTACGTTATGGTGCATAATTAACATCGACCTTATAATATTTGGGTTTATAATACAAATAGCTAGTAGCTTTGATTATAAAAACTTATATAAACTTAATTTGGAGAAAAGCTTATATTACGTTATATCCCCTTTTTATAATACATAAATTGAGTAAAAAAATATAAAATCTATATATAACCTTTATAAACAAGGTTTTATAAATTGTCCAAAACTTTTATAATGTACACTTCTTATAAAACTATAACATTCTTTTATGAATAAAAATTTTTTAGCCATGATCGTTATAGACACTAATAAGTTTTCATGCTTATAATATGATTGTTTTAACTTGCATAAAATCATTTTCAAAAAATTGGATTTGGATGTAATTACCTAAATAATTATGTAACACCCCTTACCTGTATTCGACGCTGGAACAGGGTACGAGGCATTACCAAAGAGTACAAAATCAGAACACCCTAACCCGAACCATCGCGAACAGGTTACGAAGCATTACCGGACATATCGGATAATTTGCAAATATAAATTTTGTTTAATATAAATTTTAAAGACATTTACGCTTATTAATATATAAAACCCCTCAGTAAAATAAATCGTATTCATTTCAATAAGCAACCAATTTAACCAATTCATTTGATAAATTCATTTTCTATTCTAAATACCTTCTAATCAAACTCAATCAATATAATATCAACTTAAATTTATCAAAATATTAGTTAGATTAAAATAAATATACTCCTTTCATTATAATTTTTAAACTTGTAATACTAACATTTTTAACCATTTACATTCAAAACATAATAACATTTAAACACAACCTACGCACATGCCACATTATAAAAGGAAATATACATCACCAAAGGTTTCTTCAAGTCGGGTCGGCCGGATCTGGATGTTCAAGATTTGACTTCTACAACTGCGCGCACGGAAGCAACCGTCACACGAGTATACATATACTCAAAGTGGTATTACCATAATTCAAATTATAAACATAATAATCATATCATTAAATCATATAACTTTAATTTAACTAACCCAATTCAAACATAAGTTTATCATTCTCAATATATTCATACAATTCAAATTTAGCTATTTAACAATTGAAATAATACACAATCATGTTGAGCCATTATCCATTTCTTGAACCAATGGTTCATACTTTCTTTTCTCATGCTCATATTTCAATCACATTTTTCAGTTCATGTTCTATTTTCGCATTTCTTCCAATGGCTCAACCATTTCATTTTATTCAATTTAACCTTTTCTTTATTTACCCCTATTAATGGACTCGGACCTTAACGGATACACGGATTCCAACCCAACACTCGAAGACGGCACAATGTGCCTTAACGGTATGATAACAGATATCGACACACAAAGTGTCGAATCGATGCATGATAACAATATCGATATTCAACACACAAAGTGCTGAACTGTAACGGTAATGATAACGTGATATCGACACACAAAGTGTCGAATCGTAATGATAAGAATAGCGATGTGATGAGTCGCACGTAAGTGCCGATCGATCGATAAGCCGGCAAAATCCCGTACTCTTCCATGTCCTATGGCATGCCAATTATATCCGACTCAGCCCGACTAGTTAATAGGGTATTTCAGTTCTCAATTTCATTTTCATTTTCATAATAAATTCAAATTTCAATATTAATTACACTTTTCCATATCAATCCAGATACAATTCAATTTCAATAAAAACACTTACCTTATAATTTACTTACCATATCCATAAATTAATCTAATATTTAATGAATAAATAAATAGCTTGAATTATAGTAATACAAACCCGAATTTGCTTGATTATTCCTCGGTAACCTTCTCCTTTCCTTTATGGGTTGATGCCTCGAGTTCCTTTTTAGCTACGAAAATAATAATTTACATTATTAATTACAACATTAAATTACAATAAATAATTGAATTTTATTCAATTTCTACTCTTCCTCTTCATTCCACAACTTTTATACACAATTCTATTATTTACTTATAAGTTCTTTCTAGGCTGTCTACCTGAGTCATTGTCACTAAATCATCTATATCTGGAGCTACGGAACTCCAAATTAAGATCCGTAAATTTTCCCGAAACTAGACTCATATATATTTTTACTATAAATTTTTCAGAATTTTTGGTATGGCCAATCAATACCAGATTATTCTTAAAGTTTCCCCTGTTTCACTGTCCAACTGCTCTGACCTCTCTTCACTACGAATTAAATTACTCTTTGTACAGAATTTATATGGCCTCCTTGTTTAGCTCATTTGAAACTAGACTCATTAAGGAATTTAACCATATAAATTATGTTCCAAAATAATTTTTATACAATTTTTAATTATTTTTACAAGTCAGAACAGGGGATCTCGAAATCACCCTGAACCAGTTTCACTAAAATTTAAATATCTCACAATACAGAACTTATTTGCTATCTCTGTTTCTTTCATATGAAAATAGACTCAATAAGCTTTAATTTCATATCTCACTCAACTTCTAATTCCATTTCTATGATTTTTGGTGAATTTTCAAAGTTACTCTACTGCTGCTGTCTTAAATCTGTTTTCTTATGACTTATTTTGCAATTAAATCCTAGTTAAGTTTACTTATTTTCTTAACTTAATTCATGCTTGATTCTACTTAAATTCCTTCCATATTCAACATGATTACAAAATTTTCAAAATAAACCCTAATTTATAATTTCTTCCAAATCAATCCCTATAATACAAAACTTATAGCTTACTTTACAATTTAATCCTTTTACTAACTCTAACTTAAATTTCATTCAATTTAACCCCTTGTTCATCTTTTTCTTTAACATAAACTATACTTAAAACCAATAAACTCTCAAAATATCAACTTAGTTTCATCAAAATCTTGCTTTAAAGCTTCTAAAACATCAAAATTAAAAGAATAGGACTTGATTGACTTACCTTTTAAAGTTTAAAACCTTGAATCTTTAGTTTTTCCTTTTCCTTCTTTTTCTTCTTTCTTTCCTGCTTGTTTCGTATGCTCTCTGTTCTTTTCTGTTCTTCTTTGTTTCTTTTTATTATTTCATTTACTATTTACTTTATTATATAATATAATATTATATTAATATAATTATTTAATAATATTAATAATATATTTTAACACATAAAATCTCAGATTTTTTTAAGCTTATGCCGCCTCAACTTATGCTAAATGGCATAATTGCCATTTTGGTCCTTTTTATTTTCTTTTAATCTACAATTAGACTTTTACTCCTTATTCAATTTGATCCTTTTTCCTAATTACTCTCAATTAAGCTAAATTCACTAAATAAAAATCTAATTAAGCACACTACTAGACTCATAATTACTCCTAATGATTATTTACTAACTCGATTTACTAAGACGGAGGCCCGATAACACATTTTTTTTTTTTTTTCGGTGCCCACGAAATTTGGTCGTTACATTTCTCCCCCTTAATAAATTTCGTCTCAAATTTACACGAGAATAGGTGAGGATATCTGCGCTCTCATAGTTTCTTCAGTTCCCAAGTTGCTTCTTCTACATTATGGCTTCTCCACAATACTTTTACCAAAGGGACTCGTTTGTTTCTTAATTCTTTCACTTCTCGAGCTAGTATTTGAACCGGTTCTTCTTCATATGACAAATCCAGTCTAATCTCAATGTCTTGAGAGAAATAATATGAGATGGATCCGATCGATACCTTCAGTAGCATGGAAACATGAAAAACATTATGAATTTTTACGTAATTGGGAGGTAAAGCTAATCGATAGGCAACCGGTCCGATTCTTTCAATTACTTCATATGGCCCAATGTAACGAGGACTTAATTTTCCTTGCGACCAAATCTCAAAATTTTCTTCCAAGGTGATACTTTTAAAAACACTTTATCACCCATACAGAATACTCTATATCTCGCCGCTTTAGATCTGCATAAGACTTTTGTCCGTCAAAAGCTACTTTCAAACTGTCTTTGATCTTTTAACTACTTCTTCACGTCTCTGAATTAATTCCGGTCCAACAATCTTTTTCTCATTCAACTCTGTCCAACATACCGGTGATCGACATCTTCGACCATATAATGCTTCATATGGAGCCATTTGAATACTAGATTGATAATTATTATTATAAACAAATTCAGCTAATGGCAAGTATCGTTCCCAACCCGATTCAAAGTCAATAATGCAAGCCCAAGCATGTCTTCTAAAATTTGAATTACCCGCTCGATTGTCCGTCGGTTTGTGGATGAAATGCGATACTAAAATTAAGCCGAGTACCCAAAGAATCATGTAATCGCTTCCAAAATCTCGATGTAAATCGTGGATCTCGATCGGAAATTATAGATCTTTGGAATGCCATGCGATCTCACAATTTCTCGGATATATACTTGACAAGCTTCAGTCAAAGACCAATCACCCCGATCGCTATGAAATGAGCAGACTTAGTAAGTCGATCAACTATCACCCAAATGGCATTCTTTTTGCTCTCGACGATTGGCAACCACAGTAACAAAATCCATAGTAATACTATCCCATTTCCATTCAGAATACTAATAGATGGAGTAACCCCTTGCCGGCACTGATGTTCGCCTTTACTCGTTGGCAAGTCAAACATTCTCGACATATTCAACTACATCTTTCTTCATTCCACGCCACCAATAGTGCTCCTTAAATTACGATACATTTTTGTTCCACCGGATGCAACGCAAAAAGTACCATCGTGTGCTTCTTGAAGAATCATCTTCTTTAATTCGTAAGTAGTTGGAACACAAATCCGATTTTGAAACCTCAAACAATTATGTTCATCAATACTAAAATTTTCGATCGTACCATTACGAACCATTTCTCTTTTCTTTAATAATTTGACATCTTCCATCCGATTTGCTTTAATCTGCTCTAACATCATCGGCTTAACCTTTAACTCACCTAACAAGCTTCCATCATCATTAACACTAAGCCGAGCAAACATTGCTCGTAATTCAATCGCAGACTTTCCGCTCAATGCATCAGCTACCACATTTGCTTTTCTGGATGATAATCTATAACACAATCATAATCTTTTAGAAGCTCGATCCACCGTCTTTGCCTTAAATTTAAATCTTTCGTGATGTACAGATATTTGAGACTTTTATGATCTGTGTAAATGTAACATTTCTCGCCATAAAGATAATGTCTCCAAATCTTTAAAGCAAAAATTACTGCAGCTAGCTCCAAGTCATGTGTCGGGTAATTACGTTCATGCGGCTTCAACTGTCTAGATGCATATGCAATAACCTTTCCATTTTGCATCAATACACAACCCAAACCACTCAAAGAAGCATCACTGTACACAATAAAATCTTTTCCCGACTTTGGTAATGTTAATACCGGTGCCTCTGTCAACATTTGCTTCAAAGTCTCAAAACTATTCTGGCACTGATCATCCCAGATAAAAGGAACATTCTTCTGTAGTAGTTTAGTCATCGGCATTGTTATTTTCGAGAATCCATTTACAAATCTTCGATAATATCCAGCCAAACCGAGAAAACTACGTACCTCAGACACATTCTTTGGCGCTTTCCACTGAACAATTGCTTCGATCTTCTTCGGGTCAACTCTAATCCCATCAGCAGATACCACATGTCCTAAAAATACCACTTCAGACAACCAGAATTCACATTTACTTAATTTCCCCATACAACTGTTTTTCCCGCAGAATCAGAAACCTTTCAAGATGCCGATCATGTTCGCCTCTGTTTTTGAATATACCAATATATCATCAATAAAAACCACCACAAACCGATCTAGATATTACTGGAAAATGCGATTCATCAAATCCATAAAAGCGGTGGAGCATTGGTCAATCCAAACGGCATCACCAAAAATTCATAATGGCCATAACGAGTATTTTAAGAAGCGGTCTTAGGCACATCACTTTCCTTCACCTTCGGTGATAATACCCGGATCTCAAATCAATTTTAGAAAATATCGAAGCTCCCTTAAGTCGATCAAACAAGTCGTCTATACGAGGCAAAGGATACCGGTTCTTGATTGTCACTTTGTTCAACTGTCGATAATCAATGCACAACCGCATAGAACCATCTTTCTTTTTAACAAACAATACCGAGCTCCCCAAGGTGAAATACTCGGTCGGATAAATCCTCGATCTAATAAATCTTGTAATCGCACCTTCAACTCTTTCAATTGATGGCGACATTGATGCGGAGGTATAGAAATTGGTGCTGCACTGGATACACATCAATAGCAAATTCAACCTCTCTATCGGTGGTAAACCCAGTAGTTCTTTCCGAAATACATCCGAAACTCGCATCTGATCCTAATCTGTTGCGCATTGGCTTCTTGAATCGAAATTAATAACATATGCCAAATACATTTGAACAACCTCTTTGTAATAACTTGTTAGCTTTAGTATTTGAAATGATACGTGTCGAACCACCGTACGGATGCCATTCACTTCAATTCTGTCCCCATTTTCGCTCGAATACTAAACCTCTTTTTATAGCAATCCAAAACTACCCCATGTTCGGATAACCAATCCATACCCAAAATGATATCAAAATCGCCAAAAGGCATGATCAGCAAATCCACAGAAACATTTTATCATGTATTATTAACGGGCACCTCCGGCATACTCGTCTACTAACACTTTGTTTGTCCCAAAGGGCTAGACACCTCTATGAAAACTCTAGACATTTTGATTCTAACTTCCCGATTCAACTAATTTTAAATTAATATATGAATATGATGAACCCGGGTCAATTAAAGCATAAATAGGCTTAGAATACAATAAAAATATACTGTCACCACATCGTGAGCATTGCCTTCTTCACGGTCCGAACTACGTATGCTCTGGGTGGTGCTCTAGCCTCGATTGTTGTGTAGCTATATCACTTTGCCTCTACTAGCTCCTCCTCTCTCTCAAAACAAAACCTCCTCTAGACATTCCTCTACCTCGCAATCGATCTCGATCTACGAGATGTGGTAGGTGTACTACTCGAGTTTTGAACAATCTTTAATAAAGTGTTCGAGAGAGCCACAACGAAAACATCCTCCAATTTTCTTCCAAGCATTCACCAAAATGTCTTTTTCCACAATAGTTACATTCGGGATATTCATTTTCCCGGGGTGGAGCTTTTACACTCACCGGTGGAAATAGTAATCTGCTTTTCTCTCTTTAGTCACCTCTATCGGATCGAAAGCTTGATCTCCAACCACCTCTGAATTCTCTAGATCTTTTGGTAGTGGATTTGAACTAGTTGCTCCTACTCGTTTTCTGGTCAATCCAACTCATTTCGACTTTTTATCAAGTCCCAAGACTTGCTCTATCATTTTGGCCCGTTCGATCAAATCAACAAATTCGATGAATTATTTGGGACACTAATTGTAGTTTTATTTCATCTCTTAATCCCCGTAAAAACCGTTTACAACTATCACCTCTGTTGGAATATATTACAAAGCATACCGCTCAATCTAGTAAAACTCGATCATAATCCAATCTTGACATATTACCTGTTTCAACATTAAAAACTCTTGCTTTTTCTCTTCAATATACATTTCCCCAATATACTTCTTTTGAAATTCTTTTTGAAACAAATCCCAGGTTACCTGATCATCCGGTAAATGTCTAACAACAGATTCCCACCAGAGATATGCTTCCCCTTGTAACAATGATACAGCACATATCAGATTCTCTCGGGGGGTGCAATCTAATTGTTGCAAAACTCTTTTTGTTGATTCTATCCAATTCTCAGCAATAGACGGATCAAGACCTCTTAGTCCCGAAAACTCCGTGGCACCATATTTTCTTAACTCTTTAATCGGGCCCGTCTAACCGTAGGTACTTGATGTAATGTGAGCTGATTTCCGCTACATGTTGCAATGCATCGGCTATAGCTCTTAACAGTTGTGAGTTATCTCTTTCTCTTCTTACATTAGGAGGTTGGTTATTTAACGGATTTGTGAGGTGTATGATTCGAGCTTTCTTCAATTTCTCGATTTCCAGTATGCATTTCCTGTTCAACATCATACATTCTTTCGTCTGACATTTTATCTATAAAACAAAATCAAATAAATATATATCAGCATCCAAAAACCCGACTCAGCTTCGACTCAATAGTGGCATGTACTTCTAGACTCACTTTCGAGCCCGATTTGCCGAGAATCGACTAAACTCGATAGCTCGATACCAATAAATGTAACACCCCTAACCGAACCATCGTAGGAACAGGTTACGAAGCATTACCGGACATATCGGACAATTTGCAAATATAAATTTTGTTTAATATAAATTTAGTGACATTTCGCTTATTAATATATAAAACCCCTGTAAAATAAATCGTATTCATTTCAATAAGCAACCAATTTAACCAATTCATTTGATAAATTCATTTTCTATTCTAAATACCTTCTAATCAAACTCAATCAATATAATATCAACTTAAATTTATCAAAATATTAGTTAGATTAAAATAAATATACTCCTTTCATTATAATTTTTAAACTTGTAATACTAACATTTTTAACCATTTACATTCAAAACATAATAACATTTAAACACAACCTACGTACATGCCACATTATAAAAGGAAATATACATCACCAAAGGTTTTTTCAAGTCGGTGCAGCCGGATCTTTGGTTCGAGATTTGACTTCTACAACTCGCGCACTTAAGTTAACCGCTGACTGAGTATACATATACTCAAGTGGTATTACCATAATTCAAATTATAAACATAATAATCATATCATTAAATCATATAACTTTAATTTAACTAACCCAATTCAAACATAAGTTTATCATTCTCAATAAATTCATACAATTCAAATTTAGCTATTTAACAATTGAAATAATACACAATCATGTTGAGCCATTATCCATTTCTTGAACCAATGGTTCATACTTTCTTTCTCATGCTCATATTTCAATCACATTTTTCAGTTCATGTTCTATTTTCGCATTTCTTCCAATGGCTCAACCATTTCATTTTATTCAATTTAACCTTTTCTTTATTTACCCCTATTAATGACTCGGACCTTAACGGATACACGGATTCCAACCCAACACTCCAATGACGGCACAATGTGCCTTAACGGTAACGATGATACGACACACAAAGTGTCGAATCGTAATGATAACAATATCGATATTCAACACACAAAGTGTGAACTCAGAACACCATGCGATAATGATAACGATATCGACACACAAAGTGTCGAATCGGTAATGATAATAAGACTTGATGAGTCGACGCACGTAAGTGCTGATCGATAAGCCGGCAAAATCCCGTACTCTTCCATGTCCTATGGCATGCCAATTATATCCGACTCAGCCCGACTAGTTAATAGGGTATTTCATTCTCAATTTCATTTTCATTTTCATAATAAATTCAAATTTCAATATTAATTACACTTTTCCATATCAATCCGGATACAATTCAATTTCAATAAAAACACTTACCTTATAATTTACTTACCATATCCATAAATTAATCTAATATTTAATGAATAAATAAATAGCTTGAATTATAGTAATACAAACCCGAATTTGCTTGATTATTCCTCGGTAACCTTCTCCTTTCCTTTATGGGTTGATGCCTCGAGTTCCTTTTTAGCTACGAAAATAATAATTTACATTATTAATTACAACATTAAATTACAATAAATAATTGAATTTTATTCAATTTCTACTCTTCCTCTTCATTCCACAACTTTTATACACAATTCTATTATTTACTTATAAGTTCTTTCTAGGCTGTCTACCTGAGTCATTGTCACTAAATCATCTCTATCTGGAGCTACGGAACTCCAAATTAAGATCCGTAAATTTTTCCCGAAACTAGACTCATATATATTTTTACTATAAATTTTTCAGAATTTTTGGTATGGCCAATCAATACCAGATTATTCTTAAAGTTTCCCCTGTTTCACTGTCCAACTGCTCTGACCTCTCTTCACTACGAATTAAATTACTCTTTGTACAGAATTTAGATGGCCTCCTTGTTTAGCTCATTTGAAACTAGACTCATTAAGGAATTTAACCATATAAATTATGTTCCAAAATAATTTTTATACAATTTTTAATTATTTTTACAAGTCAGAACAGGGGATCTCGAAATCACCCTGAACCAGTTTCACTAAAATTTAAATATCTCACAATACAGAACTTATTTGCTATCTCTGTTTCTTTCATATGAAAATAGACTCAATAAGCTTTAATTTCATATCTCACTCAACTTCTAATTCCATTTCTACGATTTTTGGTGAATTTTCAAAGTTACTCTACTGCTGCTGTCTTAAATCTGTTTTCTTATGACTTATTTTGCAATTAAATCCTAGTTAAGTTTACTTATTTTCTTAACTTAATTCATGCTTGATTCTACTTAAATTCCTTCCATATTCAACTTGATTACAAAATTTTCAAAATAAACCCTAATTTATAATTTCTTCCAAATCAATCCCTATAATACAAAACTTATAGCTTACTTTACAATTTAATCCTTTTACTAACTCTAACTTAAATTTCATTCAATTTAACCCCTTGTTCATCTTTTTCTTTAACATAAACTATACTTAAAAACCAATAAACTCTCAAAATATCAACTTAGTTTCATCAAAATCTTGCTTTAAAGCTTCTAAAACATCAAAATTAAAAGAATAGGACTTGATTGACTTACCTTTTAAAGTTTAAAACCTTGAATCTTTAGTTTTTCCTTTTTCCTTCTTTTTTCTTCTTTCTTTCCTGCTTGTTTCAGTATGCTCTCTGTTCTTTTCTGTTCTTCTTTGTTTTTTTTTTATTATTTCATTTACTATTTACTTTATTATATAATATAATATTATATTAATATAATTATTTAATAATATTAATAATATATTTTAACACATAAAATCTCAGATTTTTTTAAGCTTATGCCGCCTCAACTTATGCTAAATGGCATAATTGCCATTTTGGTCCTTTTTATTTTCTTTTAATCTACAATTAGACTTTTACTCCTTATTCAATTTGATCCTTTTTCCTAATTACTCTCAATTAAGCTAAATTCACTAAATAAAAATCTAATTAAGCACACTACTAGACTCATAATTACTCCTAATGATTATTTACTAACTCGATTTACTAAGACGGAGGCCCGATAACACATTTTTTTTTTTTTCTGGTGCCCACGAATTTCGGGTCGTTACAAAAACACTTACAGATAATTTGAAATAATAATCTTTACACAAATAGTACACTTGAGGTGTACAGTTCTATAATTATGAATAAACACATTTATCAAACATATTCCATTTTATATATATATCACAATCTCATATTTCCATGTATCAAATACCACCATTTCCTCGTATTTCAGACAAATACTTGTAATAATTCATAGACACACAACTCACTAACTCTTCCTGCCAATCACAATTTAAATTGATAAATCACTTATTGAGTCCAATTTCAATGTTCACTAAAATCTATCATATAAGTTTGGATGTAAATATCCACTAATAGATTCCATGTACCTATATCATCATCTCAAATTTCCACAAGCATTTCCTTTCCACGTTATGAACTCAATTAACATATACAAGATATACCAATGTATTTCAAGTACAGTTTCATAATATTTCATTTCGAATTTAGATTATGTCATATTAGAACTTTTCTTATTAACTCATTTAAAATACCAATTCATACGGATAATATACTCAAGGGTGTACAAATATAAAATCAAAAATGAACTCATTTATCAACCAAGTTCTATGTTCATGTCTCATCAACTCGTATCTCCTTATATCACATAATTCCATGAAACACTTACCAAACTTTGTCAGATTAGTGAACGTCTTATAGAATTAGTCTGCTCACACTCATCAACTCGTATCTCCTTATATCACATAATTCCATGAAACACTTACCAAACTTTGTCAGATTAGTGAACGTCTTATAGAATTAGTCTGCTCACACAACCTGGCAATCATGACAAGCTACACGGTGTTGCTCAGTGCCACATTTCGCAACTCAGTATGGTTTTCCTTATTGAAATACCATACCTACATTTTACAACTCGGTATTACCTACATTTCTTTACTCAGTATGGTTAATACCGTAGTTACATTTCACAACTCAGTATGGATGATACCATACCTACATTTCTTAACTCAGTATGGTTAATACCATACCTACATTTCACAACTCAGTATGGATGATACCATACCTACATTTCTTAACTCAGTATGGTTAATACCATACCTACATTTCACAACTCAGTATGGTTAATACCATACTTACATTTCACAACTCAGTATGGATGATACCATACCTACATTTCACAACTCAGTATGGTTAATACCATACAACTCAGTATGGTTAATACCATACCTACATTTCACAACTCAGTATGGTTAATACCATACCTACATTTCACACTTTGCCATGGATTAACCATGGTCTTATCCGTCAATTCATCACTTTTCACTAGAATGCCATAGCCCAGTTATGGTCTTACATCTTAAACACGTATCACACCGATGCCATATCCCAGATATGGTCTTACACGAAAATCACTTGTCACTTGTAGCCGAAGCTACCACTATTCACTGATCAGGTAGCCGAAACTACCACTTTTACTGATCAGGTAGCCGGAGCTACCACTTTTCACTGATCAGGTAGCGGGAGCTATCACTTTTCACTTTCTCTTGTCTTTGATCAGATAAGTGTAGCCGAAGCTATCACTTATCACTTGTTGCCATGGTTCAACTATCGTATTTTCCGTCAATTCATGTTGTCACTGAACTGAAGTGCTCAATTTGATCATTTATTCAATTTTCATGCTCTTACATTATTCACGATTTTATCATCAATACATATGAAATAACACATCATGAAATTCATAAAATTAACAAATGATCACTAAAATTTAGCCATATAAACTCACAAGTTCAATTTTTTTGTATTATAACGATAATCATAATTTCATAATAAATATTCCAAATAAAATATTATATCATTTCTAATTCAACATTTACCAATTATAATTGAGCACGTAATCAATTTATACACAATTCATTCATCTATTATTTTTCCTCCTCCTCCTCCTCTCCATCCACATCCATAGTATAAACAACACACTTGTAAGTAACATTATCTATAATTTTCACTATTTACTTATGTGAATATTCAAGCTGTCCATCTGTGTCATAGTCACTAAATTATTTTTATCTTGAGATACAGAACTCCAAATTAAGATCCGTTAATTTTATTTGAAACTAGACTCACATATCTTCTTACTACAATTTTTCCAGAATTTTTGGTGTGGCCAATTAGTACAGTTTATTAGTTAATTTCTCCCCTGTTACACAGTCTGATGGCTCTGACCTTTATTCACTAAAAATCAATTACCTCATAGAAAAATTTTCATATAATGTTTCCGATTATTTCTAATGAAAATAGACTCACTAAGGAATACAAAAATATAAATTATAACTCATAATTATTTTTCTACAATTTTTAGTGAATTTCTAAAGTAAGAATAGGGGATCACAAAGTTATTCTAAACCAGTCTTACAAAAATTTGAATATCTCAAAATGTAGACTTTCTTTGTTTGCTCTGTTTCTTTTATATGAAAATAGACTCAATAAGCTTTAATTCCACATCTCACTCAACCTCTAATTCAATTTCTACAATTTTTGGTGATTTTTCAAAGTTAGACAACTGCTGCTGTCCAAAACTGCTTTAGTGTAACATGTTGATTTCTATTTTGTCCCCAATTCCACAATTCATACAATTCAGTCCTTACTCAATTAACCCCTCAATTGAGCTAATTTTCTCATTTAATACTTTTATCTATCATTTTAAACTACTTCATAACCTTTGAAATCAGAATTTTAACACTAGGCCTTAATTTCAGCTATTTCACAATTAGGTCCTAAAACCAATTTTCATCAATTTCACTTGATAAAATCATCATATAACAAACAAAATTAAAGCTTCAAATCAATATTTATTAATCATATTCTTCCAGCACTAACCCACATTAACTTTAAAAATTAGCTATAGAATCATAAACTAATGAATTAATAAGTTGGACCCAATTGTAGAAAGACCAAAAACATAAAAATTTCAAGGAGAAAGCAAGAATTAAACTTACATGAAGCTTGGGTATGAAAACCAGCTTGAACTCTCTTCCACGGCTGTTTTTCAGCTGAAGAAAATGAAGAGAAATCAAGAGAATTCTAGATATTCTAATTTGGTCCCCTTTTATTTAGCTAATTTTGGCAATTTTTCCAAATTTTGCCCCTTTTCTTCTTTCTCTTCTCTTTTTCTTTCTTTCCTTCCCCTGCTTTCTGTTTCGTGTGTGTTTCTGTTCCTATTTCTCTTCTTTTCTCCCCTTCTCTCCTTTTTGCTTCTCTGTTTCTTTCTCTTTTTTTTATTCTTTTTTTTCATTTGTTTTAATATATTATAATAATATAATTATCTAATAATATATTTTTTTTTAAACTTAAAACCGATTGGATTTATTATAACAAACCAAATGAAAAACATTACAATGATGTGGGTCTTTTGTTGGATGAGCCCACGTCTTGACCCAACAATCAAGGTCCAAAAGAGACCTCCCAAGCGAGTAAAATAAAGAGACTAAAAAGTCATGAAAAGCGGTGGAAATTAGAAACGTAAAAGATAAATATAACGTCTCATCAATGCTTTCTCTCCAATCGATGGTAATTAGCTGGCTTCCCATAACTTTTCTGACCTTCCTTATTACCGATGCCTGCTAAACAATTGATAGCCATTAACCAAGGATCTTTTGAAATTCGGCTATCTTTTCTTCTTCCCATATTCTGCTACACTCTTTCAACTGATTGCGAGCAGCATTCTCATTTCTTCGAAAGTGGTGGTTGGAAAAAGAACTTTCTTCCAGGTAAACTTCTTCTCCTGTTCTTAGAGTTTCCGTTGCCATTGTGTGGGCTTCATTGTTATGTCGCCTGTTTATGAAACTGAAAAGGCTTTCCCGAAAGGATTTTTTAAGGTTTTGAATATCCCTGATAACTGCTCCCAGAACTGACTTGTCTCTGTCTGTTGAATTGCATTTGTTGATGGTCGTTTTAGAGTTTCCTAGGATTGTTATGGATTTGAACCCCAAAGAGATTCCTAACTTTACTGCTTGTAAACCTGCATGTGCTTCTGCCATAAACGGTGATGAGATTTCGAAGTGGATGATCGACTTCGACGCAAGCCACTCATTATTTGCACCCTTCACTACCAAGCCTGATGCAGAGGTTGCATTTTTTGAGTCGAAGGCAGCGTCAAAGAGAATGGTCGCCTCTGTCCCTTGCCTTTGTTGTCTCAGACAAGTATTATCATCGTCGGTAAGTTCTCTTTCTCTCGATCTGTCTAGTTCGGTAATATAACTCTGGATCTTTTTTGACAGTTCCCTCCCTGTTATTGTCTTTCTTTCATGAATGTACTGATTTCCGGAGTTCCACATATACCACATGGCACAGCAAACGATTTTGCATTGCATGTTGTTACCTTTGTCAAACACCCAGGTGAGCCAATCCCATATGTCATTGATGTTGGAGTTTATGACCCATGACAGATTGATAAGTCGCCATGTTTCTATAGATACAGGGCACTGTCGGAAGGTGTGGTCGCAATCCTCTTCTGCAACCCGACACCGAGGGCAGGTGCTGTCGCTAACTACTCGACGCAGGCTCAAGTTCTTGAAGTTCGGGAGAAAATTCCAAGAGATGCACCATATAGTGATTAGGAGTTTTGATGGAAGTTGTAGGTTCCATAATTTCCTATAGAAGGTTTTTGTTTTGGCCTGTAATATTAATTCGTTAGGATTAAGAGTAGTCTGCTGTAATAGTTGATAAGCGCTTCTTACTGTAAATTCCCCTGTATGCTCTCCGCGCCAAGCCTTAAAGTCTTCATGTGCTTCCTCTGCCAACGGAATTTGCTTGATCTTCCGAGCAATGTGTTCTGGGAAGGTATTCTCTATTATCTCTCTTTTCCATCTTCGAGTTGATACTTCAATAAGATCTGCTACTAACTTGATCTCTGTACATTCCCCACCATCTCTTATGTTGATAATTTCCCCACCGGTGATCCATCTATCCTCCCAAATAGAGATCTGGTCTCCTTTGCCAACTCTTCAGCATAGTCCATTTTCCAGTAGACCTTTTGCTGCCCATACACTCCTCCAGGTAAGGGAAGGTGAATTTCCCAACTTTGCCTTGGTAAAATCTGAATTAGGGAAATATTTCGCCTGTAAAACTTGACTTAACAATGAATTTGGGTAATTGATAATTCGCCAGCCCTGCTTGGCTAACAACGCTATATTGAAATGATCGAACCTGCGAAAACCCATTCCACCGTGTTCTTTTGAAAAATAAAGCTTGTTCCACGTGCACCAGTGAATACCCCTTTGGCCGTGGCCTTTTTGCCACCAAAATTTTGCAATTATTTTTTCTAGATCAGAACATAATGATTTTGGAAGTAGAAAACAGGCCATTGAATAAGTGGGGATAGCTTGGAGAACGGATTTTATAAAAACTTCTTTTCCTCCTTGTGAGAGATGTCTTGTGCTCCAGTTATCAATTCTCTTTTTGAATCTATCCTTTAGGATTTGGAACGCCGCCTTTTTTCTTCTATCCACCATGTTTGGTAGCCTCAAATAACTCTCGGGGTCGTTTGAGCTTCATACGCCTAACAATTGTGAAACCATTCTCTTCTTCTCGTACCCTGTATTTGAGCTAAAGAAGACAGTTGATTTCTCAACGTTTACTATCTGCCCTGAGCATCTTCTGTACTCTTGTAATATCTTTTTTAAAAGGCTGCGCCCCTTTAAAGTCGCTTCTCCAAAGGTGATGCAATCATCTGCGAATAATAAGTGTGATATTTGAGGACCACTTCTGCTAGCTTTTACTCCTTTGAGCTTTTCTTCTTGCTGTGCCACTCTTATTAAACTTGATAAGCCCTCTCCGCAAATCAGGAATAGAAACGGGCTTGGTGGGTCGCCTTGTCGTAGGCCTCTCGTTGGGGAGAATAGACTTCCTGCCTGATTATTCAACACCACTGAATACGAAACTGTTGAAATGCATTTCATGATCAAATGAATCCAATTTGGGTTGAAACCCATTTTGCTCATCATTTTCTCTAAGAAACCCCACTCAACTCTGTCGTATGCTCTACTCATATCCAATTTAACTGCCATCAGCCCCTTTGTTCCCCATCTCTTCCGTTTCAGGGTGTGGAGGATTTCGTAAGCCACCAATACGTTATCTGAGATTAATCGTCCAGGCACGAATGCACTTTGTGCTTTATCAATGCATCTTTCCAGAACCCCTTTAAAACGATCCGCAATTACCTTGGCCATCATTTTATAAATTACATTACAAAGGCTTATTGGGCGAAAGTGGGTCAAATTGGTTGGGTTTCTTTTCTTTGGGATAAGAACAATGTGTGTGATGTTGATTTGACTAACCTCCATACCTCCATTGAGCTGTTCAAGACAATACGTTGATACTTCCTCTCCCACTATGTGTGAAAGTTTTTGAAAGAAAATTACCGAAAAACCGTCCTCTCCTGGCGCTCTTATGGCTCCCATGCTTGCCAAAGCACTCCTAAGCTCCTCTTGTGTGTATGGCCTCATGAGAAATCTGTTGTCCTCTTCAGAAATACTTCTTTCGATACCGTTTAGGAGGTGTTCCGGATCATTTATTCCTTCAGTCTTAAATAAATCTTGAAAGTATAATCTTGCAGTTTCTGCCATTTCTTGTTGGTCCACAGTTTCTCTACCTTCATTGTTTTGTAATTTCTGGATGAAGTTTTCCTTTCGCCTTTGTGTTGCCATACTGTGGAAGAAGGCTGTGTTTCTGTCCCCCATTTTTAACCAGTTTACTCTAGCTCTTTGCTCCCAATAGCTCTCATCTTTATCGATCTCGAAGTTCAGTTGTACCTTTGTGTCTATCATCTCTGCTAGGTTGTCGTCATTTCTTTCTGCTTCCATTAGGTTAGCCAGTTTTGAAGTCAGAGCCTTCTTTTTTCGGTTTCTGGCCGTCCCAATTCTTGTAGCCCATCGTTTCAACCTTTGTTTCAGATCCTCGAATTTTTTCATTAAATCGCCTGGATTTGCTTCCCATATGCTCTTGACTTCAGCTTCAAAGGTTTCTTCTAGGACCCACCATGCTTCAAATCTAAAAGTCTCACCTTTCTTTTGGCATTCTTCTTTTTCTGTGGAAATTAAGAGTGGACAGTGATCGGATGTAGAATGCACCAAGTGTCTGATCTTTGCTTCTGGGAACATGGAGATCCAGTTTGTGTTAGCTACACCTCTATCAAGGCGTTCTCGAATGTTTGTCTCTGGTAAGTTTCCTCTTTCCCATGTAAACCATCTTCCCGAAAAGCCTATATCATAGAGTTGACATTCTTGAAGCGTATTACGAAAATCCTCCATTCTTTTCTCTTCCCTGGGTAGTCCACCTTTTTTTTCGAAACCATACAAGATTTCATTAAAATCACCACACACAAACCAGGGCTGTTCATCTACACTATGTAGACTCTTTAGAAGTTGCCAAGATTCCTCTCTGTCATTTGCGTAAGGGGAGCCGTAAAAACCAGTAAATCTCCATTTTTGATCCGTGTTTTGATCTTCAACTATAGCGTCAATATGCCTTCTCGAGAAGCTCTGAACTGATATTGAAGTGTTTTCTTTCCATGCCAAGCTTAGTCCCCCTTTAGTGCCTTCCGGATCCACTTCCAGCCCATTAAGGAAACCATAACTTCTGCGAATTCGTTCCATCTGTCTTTTATTTATTTTTGTCTCCATAAAGAAGACCAGTTGGGGATTATAAGTCTTCAGTGTTTGCCGAAGCCTTCGAGTAGTCCGTTGGTTCCCCAAACCCCGGATATTCCAGCTTAATATTTTCATTGCGACCGGTCGGCTGGCCTTTTGGCAGCCTCCGATATTAATTGAGTATTTTCTGCTAGACGCCTTTGTACGGCTTCTTTGCCTTTGTTATCCCTGGATATTAGTGTCTCACTTTCCCCTCGCTGTCTTTTCTTACCTTCTTCTCCAATAAGGATACTGTCCTCTGAATCGTGTTCCATTGCTTCCCACGTTTGTTCACCTGAAGGGTGTCTCCCTTGTGAGGAATTCAAGAGGCAGTTACCTTTCAATTTTAATCCTAGAGCTGGATCGTAAGAGGCTCCTGCTTTTGACGGAGTTCTTGCTTCCCACCTGCTTTTCTCTTCCAAATTGCCATTTCTTCCACTTGTGATCTGTCCCTTGGATTCTTCACGTAGCCATATGCTGCTCATGGCTTTGGCTCTGCTTGATTGTGCTTTTAAAGACAAATCTCGGCCCATATTATCCTCTTCCACGCCTGAAATCATCTAATAATATATTTTAACACATAAAAATCTTAGATTTTTATGCTTATGCCGTCTCAAGTTTGGTTATTGGCATAATTGCTCTTTTAATCCTTCCTCATTTGAAAATTAAACTATTTAATCCTTCTAGCAACTTTTACACATTTTTCAATTTAGTCTTTTTTATTTAATTAACCACCCAAACGTCAAAATTTTCTAACGAAATTTTAATATTACCTTATTGACAATCCGTAAATATTCATGAAAATATTTATGACTAGGTTTATAACACCGAGATCTCGATACCTCTTTTTCTCGATTTCTTGACCAAATAAATCTTTATAAAACACAATTTATTATTTTAAAAGCAATTTAAAAGCGACATTTGACTCGTAATATTAAATAATATAGTCTACGAGTCCATTTCTCATATTTGGTGGTCTCGAACCATTATTTTTTACATCACTGAAATTTAGGTGTCGTAACCATTTTTTTTGACAAAAACGGGAATCGAACTTGGGTTTGGAAAATGAATAAAACGGGAGTCGCCACCGACCTTTTATTAGGTGTAATCGGATCACCTTTGTTTTAATAAAACATTCCGGTTTACTAAAACGGGGTTTATGGTCTACGAACATTTGAGAAAATAGGTTCGGAGGAGTCGGTTCACGTGTGAGGAAGGATTAGCACCTCGCATAACGCTTGAAAATCGGTACCAAATTGATTAATTGATGTCCCAATGCCGAAAGTTTAACAAAATTAGGAATGAATTTAGAAATTTGGGTCTTTTTGGAAATGTTTGAGTCTTCTTAGAATATTAAGATTTCCTTGTTTAGAAGGGGCCAAATATCACATCCAATACGTAGGACACGATAATTTCAATCCTCAAATCCAAGGTCGTCTCTTAATCCCTAAGACTCGTTTATTAAAATAACAAAAGGTTATTCGATCATTTGGTCAAGCAAGAGAATCGAGACCCAACACATAGGGCACGGTCCCTCGAATTTCCAAACACGGAATATTGCCTCGTTTTTTAAAAAAAAAATTTGTTTTTAGGGTAAAATTGATAAAAAATGTTTTAAAGAAACGTGATTTGAAAATGGGAATAGGGTCATGCAATGAATAATGATGATGCAACATAAATTATGTACAAGATACTATTATAGATATAATTACGATAATAATGATAAAGCTAGTATATTCAAATAACAATATAATAATGATAATAGTAATAATATTAGTAGCAAGGGAAAATATATTCAGTATATTAATATAAAGGTAGTAGTGGTAATAATAACAATAGTAATAGTAAATATGTACAATATAATGATAATATGATAATAATGTTAATAATAGTAATAATAATAAAATAGTATAAACTATATACAACATACTAATATACAGTACTAAAAAGTGACAATGATGTTGATAGAATAAATAAGGTAATAGTAGTAATAATAATAATAATAATAATAATAGCGATAAATATAGTAAAATAAATATAATAGTAATATATACAATATAAGGATATATAATAATAATAATAATAATGATATAATGATAATAATATGGTAATAGTAACAATAATAAAATAACAATAATATGTACAATATAATAATGATATAAATATGGTAGTAATAATAGTAATAATAATGATGATAATAATAATAATAATAATAATAATAATAATAGCGAAAATAATAAAAAGATGAAAATAGTAAAGAGGACTTGAGGAAGAAACAAAACTACCGATCTAATTTTTTAAAAAGATTAGGGATCTAAGAAGAAGCGCGCGAAGAGAGAAGGGACCATTCGGGAAACTATCCCTTGCTCCTGTGCTCTGCGTTTGGTTTAGGACCAATTTGGAACAGAAGGAAACATATTGGGGCAAATGTGAAAATAAGAAAGAGCTGGATTAGAAAGATAAAACATGCGGAAGGGCTAAAAGCGCAATTAGCCCTTCCATTCAAAAACGCGCGGATCACGGCGGCCGGGTCGGGGTTGGTCGGCCTCCCCAAAACGACGCCGTTTTGGCGTCTGGGGAGGCTTCTTGAAACGGCGTCGTTTCTTTGCCTTATAAAAGGCCATTTTTTGCAAAAAAAAAAAATTCATTTCTCTCTGGTTTCCAAAAAATAAACTCCCTCACCCCCTCTCATGCTCTCTGCAGCGCATGACAAGGCGATTTTTCGGCCGTGCGCCGTCGACCATGCCATGCACGCCACCGCTTGATTTTATATTTTTTGTTTTTTTTTTTATTTTATACCTTATACATATATATATTTCGTGATTAAGGATCGAAAAAAAGTTTCAAAATAAAAAAGAAAAAAGGAAAATAATACCTTGAATACCTAAAAATCGACGCAGCGTTTTGGACTTCCCTTTTCGTGTTTGATCTTTTCGATTATTGTTTTTGTTTTCGGATCTGTTTTGTTTTTGTTTTCGATTGATTTTTTTGTATTTTTTTGAGACTGTTTCCTTGTATTGATTGCCAATCCAAAAAAAAGGGTCCTTTGTACAGTATTCTCGTTCGGTTTATATAACCGATTTCTTTGAAATAAAATACAATATGTTTTGTTTTTTCTCCTATTCTTTGCCTTTGTTTTCGTCTTCTCCTTTGTAGGTCATGGGTGGTGGGTGAGGTGGCAAGCGAGTGGCGGTGTGCGCGTGTGGGTCGGCGTTGGTGGCTGAGTGGCCGACAGAAGGTCATGGTGGAGTGCGGCGCCTGGTGCTAGGGTTCCTGGAACCCTAGCTTCTAATTTTTGGTCCATTCGGGCCTCTGTTCATTGGGCCTGTTTTTTTGTTTGGGTTTGGTCTGATGGACCCGTTTTTTGTTTGTAATGGGCTTTTAATATGGGTCTTGGGTGTATGGACTGTAAATGGACATTTGGAGTATTAAATTTATTTTGTTTATTTTGGATTTCTGTTTCGTTTGGCTAATGGGCCTTAGTTTAATCCTGGGTCTGGGCTAACGAACCCGAGCCCAAAATTGGTGATTACAGCTGCCCCTCTTTGCTCATTGTCGTGAAACGATAATAGGGGCAAAGATAATAGAAGAACCAATTTTGCCCGGTCTTGGCCAAGCCTTGATTTGTTGGTCCTCGTTATATCTTGTTGCTTTGATCCACTTCACCATTTCGTTATATCTTCAAGGAGATAACACTTCCTATTCCATTGCTTCTTCAAGGGCACAGTAGCTAGTGTCTTGATTGGCTTTGATGTGATTTCAGGGCTTTGATCTTCTCCACCGGGACTTTGAGGAACTGCCTTTTTCAAACTGCTTCCTTGTTATCTTCGGGGCTTCGATCCTCAGTCTACTTCCATGCTACTCCCGATAGATATGGCCTGTAGCTTCAATTTGCTCTTGCTCAATCTTCTTTGTCCACTGGAACTTTTTCATTCAATTTGCTCAATGCGACTTCAGTCTTCCGTCTGTAAGTTCCTCCGCGTGTGACCCGAGGCTCAACCACACTCTCATAATATGAGTTTTTTTTTTTTGGAAGAAATTTGTAAAACAGAAATTGAAAATACTTTGGCCTCGTAATGTAAACTAATTTTTGCAAGTAGAATAAAAACAGAAATTGAAAGGCAAAAATTGAAAATACCTCAGCGTGTGACTCGATGCATCAACTCACCTCTCCAGAATATGAGTCGATATTTTGAAAAGAAATTGAAAGACACCTCGAGGGTGTAACGTGAGGCTCAACTCACTTCTCTCGATATGAGTTGATATTTTGAAAAGAAATTAAAAGGCACCGGGGTGGTGTAACTTCAAGCTCAACTCACTTCTCTACGATATGAGTTGATATTTTGAAAAGAAATTAAAAGACACCTCGTGGTGTAACCCGAGGCTCAACTCACTTCTCTACGATATGAGTGATATTTTGGAAAGAAATTAAAAGGCACCTCGGGGTGTGACCGAGGCTCAACCCACTTCTCTCGACATGAGGTGATATTTTGAAAAGAAATTAAAAGGCACCTCGAGTGTGTGACCGAGGCTCAACCCACTTTCTCTCGACATGAATTGATATTTTGAAAAGAAATTAAAAAAACACCTCAGGGTGTGACCCGAGGCTCAACTCACTTCTCTCTGATATGAGCTGATATTTTGAAAAGAAATTTAAAGGCACCTCAGGGTGTGACCCGAGCCTCAACTCACTTTTCTCTGATATGAGTTGATATTTTGAACAGAAATTAAAAGACATCTCAGGGTGTGACCCGAGGCTCAACTCACTTCTCTCTGATATGAGTTGATATTTTGAAACTGGAATCTCAAAATATATCATCTGGTGGAACTCGAATGTCTTCTTTCTCATGGTTTTGGTGCAACCATCGTCAAGACTTCTCGCTTTACTGGCGTACCTGTATGTGTCATGTGTGATGATGTCATGACATGCATGTGTTCGTCCTAAATGCCTACATGATTATGCCATGTGTCTTGGGCTTGTTTGTCATGTATCTCTTTCCGTTACGATTTTCACAGTAGCCTGTGTTCGTTGCTTCGACCCTTGACTTTCCTCAGGTTTGAAACCCGCCCTCAAGTAATTCGTGTTTCTCGTCCCCCCTTTTTTTTTTTTTTGCCCCTGTTGAGTTTTGTCATTGCTTTGAAGCTCCCGTATTTACCCAATTCTCACCCAGGCAATGCTCCATATTCTTTTCGTTTAGAGTGTGTAATTTCACTATTTACCCTTAAAATGAAACATAAAATGCATGAAAATGGCAAAGTAGGCATGAAAGGTGTTCCTCGTATTTATTTCAAAAGCAGCAAGGAAGTTGACAAGGAATGACTCGATTAAGAAAGCATTATAAAAGGAAAACAAGTTTAGTTGTAGTAAATGCTCTAGATATCCGACGTATGAACTTCTCCATGTTTCTTCATCCTGAATCTTTTCGAGCAAGATTTTTCGTGTAGAAGATTCTCGAGCTTCAGAGTTCGCTTCAATTCTTATGACTTCACCGTTTGACTCCTTTGTTCAACCCATTCCTACTTTCTCGAACCAAATTTGCTTCCTTAGGATGCCCTTTCGGGTTTTCATCCTAAGCCTTCTCTGTTTATCAGGATGCCCCTTTTCGTTTATTATTTTTTTTTTTAGGCGTAATATTTCTTCACGGCATCTGAGTTCACCGGATTTGGTAACTCTTTCCCATCCATTTCAGTGAGAATTAGAGCTCCACCTGAGAAAGCTCTCTTGACGACGTAAGGTCCCTCCCAATTTGGTGCCCATTTTCCTCGAAAGTCCTTTTCTATAGGGAGAATCTTCCTCAACACGAGTTCACCTTCGCGAAATTCCCTTGGACGCACCTTCTTGTTATGGGCTGCGATCATTCTCCTTTGGTACATCTGTCCGTGACAAATTGCCTTCAAGCGTTTTTCTTCAATCAGATTCAGTTGGTCATATCGAGTCTGAACCCATTCAGATTCTTCTAGTTTTGACTCCATTAAGATTCGTAGGGAGGGGATTTCCACCTCAATGGGCAGCATAGCTTCCATTCCATAGACTAGGGAAAAAGGAGTTGCCCCCGTAGAGGTCCGCACACACGTGCGATATGCGTATAGAGCGAATGGTAGTTTCTCATGCCAATCTTTATACGTCTCAGTCATCTTTCCAATGATCTTCTTGATATTCTTGTTAGCGGCCTCTACTGCACCATTCATCTTTGGGCGATAGGGTGAGGAATTGTGATGCTTTATTCGAAATTGCTCGCACACTTCCTTCATCATTTTGTTGTTGATTCAAAGCATTATCTCGAAATAATTCTTTCTCGGCAAGCCATATCGGCATATGATCTCCTTTTTAAGAATCTGCATACCGCCAGTCCTTGTCACTTTAGCAAACGAAGTGGCCTCTATCCATTTTGTGAAGTAGTCTATGACTACAAAAATGAATCGATGTCCATTAGAAGCTTTCAGGGAGATTGGCCTTATAACATCCATGCCCCACATAGAAAAGGGCCACGGGGAAGTCATGACATGAAGTGGTGAAGGTGCTGCATGAATTTTATCGCCATAAACTTGACATTTGTGACACCTTCGTGCGTAACTAATGCAATCACTTTCCATTGTCAACCAGTAATAACCGAGCCTCATAATTTGCCTGGCCATAGTGAAGCCATTGGCGTGCGTTCCACAAACTCCTTCATGGACCTCTTCGAGTATCTTTCTGGCTTCAACAGTATCCACACATCTCAGGAGGACTTGATCTTTTCCTCTTTTGTACAGGATGTCCCTATCGAGAACGAACCCCGCTGCCAATTTCCTGATTGTTCTTTTGTCGTTCTCATTTGCTTGCTCGGGATATCTTTGACTCATGACATATTCTAAGATATCATGGAACCATGGTTGCAAATGCGCCTCGTTGTCAATGCTAAAACAATGCGCGAGGGCCTCGTATATGCTCTCATCGGAGAGGTATTATTTCATTTCTCGGTTCGCTTTGAACATTGAAGCCAAGGTGGCGGCGTCGACCAATGGGTTTTCTTCCGTGGGAAATAATTAAAAGTCACTTCTTGAATTCTCCGACCAATTCTACAACAAGATCGCGATATTTAACCAACTTCGAGTCTCTTACTTCCCAATCTCCACGGATTTGGTAAATCACCAATGCCGAATCCCCGGAGACTACCAAGACCTTAACATTCTGCTCAATAGCTGCGCGAAGTCCCATGATGCATGCCTCATATTCTGCTATGTTATTGGTACAGAAGAAATTTAATCTGGCAGTAAAAGGGTAATGATACCCATCTGGTGACACTAAGACTGCTCCAATTCCGTGCCCCAGTGCATTTGACGCGCCGTCAAAACTCATCTTCCATGATTTCTCTTTTGATGATTCACATTCTTCTTCCGTAACGCATATCAAGTCTTCATCTGGGAAGTCAAATTTTAATGACTCGTATTCTTCTGTTGTCTGAGTTGCTAAGAAATCAGCTATCGCGCTCCCTTTAATCGATTTCTGGCTCACGTATACGATGTCATACTCCGATAGTAGGATCTGCCATCGCGCCATTCTTCCTGAGAGTGCGGGTGATTCCATTATGTACTTTATTGGGTCTAGCTTCGAAATCAGCCACGTCGTATGATACAGCACATATTGCCTAAGCCTCCGAGTTGCCCAAACCAGAGCACAACAGAACTTTTCGATTGTCGAATATCTTGTCTCACACTCCGTGAATTTCTTACTGAGATAATAGATCGCTGTTTCTTTTCCAGACTCATCATGTTGCCCCAAGACGCAACCCATTGAGTTTTCGGACACAGTCAGATATAGTATTAGTGGCCTTCCGGGGGTTGGCGGTACTAGCACCGGAGGACTAGATAAATACTGCTTTATCTTGTCAAAAGCCTCTTGGCATTCCTTGTCCCATTCTCCAGAATTGTGTTTTCGAAGGAGTCGAAAAATTGGATCTGCTTGCTTGGTGAGTTGAGTAATGAACCGAGCAATGTAATTCGACCTCCCTAGAAATCCTCGACTTCCTTTTGTTGTGCTTGTGGCGTGTAGTTCTTGTATGGCCTTTATTTTATCCGGATCAACCTCGATACCTTTCTCGCTGACGATGAATCCCAATAATTTTCCCGATGTAGCCCCAAAGGTACATTTGGCAGGGTTAAGCTTTAGTTGGAATTTTCTCAGTCTTTCGAACAGCTTCCGGAGGTTTTCAACATGCTCTCTTTCTCCTTGAGATTTGGCGATCATATCGTCGACATAGACTTCTATCTCCTTATGCATCATGTCGTGGAACAGTGTCACCATGGCTCTTTGATATGTTGCCCCGGGATTCTTTAAACCGAACGGCATCACTTTGTAGCAGAATGTCCCCCACATCGTTGTGAACGTAGTTTTCTCCATATCCTCGGGAGCCATCTTGATTTGGTTGTAGCCCGAAAATCCATCCATGAAGGAGAACAATGAATTCTTCGCCGTGTTATCTACCAATGTATCGATGTGTGGCAACGGGAAATTATCTTTAGGGTTCGCTCGATTCAAATCACGGTAATCCACACACATTCGTACTTTGCCATCTTTCTTCGGTACTGGGACTATATTAACTACCCATTCTGGATATCTAGAGACTTGCAGGAATCCAGCATCAAATTGTTTCTTTACTTCTTCCTTTATCTTTAAGAGCATTTCTGGCCTCATCCGCCTTAACTTCTGTTGGATAGGCTTGCATTCGGGTTTCAGTGGGAGTCTATGGACCGCTATATCTTCGTTCAAACCTGGCATATCTTGATACGACCATGCGAACACGTCTTTGTACTCATGGAGCAAGGTGATTAGATCATGTTTGGTGTCTTCAGATATGGAGGTCCCGACTTTTACCTCTTGTTTCTTTTCTTTATTTCCTAAATTCACTGTCTCGACCGATTCTTGATAGTGCAAAATCTGTTTATCCTCTTGTTCTACCATTTTCAGTAGGTCTTGGGAAGAGGCATAATCTTCGGCGTCTTCTTCAGCCTCGAATTCTCCTACACAAATAGCCTTCTCGAAGTCGATATTAGGACTCGTAACAGGATTGTTCATGTCGTTGATATCCGAGCACCTGAAAAGTAAAAAAGAAGACTATAGAGGGACATCGAGGTATCGGGTCCTATAAACGTGACATGATGATATGGGATATATAGGGACAGGTAAAGAAAGAAATGAATGTGGAACCGATGAGAATGAAAGAACGCGACAAAATGCATCTTTATTCATGTTTCATTTTAAAAGCTAGATAGACAAAATAAACTCTCACAACATATTCCCCTACAGCTTAGGGGTATACCAAAAAGTTAATACTGAGCATTACTCCGGAGGGGATTTGGAAACTACAAGGAGATCCACAGCAGTCCAATTGTTCAAAGTGAATCACGGAGGACAAGGCGTATCATCGAAGAATTTCCAATCGCATTATTCCCTTTGCCAATGACATTTATGCTGAAGTCCTGTAGACCCTTTTCTACCCATGACACCATACTCTGTGGGTCCTCTTCTCCCGGGAATATAATTCCGGCCGAGGTAAATGTTTTCGACAAAGGCGGATATGTTATGGGTTCCCACTCTAATTCTCGACCTGTGACTCTTGCGATCCTTCTTTCTTGCTCCCTTTGCAATTGTTTCCTTCTTTGCTGCATGTCGGGCTTAAATCCTAAGCCGTATCGAGCCTTGTGGGGTACCGATTTTAGCGCTCTAGCCATCCCTTGCTGGTATTTCCCCAAGCCTTTCCTTGCTCGGGCTCCTTTTCCAACCGTTAGTTTGATTCCCATCCTGGTATTCTTTGATAACTTGGGCGTGGGAACTTTACTTCCTTCAGCGACGAAAGTAGCATTGATGAATTCAAAGGAGCGGAAGGAACATTCTACTGCATCTTTGTTCACTCGATGTAGGGTGCATCGGTGGAGAGACAGACGCGACGATGTCTTCTCTCAGCGATCGTGATCAAGCGATCATCCATGATAAACTTCATTTTCGGTGGAGAGATGAAGGATCGCCTCAGTGAGAATGGATCCAAGGTCTCCTAAAAGGCAATTGTATGAAGGTGCAATGTCCATGACCTGGAATTCAATATTGTATGTGCATGGGCCCACTTCTAGAGGGATCTCTATCTTTCCCATGACCTCTCGTCACGTCCCATCAAACGCTCTGACCGTGGAATGACAAGGTCTCAAATAAAACATATCCACCGGCATTCTGGATAGTGTTGCTAAAGGCATGACGTTAAGCGCAGACCCGTTATCAATGAGTACACTTGGTACTATGTAACCTTTGCAATAGGCCGTGATATGTAGTGCCTTGACGGAGCCCTTTCCATTTGGTGGTATTTCATCATCGCTGAAGGAGATGAAATTATCTGCGTTTAGGTTATTTGCCCACCTATCAAGTTTTTCCACGGGTACATTACTCGGTACATATGCTTGGTTTAACACACTTAATAGAGCGTTTCGGTGTGGTTACGAGTTTAATGAAGAGAGATAACACCGAGATCTTTCTTTGGTTGCTTGTTCAATTGCTCCTGATGTTATACTCATTGTGCTTGATAAACCTCAAAAATTCGTGATGCTTCGTCCTCACTCACGGGCCTTTTAGATTCTTGTCCAGATTGTATTTCAACCTCAGTTTCATGCATTAGCGCTTTCCCCTTTTGACTCGCGTTTACGACTTTCCTTTTTGGTTCGACCATCTCGGGAGAATAACACCTCCCGCCACTGGTGAAATGCCCCACCTCGCTAATGTCACTAGTAGTAGCCGGGTATGGTAATGCCTACATCATACTTCCATGGCACCGCCTTGCTCTCCTTGTAAGGGAAGGAGAAGGCATTTTGATTATCATATTCGGTTTTACCTCTTCCCTTTTTGTCTCGTAGTAGATTATCAAAGGTAAATTCGAAAGCCACTATAAGGGGTCCCGATGATTGATCTTCTGGATGCACATACATCTTTTCGATGATCTCTTCTTTTTATCATAGACCTCGAGCTCCTTATTGTTCATCATATCTTGGAGCAATTCTTTAAATTTCTCACAAGATTGGATGCGGTGTGCCTTCTATGCCATGAAAGACACAAAAACTTTGACCTTTTGTATCTTCCTCCTTGGAATTTTTGTCAAGCAGACCAAGCAAACCCTTTTTCATCATTATTTCCCATATTTTCCCCAATGGCGTCTTTATTTGAGAGACACGACTTTTAGCTCATGGCCATCTTCATTTGTCACCACGTTCACGTTCCTTCCGCAGTATGGTTAGGGAGCGGATTTACACGCCACCGAGGCGATCCCATCAAAGCGTAGAATGCCCGCATCAATTAGACTCGAACCTTTCTTTTAAAGGCTAGGCAATTATCCAGTGGAATGCCCCGGTTTCAAAGCATGGTACATGCAACTAGCATTAGGATCGTACCATTTAGGATAGGGAGGTTTCAAAGGTGCTATGTAATGTGGTGCTATTAGTTGTTTCTCTAGCAACTTTGGGCACAGATCCCCGTATGTCATGGGAATAGGGGCAAACTGAGGTTTTTCGGGGTTGGGTCTCGTTGGTCTCGGTTCATTTCAGGGGTTGGCTCGAGAGGCGGTTGTGGTATTTGGTGAGAAGATGGTGAGTGGTCTTTGGGCATCAGCGGTATAGACGGGATAAGGGGGAGGGTTTGATAATAGTGGTTCTGAGGAGGAAAGTAGAGGTTTGGAGTTGGGCGGAATTGAGGTCGAGGTTGGATAGGGTATGGATTAGGAGTGTAGTGATTCTCGGTCCCTACCATATGGGTTTCTGGCTCCTTCTTCTTAAATGGCCTTTTAGAGCTTTCAGACCCTTCCATTCTCCCGTTCCTGATGCCGTTTTCGATAAGCTCTCCAGATATTACGACATCTGCGAAATCCTTTGTGGCATTCCCCACCAGCTTGTCATAGAATGGCGTTCTTAAAGTGTTAATAAAAAGGACTGTGATCTCCGTCTTGGTTAGTGGAGGTTCCACTTGAACCGAGACGTCTCTCCACCTTTGAGCATATTGCCTAAAGGTCTCAGATGGCTTCTTTTCCATCATCTGCAATGTTAGGCGATCAGGCGCTATGTCGGAGACGTGTTTATATTGTTCACGAGAATCTTTGCGGCTAAGTCATCCCATGATTGGATCTTTTCTCTTCCTAGTTGATTGTACCATCGGAGAGCTGACCCTATCAAGCTTTCTTGAAAGCAGTGTATCAGCAACTTGTCTTCGTCCTCATAACCGGCCATTTTCCGACAAAACATGATGAGATGCGCCTTTGGGCACCTTGTTCCATCGTATTTCTCAAAGTCTGGTGCTTTAAATTTTGGGGCAAGACCGGACGGGAACCAAATCGAGCTTTTGACGCTTTCATTGCGGAAGAGGCTCTAGTTCCCTCATCGCGCCACGAGTCTTTCTTCCGAGATCTTTAAACTTGTCTTGAGCGCCCTGATCCTTCATTCTTAACTTAGCTAGTTCCACAGGATCATCCAAATCTGGGACAATAGGGTCAGCTGGGTTAGTTCCGTGACTTGATGCAAATACTCCTTGTCCTAGATGGGCAGGTGGAAATACAGGTGGGTGTTCCAGGCCTGTAAATTCCTTTTGAGGTCAGACCCCATGGGGTGGAGTAAATCCTGGAGGATGGCCTTCGCTTTCTTTCCCGGTACTAGTTGTAGGGTCTTTTCCTTTGTTTGTTATCCCATTCATCAATTGAGTCATTTGGGCCACCATATCCTTTTGAGCCTTTTCCATCTGGTCTTTCAATTCTTGCTGAAACTTCTTCATTTGGTCTTCCATGTCCTTCTGGAATTGTTCGTATCTTTGGTCCATCGCTTTTGCCTTACGACGAGTGTTGTAGTAATGTATGATAGGTTGATTCTCGTCGGTTTCCAGGTTAACTTCTTCGAATACCTAAAAATCAGACGCGCGTTTTGGACTTCCCTTTTTTAAATTTTTCAGCCTCAAACTTATGGACGTCAATGTCTAATCCTAACTGCATCTTTTCTTCTTCTAGTTGCTCTATCTTCTTACCCAATTCCCGGCTCTTTCTCGAAATCTTGCTTGATAATTTCTAATTCGGTTAGGGGGTCACTTGCATTTGTTCTTCTATTGGTCGAGTATTTTCTTGGATTGGTACAGGATATTGTCGTTGACTCTTTTGGCCCACCATTGATCGTATTCGGGGGTCGCCATGGGCCCTATGGCGAGTCTCTTCATTTTCCAGGTTTGGGTCCATGCTTCTGATATCTCGCGAACTCTCTTCTTATAGTTGTCATCCTTGTATGAAAATTCACATTGGGCTAATCCATGTGTCGCCGGTATGAACTGCCTCGATTGATATTGCCTCATCACTAGTAACGGGGCATATGCGACAGCTCCCCATATTCCGAGTAAAGGAACCCAGTCGAACCCTCCACACCGATACAAGATCTCATCAGCGATCATCCACGGAGCTTTCCACACTACATCTTTGACTTGCAGATTTTGGAGAATTGCCATCCACTTCTCTCCAGATATGTCGTCCCGCCTTAGTACACTCGCTAATTCTCTCAGAGGAGAGTAGTTCTCGAAGAAGACTTTGCATGAGACTTTTTCTCTCTTCCAAAAATGGCAGTGAAACCAAGATAACAATAACTGTGCACAACCCACGAACCTCCCTTCGCCCGCTCTTCGGCAAGCGTTCAGTGATCTGAAGGTTTCGGCTAAAACTGCGGGGACGGGTGTAATTCCCTTTATCAAGTTTATCGAATAAGTGCGAAACCGCATCCTCTACATGCCCTAACGTCTTGGGAAAGATGACCGGACCATAGATGCTTAGAGCGAAGACATCGACCCTCTTCTTCTTCTCGGGATGAGCCAAAATTAAGTCCTCAAGTGTTTCAAGGAATGCACTTACAATCTCCCTTTTGCTTGATCCGGGCCATGGTCCATTGCTCGCTCATTCCTGTGATGTTCATTAACCTTTTTGAGAATGCCGGCACATTAGCGAATCTTGAATACGCCTTATCAGTTTGAAATCTCGAGCATCGAAACAAAGCTGTATACTCCTCTACGGTAGGCACCAAATCCACCTCTCCAAAAGTGAAGCAACTGTAGGCCGGGTTCCAAAACTGGGTAATAGCTCGGAGTAGGTACTTGTCTACCTTGATATCAAGCAGATAGGGCAGATCACCGTAGTTATAGTAGAGCAGTTGTTTGTCCTCGTTTCCCCATGAGTTCCATATTTCCTTTAATTCTCGCAGATCATTTTGAGCCGCGCTGATGCGGGTGAAATCCCATAACTCTGATTCGTGCCCTACTGTCAAGCTATCCTCCTTTTCTTGCTGTATTCTTTCGGACCACACTTGGACAGCCGCATTATCCTCCACTCTATTGAGAAACCCCTTTTCCATGTCAAGCTTTTCTATCTAGTAATCGAATGCGAATCAACACCTTTTTATAATGAAATGCCATGCAATAAAAGCCAAGCACAACAAGTTAGTAGCAGGTCAAAAATAAACAAGAAATAACCAAACTCCTATTTAAGGTATCAACTAGGGTTTACACGGCTCTACCTACAACGGGCTCTTAGGTCTCTCTATATGTGGTTTGGTTCTAAAGTAAGGGTACTTGAACCAGCCGATTCCTCAATCCTCACCTATTATAGGCTCATATGGACCGAGTTCAGTTCAGGGGAATACATTTCTCTATGGCTGCACGGAGATAAAAATCTCACGAAGACATAGGTACGGATGTATCCCGAAAGTGATCCACTATCTTGCACGGAGGTAAAAACCTCACGAAAGAGTAGCTTCTCACTCCCACTTAAGGGTATGACCGCAGTCATGCAATGCAATGCCAAAATATTTCACAAAACTTGACAGTATAGCACAAATGAATGCCTCAAAGAGAAACATGATTTTTCAAAACATTTTTCCAACTTTCAATCGAAGGGACAAAAATCAATCAATTTACGGCCTGACTCTCGGCGTCCCAGTGGAGTCGCTTAAGTTATCGTAACCATTTTTTTGACAAAAGCGGAATCGAACTTGGGTTTGGAAAATGAATAAAACGGGAGTCGCCACCGACCTTTTATTAGGTGTAATCGGATCACCTTTGTTTTAATAAAACATTTCGGTTTACTAAAACGGGGTTTATGGTCTACGAACATTTGAGAAAATAGGTTTGGGAGTCGATTACGTGCGAGGAAGGATTAGCACCCTCGCAACGCCCGAAAATTGGTACCAAATTGATTAATTGATGTCCCAATGCCGAAAGTTTAACAAAATTAGGAATGAATTTAGAAATTTGGGTCTTTTTGGAAATGTTTGAGTCTTCTTAGAATATTAAGATTTCCTTGTTTAGAAGGGACCAAATATCACATCCAATACGTAGGACACGATAATTTCAATCCTCAAATCCAAGGTCGTCTCTTAATCCCTAAGACTCGTTTATTAAAATAACAAAAGGTTATTCGATCATTTGGTCAAGCAAGAGAACCGAGACCCAACACATAGGGCACGGTCCCTCGAATTTCCAAACACGGAATATTGCCTCGTTTTTTAAAAAAAATTTTTGTTTTTAGGGTAAAATTGATAAAAAATGTTTTAAAGAAACGTGATTTGAAAATGGGAATAGGGTCATGCAATGAATAATGATGATGCAACATAAATTATGTACAAGATACTATTATAGATATAATTACGATAATAATGATAAAGCTAGTATATTCAAATAACAATATAATAATGATAATAGTAATAATATTAGTAGCAAGGGAAAATATATTCAGTATATTAATATAAAGGTAGTAGTGGTAATAATAACAATAGTAATAGTAAAAAATATGTACAATATAATGATAATATGATAATAATGTTAATAATAGTAATAATAATAAAATAGTATAAACTATATACAACATACTAATATATCTGATTACTAAAAAGTGACAATGATGTTGATAGAATAAATAAGGTAATAGTAATAATAATAATGATAATAATAATAATAGCGATAAATATAGTAAAATAAATATAATAGTAATATATACAATATAAGGATATATAATAATAATAATAATAATGATATAATGATAATAATATGGTAATAGTAACAATAATAAAATAACAGTAATATGTACAATATAATAATGATATAAATATGGTAGTAATAATAGTAATAATAATGATAATAATAATAATAATAATAATAATAATAATAATAATAATAATAGCGAAAATAATAAAAAGATGAAAATAGTAAAGAGGACTAAGTTGAGGAAGAAACAAAACTACCGATCTAATTTTTTAAAAAGATTAGGGATCTAAGAAGAAGCGCGCGAAGAGAGAAGGGACCATTCGGGAAAATATCCCTTGCTCCTGTGCTCTGCGTTTGGTTTAGGACCAATTTGGAACAGAAGGAAACATATTGGGGCAAATGTGAAAATAAGAAAGAGCTGGATTAGAAAGATAAAACATGCGGAAGGGCTAAAAGCGCAATTAGCCCTTCCATTCAAAAACGCGCGGATCCTGGCTTCGGGTCGGGTTCGGGTCGGCCTCCCCAAAACGACGCCGTTTTGGCGTCTGGGGAGGCTTCTTGAAACGGTGTCGTTTCTTTGCCTTATAAAAGGCCATTTTTTGCCAAAAAAAAAATTCATTTCTCTCTGATTTCCAAAAAATAAACTCCCTCACCCCCTCTCACGCTCTCTGCAGGCGCACAAGGGGCGATTTTCGGCCGCCGTCGACCCGCCGCGCCGGCCACCGCTTGATTTTATATTTTTTGTTTTTTTTTTTATTTTATACCTTATATATATATATTTCGTGATTAAGGATCGAAAAAAAGTTTCAAAATAAAAAAGAAAAAAGGAAAATAATACCTTCGAATACCTAAAAATCAGACGCGCGTTTTGGACTTCCCTTTTCGTGTTTGATCTTTTCGATTATTGTTTTTGTTTTCGGATCTGTTTTGTTTTTGTTTTCGATTGATTTTTTTTTTTTTTTTGAGACTGTTTCCTTGTATTGATTGCCAATCCAAAAAAAAGGGTCCTTTGTACAGTATTCTCGTTCGGTTTATATAACCGATTTCTTTGAAATAAAATACAATATGTTTTGTTTTTTTCTCCCTATTGCTGCCTTTGTTTTCGTCTTCTCCTTTACAGGTCATGGGCTGGTGAGGTGGCCGATGATGCTTTGTCTTGGCGTGTGGGTCGGCGTTGGTGGTGAGTGGAAATGAGTAAGGTCATGGTGGAGTGCGGCGCCTGGTGCTAGGGTTCCTGGAACCCTAGCTTCTAATTTTTGGTCCATTCGGGCCTCTGTTCATTGGGCCTGTTTTTTTGTTTGGGTTTGGTCTGATGGACCCGTTTTTTGTTTGTAATGGGCTTTTAATATGGGTCTTGGGTGTATGGACTGTAAATGGACATTTGGACTATTAAATTTATTTTGTTTATTTTGGATTTCTGTTTCGTTTGGCTAATGGGCCTTAGTTTAATCTCGAGTGCAGGCTAATGAACCCGAAGAGCCCAAAATTGGTGATTCAAATTTGCCCCTCTTTGCTCATTGTCGTGAAACGATAATAGGGGCAAAGATAATAGAAGAACCAATTTTGCCCGGTCTTGGCCAAGCCTTGATTTGTTGGTCCTCGTTATATCTTGTTGCTTTGATCCACTTCACCATTTCGTTATATCTTCAAGGAGATAACACTTCCTATTCCATTGCTTCTTCAAGGGCCTGAGAGCTAGTGTCTTGATTGGCTTTGATGTGATTTCGGGCTTTGATCTTCTCCACGGGACTTTGAGGAACCGCTTTTTCAAAGCGCTTCCTTGTTATCTTGGGCTTCGATCCTCGTCTACTTCCATGCTACTCCCGATAGATATGGCACTGTAGCTTCAATTTGCTCTTGCTCAATCTTCTTTGTCCACTGGAACTTTTTCATTCAATTTGCTCAATGCGACTTGAGTCTTAAATGTCAGTAAGTTCTTCCAGCGTGTGACTCGAGGCTCAACACACACTCTCATAATATGAGTTTTTTTGGAAGAAATTTGTAAAACAGAAATTGAAAATACTTTGGCCTCGTAATGTAAACTAATTTTTGCAAGTAGAATAAAAACAGAAATTGAAAGGCAAAAATTGAAAATACCTCAGCGTGTGACTCGATGCATCAACTCACCTCTCAGAATATGAGTCGATATTTTGAAAAGAAATTGAAAGACACCTCAGGGTGTAACGTGAGGCTCAACTCACTTCTCTCTGATATGAGTTGATATTTTGAAAAGAAATTAAAAGGCACCTCAGGGTGTAACCCGAAGCTCAACTCACTTCTCTCTGATATGAGTTGATATTTTGAAAAGAAATTAAGAGACACCTCAGGGTGTAACCCGAGGCTCAACTCACTTCTCTCTGATATGAGCTGATATTTTGGAAAGAAATTAAAAGGCACCTCAGGGTGTGACCCGAGGCTCAACCCACTTCTCTCTGACATGAGCTGATATTTTGAAAAGAAATTAAAAGGCACCTCAGGGTGTGACCCGAGGCTCAACCCACTTCTCTCTGACATGAGTTGATATTTTGAAAAGAAATTAAAAAAACACCTCAGGGTGTGACCCGAGGCTCAACTCACTTCTCTCTGATATGAGCTGATATTTTGAAAAGAAATTTAAAGGCACCTCAGGGTGTGACCCGAGGCTCAACTCACTTTTCTCTGATATGAGTTGATATTTTGAACAGAAATTAAAAGACACCTCAGGGTGTGACCCGAGGCTCAACTCACTTCTCTCTGATATAAGTTGATATTTTGAAACTGGAATCTCAAAATATATCATCTGGTGGAACTCGAATGTCTTCTTTCTCATGGTTTTGGTGCAACCATCGTCAAGACTTCTCGCTTTCTTTGGCGTACTGTATGTGTCATGTGTGATGATGTCATGACATGCATGTGTTCGTCCTAAATGCCTACATGATTATGCCATGTGTCTTGGGCTTGTTTGTCATGTATCTCTTTCCGTTACGATTTTCACAGTAGCCTGTGTTCGTTGCTTCGACCCTTGACTTTCCTCAGGTTTGAAACCCGCCCTCAAGTAATTCGTGTTTCTCGTCCCCCCTTTTTTTTTTTTTTTTGCCCCTGTTGAGTTTTGTCATTGCTTTGAAGCTCCCGTATTTACCCAATTCTCACCCAGGCAATGCTCCATATTCTTTTCGTTTAGAGTGTGTAATTTCACTATTTGTATCTCTGTGTATAGCTTTCTTTATTACTATTGTCTACATCAATAGAAAGCTCTCATTTCCCTTCTCTTCCACAATTTAGTTTGTTTTTCATGAAATAGCTTTGAACATCACAAATCTATGAATTAAAATTTAGATAGCTTTCTTCTCTGATCCTCGACATTGATTGTCAAATTTGGATCTAAAATATGTTCTTCTACTCATAGATGGATACTGTAGCGACCATTGAATCGTCACTTCGAACTCGCTAGCCGAACTTTAAAAAAAGAATTAACAGCCCAATGACTTGAATGAAAACTTGTGAATGGTTCAGTGATCATTTTGTAACTTTTTAAAGTTGAATGACCAAAATGTAAACTTATTAATAGTTAGTGACTTTGGGTGCAGTTTACCCAATAAGATAAAACTCTAAATCTGAGCATATTTGAACTTCTAGTACCCATTTTTTGGACTTCTAATACTATTGAAGTACACCCAAATTCTATTTTTTTGGGCTGAATATAAATAAAAATGCCATTTCTTTGAGATTGGATGTTTAGGCTACTTAATGCGACAATAGTGTTTGTTGGGTCCAAGGGCTACGAGAAAGACTACCATATCATGATTTGGGCTATATTTATGTTTACTCATTAACCGTCACCGAACTAATTAAATTTGTGAGTATATTGTTTTTGTAAATTGTAATTACTACTTTTAATGTTGTTTTCACATCAGTTTGATTTTGTCTTTGTGATGTTGATGCTAGACAAGACCGTCGGTGCACCTGTTCTCGACGTTTTTAATACTGTTTACAAATTTATCTATCAACAGCGATAGAAAGATATTTGATGTTTGAGGTTACCATTTTTCCCGACTTTGAAATCAAATAATAAGTAATTTTATTGGTCTTCTATTTATTGCAATCCAATCCGGGGCGTGGCATGTCCAGATTAGATAATGTCAGTTCCATTTAGATAATTTTATGCATCTCTACTATCTTAACCAGTAGTCAAGATTTTGATCTTTACTTTGAATGTGGAGCAGTTTTAAAATTCGTGGTCAGCATCTACTCTATTAATAAACTTACAGAATGCGAAAGATTAGTTACTGAACTCGTTCCAATAGATACTTTAAAAACAATTAAAATAATTATAGTACTCTCAATTTTCATGTCAATAAATATTTCATATAACTCGAATGTTAATTTAATTACCGTAATCGCACTTAAAAATATTATATTTAACATATTTAAAGTTTGAATCTCTTGATTTGTAATTTTTCTCAAATCTTCAAAGTTGACACCCCCTTTTACATCAAAATGAAAAATCACATTCATATTTATTATGTTGTGAGTTACCTTAGTCACCTAGACATTAAATGATTCAGGCTATTCCATATGAACTCCTTGCAATCAACGTGAAAAGGACAAAATATAATAGGGCATCTAATTGGTTCATACAACTAGTCCTAGTTGACTAAAATTGGGGATATAAAAGCATGTTACCGCCCCCCTCCCTCTGTTTTCATCTTTGAAAAAAATAGTCAAGTTATTATAGTGGTCCTTATTAATTGTTTTCGGAAATAAATTTTAAATAAATAAAAGATAGATGTTAATTTTGCATATAGACATTGTTTTAATGTGTAATTTGGTGTGGTTATATATATAAAATTTGAATTATGATAAATTATATTGGTAATCACTCAACTGTTGGTAAGTTTCTCTTTTGGTCATTCAATTATTCAATTTTGTCTTCTTTTTCTTTGTCATTAGTTGTTAAATGGCTAACAGAAAGATTACGTGGCAAGTTTTAAAATTGGCATAATAATAAGTTTAACCCTCAACATTTAGTCTTGATCATTTCACCTAAAAAGTTAAAAAAATAAATTTATCAGTTAAATTAACTCTTGATATGCCACAAATAAATGTTGAAATTTATTTTTTTAAAATAAAGATTAAATTAGCATAATATATAAATACTGAAGGTCAAAGCTATTATGTCAATTTTAAAAATTGCTAAGTTATATTCCGTTTAATAATTTAACTGTTGATGACAAAAAAATGAATAATTAAGTAACCAAAGAAATATTAATAGATTAATCACTATGAGTATAATTTAGTCAATTATTTTTATTTTTATTTTAGGGTTTAGAGATTAGCTGAGAGTAGAATTAAGATAATGGATATTTGGAGTGAGCATTGTTTCTGTTATTGTGAACCTAGAGAATTGTCATTATTGGTTAAACTGGTAATCTTAAGTGTGAAATATTAATGCACATTCATGCATAGTTGTGCATTTTTTGCTTTTTGACAAATTGACAATATGGATTTTACAATGTTTTAACTAAGTTTTGAGCCGATAATATATATCATCTCTATTTATGACCAATCCATTTGCGGCCACCATATATGAATCTTCATCAACAGCTAAATGCTATCAAGCTTTGAATATATATACACATCGTATTAAATTAATGGGTAAATTTAAAATATAGTCACTTTAGTTTGCTTCAGATTACATTTTAGTCACTTATATTTGAAATGTTACATTTTAGTCACTTACGTTATCGTTTTGTTACGAAGTGGGCATTCTACCGTTAAACTCCATCATCTCCCTAATGGCAGTCCAAATGAGTTTTAAATGCTAACTTGGATGTCCAATTGTTGAGATGAAAATAGGTTTTTAATTTGAACTGTCACGTAAGACATCTAATTTGACATTTAAAACCCATTTGGACTGCCATTTAGGACCTTCGTTAAGGAGGTAACGGAGCTTAACGGTAGAGTGGCTATTTCGTAACAAAATGATAACGTAAGTGACCAAAAAATAACATTTCAAACATAAGTGACTAAAATATAATCTGAGGCAAACAAATGTGACTGTTTTTATAGTTTACCCTAAATTAAAATATCAATTTTTTAAATAAAAGATATAAAATGTAATTCAACTCATAGTATAAGAATCTCTATAACATTTTTAGGGACTAATATTGTTTTTAGGATATTAATTTTTTAAAAAATCAAAATAGGTGTAAAATAGGTTAAGCGGTGGAGATAGGAAGGGCTTCCATCACCGAAAGCAGATTCATGTCTTCATGTGTTGAAGTAATTTAAATGCAGTGCATGTTATATAAAATATTATGTGAATGAAAATAAATAAATGTCTCTCAAAAAGCAATACAATCACACACACATCCATGGCTTTTTATCATTTTCATCATAAACAAAAAACAAAAAAACCACACAAACAAAAGTCGGAAAAAGGGGTTTTATTTTTATGGGAAGAAATTAAATATAGTTGATGTCTTTATCTATTAAAGATGAATACATTCATTGTATTTATATTTGGGATTCCAACTCCAAACTTTAACAATAATTTTATTTATTATATGCGTCAACCAATGCGTTGGAAAAACGAAATTACTTCCATGTAAATTGGCAATGCTGCCAAAGTTTGTTTCTTTTTCTTTTTTTTTTTAAAGATAATAAAATTGTTATAAATATTGATATTTGAATTTATTGGATACCACTACATGTTTTCCTCATGCACAAATTTATAAGGAAATAATATTAATTGAAATGAAAATGAAAATATGATTATTTTTTTTTTTAAACGAGGTGTAACTAGAATTCTGCGATGTTCCCGGGAGTTGCATGTTGCGTTAAAAATGGGGGAACTGATCATTTTTCCACGTGCATTTTATTTAAATTTCACCTAAGGAGTTCAACATTATGCAATCTTTTTAGGGAAAAGAATTAGATTAAAAATATAATTTTTAATTTTTTTTGATAAATGTCCAAATATACAATTAATGGCTACAAAAGAAAAAAACACACTTTACAATAACTTTAAGCTATACAAACAAATTAATCATAAAGTGAAGCATTAGCATGATTAGTTCTATTGATTGGTCTTCCTCCTAAGTAAGCCCGCACAATCTCTTTAATCTGTACCAAGACAATATCTTCAGTCAAGAAAGATGCACCAGCATGTCTCTTTTATATCACATACACATATTCACTTTAAGCAAAGCTTGAATATAGCAATAAGCAATGACTTTCCTTTAAGTTTCAATATCGCTCAAACTAACTATTACCTCCAAGTTCCCACAGCCCTATGAATGGAGCAAATGTGCAAAATTGACTGCCACACCTTTCTTGAAAAATTGCACTAAAAAGAAAAATATGAGCATGTCTCTTTGCTGCATCCATACAGAAAAAGTAACAAGTTTCAACAACAATCCCAAAAACAAGCAAGTAATTTTATTAAGTTAAAGATTTAAAAATATAATATATTAAGTTTTTAAATTTATCTAATTTTTTTTGTTTATATTAAAAGATAAAAACAATTTTATATTTTACTTTGTAAAATACAATTTTATCTCTATTATCTAATAAAATTGGTGTATGATTAACTCATAATACTAAATCATGGGTTTAATGTATATATATAGATGAACTCCCATCATTCATATTTGAGGGTTCATTTATTAATTATATAGTTTTTTTGATAAATTCTTATAATTACCCATAATCGTTCTCAAATATTTAAATTAAAAGATAATACACGATTTAAACGTGCTTAAATCTACATCATTTTAATTGTTGTAAAAATAATAGTGCTAACTAAATTAAGATTTAATTTTGACCTAAAAAATTTAAGGCTGAATCAACATTAATTATGTTAGTGATTAAATTTGTTAATTGAATACTAATGTATAACAAATAATAGAGAGGAGCTTAACCCAGTTTTTACATGCATTAAATTTCATCTAAACAATAAAAAAGATAGAGGAGGGGATCCCTTCCACCCTTCATAAATTCTTTTATGATTGATATTTTAATGATTTAATCGTTAAATTTATTAATATTGATTTAAAATATTGTTTATATATGTATATTTAATTATTAAAGTTATTTTGCGAAAAAATAAATAATTAAAAAAGATTTTTTTTACTTTAAATTTAATATGTATAATCTACATGAATAAAACTTAAAATTTAACGGTTTGATCGTTAAAATATCAATTATAAAAAAAAAAATTGTGCTTTATACTAATGTTAATGGACCTATCTCATTATGTTGGAGATTGACCTAATTAAGCAACGAACAAGTAAAAATAGCGGAAGAAATTGAGAAATTGAACACATAAATTTAACGTGAAAAAATCTCTCCAAATAGGATAAAAAATCACGGGCAAATATAATTTTACTATAATGTCAAAAGAACGAAGAATACAAAAGAAGAAGATAAAACTAAACTCTGAAACTCGAAAACAAAGAACTCTCAAAAAATAAACACAAAATTCTCTAAAAGTGTTATGAGTTCTAATCTCTAATAGTTGTATTTTTTAAAGCTGTAAAAAAATCTATTTATAAGCTAAATTCGTAGGTCAAATAAATTATAATAAGAAATGCTAAATATATTGTATTAATAAGTATTAAATCTTGTAGAAAGAATTTTTTATTTGACTAAAATTTGAGGCTTATTTAACAAATTTAACATAAAACAGTTAAACTTAACAAATTTGATCCACTTAATAAAATATATAAATAACATATAATTCAACTCTTCATACATAATTCTGCATAATATTTTTACCCAAATTGGTTAATTCGTTAGTTTTGTGATTAAGTTAGCCATTTGATTGATGGTACTTTTGCATATATTAAAATATATAGTTTTTATTTTGGGTACAAATATAAAAAAATAAAAATATATATTACGTCGTCCCTCTTTCCCACCTTTCTCTCGTGGGTGAGAGGAAACCGACTCTATTTATTGCAGCTAATTGAGGCCCTACCCTACCCACATATAGCTAATGGGGCCAAAATAAGGTGTAATTAAAGAGTATGGAAGAAGAAAGAGAATTTTTTTCAAGAACATCATTCTAAATAACTACTTCTATAAATTTGTTATTCGTTAAAACTTATTTAAACTATATTATTATTTGTAATTATTTTAATAATTAAGAATAAGAATTTTTATTATTTGTAAAAAATGAAAAAAAATATAAATGGTTAGGTAATGACTTATTTTTTGGTATACATCAAATAAAAAAATTATGAAAATAGATTGACTTTAAAATTATTTAGTAAAGTCGATACTTACAATGCTTATAGGATTTGATCCAGACAGGCGTCTTCCTAAGAATTGGTGACTTTAAAATTTGTGGATTCACCTCAAGGAAAATAATTAGTTGTATTTGATGGTGAATGGATAATTTGTTGTGTTGTAGTATTTCTCAAAGCAAAATGATCCAATTCAGCAAAGTAACTCCTTAATTACATGTATGACAAGCTCCTCTTCTATTCTATGGTCAAAATAATTGGAATTCAAACACTTTTTTGTGTTGGTGTTCTTCCTGATCGACCCACTGTATTCATTTTCACCAGTCTTTTAGTTAAATTTAAGGGCCAAGTTTAATGGGTTCATAATTGGACTCCTCTGAAAAAAAAAGAGAAAATTCTTCAACCCGCTTTCACTTTGAAAAATATATATAGTAAACCTTTGAATCAAAAGACCAAAATCATACTGAAAATAGCAACCAAATTAATCAAAGAAATTATGAGTGGCCACAAAAAGTTTATATTCAAAAAGCAGAGTGATTTGTCTTGGGGCTGTGCGACATGCTTTTTCACTTCAATGGCAGATATCTGGGTTTAAGGGCTCAGCTTTTTTAGGGGGGGGGGTCACAAGGCAGTATGGGCGCATGTTTGAAATGTCATTTGTCTCACTTTTTCTCTCATAAAAACAAACACAAAATCTCAAGTACTCAGATTTTTGGTTAGTTTGCCCCTTTTTTTTTCTCACTCGTCCAATTCCAAAACCTCTCTTCTAACCGTAAAATTCCCTCTGTATATATATTGAGCTGTGACCAACCTTTTTGGCCCTGTATCTAATTTGTACCCCTTCACAGTTTAGAATTATACAGCTTTTTTGCTGTAAAGGTTTTAATGTCTTTTGGGTTTTATTTTTGTCTTTGCCTTTTTGTCATCACCCCAACTCATGAAAAAATGGAGGGCGCCTTTTTCAAGGGTAATTTATTATTTACAAAGGGTGCCTCTTTTTTTCATTGAATTTTTGCTTTATTAATTAATAACTTAACAAGCATACATACATGCGTAAATATGAATATGTATGTAGGACGACGATGATCTAAATTTAATGGACAAACTAATGTTGAATTTGAACACAATGATAGATTCATGCTTTCCCATGTGTGAAACAAGCGACGCAGTACATTGTTTTTTCTCTGAAATTCAACTGGTTTTGTATGCTTTAATTTGTGTGTGTTTCGTTTGTTGTCTGAAAGATATGCAGCTAAACACTGTTCCGTTTATAGTAATTACACAGTTTAGACGAGACTGCATCACTTTGACTTTATGTTTAACTTCCCTTTCATCTTCTTCATCTATCTCGTTTGATTGTTAATAAAAAAAAAAAAGTTAAATCACTATTTTCAGCTTCAACTTCAACTTCAACTTGGCAACAATTTTTGACTTTATTTTTTTTTAATATTAGTCCTTGAACTTGAAAGTTGTTCTTGTATTGAGACATGAACTAAGCAATTCTTCTTCATTGAGGTTTAAATTTTTTTTTGTCCAAGTTAGTCCCTGAACTAGGCTATTGTTCTCACATCAAGGCTTGGAGTTTTTAACAATAGAAAGGATGAAAATTTCAATAGAATAACCAATTTGCTCTTTGATCTAACGTATAATAACTAATTTATCTATTTTTTAGTAGAAAGAGTAAAATATAATCCAAACTCTAATATGTTGACCTCCATAGTACTTTTATGAATCTTGATAAAATAATATATTGTGATCTATATCACTATAACTCTTAAGAAAGATTTAGATCCTAAACCCTTTTGATAGCAACACTTCAACTAATGACTTATGAGTTACGATTTTATATGATTCTCTTTTGATATAAACTCGAGTATATTCTTTTTAAATGACATCATATTCGATAAATAATTTATGTTCGAATTTTATTACTAGGAGGTTTTCATGGTAGTAATAAAAATCATTCACACACAAAAAACACCATCAATAATTCGTCAATTTTTTTTTCTAAAATATTTGTATCTAATATTTTTTATTAGGCGCATTTTAAAAACATTTATATATATTAAGGATAAACATATAATCTTTTAAATACATAAAAAAATCTAAAATTAATTATATATTTTCAGATCTGGATAATACCATCCTTCCGTGGTAGGGTTCTTCACACGTTAAGAAAATATATGCTTTGAATTAATTTGCTGACTTTTTGTACCAGTTTTTCCTTTTAACTAAAGTATATTGCCAGTCTATGGAAATGATGGAATCTAGTTGAGCAGTTAATCCAAGCTAAAGAGGTTTCTTCTTATATATATATTTGGAAAAAATAGGCTACTAGCAGCTAATAGAAATGCGTCATGCATAAATTGAGATTGTTTGATTTTATTTTTTAAAGTATGTAATTTTTAAATTTAAATTTTAGTCATCAACTTTAAAAAATTATAAAATAGTCCTTAAATTATTTGAAAGATTTCACTGAAGTCTTAGACTGTTAAAATTATTGTTGTATGATTTTTTCCATTCTCATCTCCAACACCACTCGAAAGAGAAAATGTTCAAATAATTTAAAGGCTATTTTATAATTTTTTAAAATGTAAACTTAGGTTAGAAAAAATTGAAATTAAGTGGATTGTGAACATTATTGCCAAGCTAGCTAGGGGGCTCCAAATAGTAGCTTTTAGTCCCCAAATGCGTGCAAGAAAACAACATGTAAAGTCTTTTTAATTTTGCTAATGTTATCTCATGATACTATAGCTAATTAGCTACCTATTTATATGAACACAGCGTCCTTCCGTTAACGCATTTGAGGTCTACATATTACCAACTTCGGAGGCCTTAAAATAGTAAATATACCCACAGTTAATGCATAAATTATATATCATGAAAGAAAAATTATTTAGTGCAATATTTTCTGATTTTATTTTACAATTTTTACATGATGTATGCACCATACCCACCCTTCATTAATTCATAAAGTTGGTATTTTTCCTATTTTGCTTCATTATGTTAACAGTTCCAAAATCTTGTAATAGCAGTCTGGTCCTGTAAATTTCACTATTTATATTGTTTTTTTTTTTACTGCATTTGATTCATTATAGGTGAAATCGTATAAAGGCAAGTCGTAAACATGAAATTTTAGAATTATATATATGTGTGTGTGTGAAAAACAAAATTATTTATCAAATAAAATAGAAAAATGGGTAGCATGCAATAAATTAGGAAAACCTTACATTATTCAAGATCCGTCAAATTAATGACCATATTTATCAAAGTGATGATTCCCTTGTCTTTCTCAATGTTCCCAATGGGCATTTAATCACCACCTAAAACTAATGCTTCAATTTATTGAATGTGAAGATAAGGATGACTCGTGAACCAAATTGCATTTATGATTGTAGTTGAAAGTGGGCTATACTCAATATTGAATTCAATGCAATTTTTTTTTTCAAATGTGTAGGTCCTTGAAAGTTTTATGATTTGCAATTTCATGGTTACCACCCAATTAATTTCATTTGTGAAACGGGACAATATTGGTGAGCAGTTAAGCATACTCAATTCTCGAATTTCATCTATTTGTTTGGTAAAAGTACCATCGGGGTCTTTGCACTAAAATTGATATTGCATCTTGCCCCAATTACTCAACAAATAGATAAATTGATCCATTTATATTAGATCAAACAACAAAATGGTCCTTTTGTCAAAAAATTTCATTCATTTCTACTGTTTGAAACTAGTTCTTGTACGTCAATAAGAGGTACACGTGACACGTCACATGTAACTATCTGGTTGTTCTGTCAGCTACGCTAGTTTTTAACCGCAGAAATGTATAATTTTTTTAACAAAAAGAAACAATTTGTTATTTGATCTAACATAGATGAACTCATTTGTTCATTTTTTGAGTAAAATGGAACAAATTGTAATTTAACTTCTAATGCAGGGACCTTCATGATATTTTTACCCTCTTTGGTTCCATTTTACGGGAAAGAAAACTTTTTAATTCTAAAATGACAACTTGGTTTGTAAAAGGATATTAATTCCTCTAATTGAGGATGGAATGGAAAAGAAATTTAAATTACGTACCTCCCCCCAAAGATTTATCACCAACTCAATTAATTACTAATTAAGGTAGGTCCCTCTAAAAGATGGGGTGTGTGTTAAAGATTTTTGTCTTTTAACTTTGAAAAGCACATTTTGGAAACATCTCTTTATGGCTTAACGAAACCCCCAATTATCACACCTTGAATGCATATATTTAATGTATGGTTTAAGTGCCTCACGTAGGCATGTCTTCCTTTCACATATATGTATCCAAAAGGGTTAGTCAATCTTATAAAGCTTTTTGCTTCATTTTTTGCTTAAAAGTTGAATATGCTTGTGTGTAAAGCATAAAGAGATTAGTGCCACAAAACCCAAAATTTCCCACACCATTAGTGGTGGCAAAAGTAGCTTTTTCCCTCAGCTTATTCTAAGTGGGCTTTTTTCTCTTGTTGCTAACTCTTTAAGGATTCCAAAACCCCCCCAAAAGTTAAAAAGAAGAAAAATATAGATGCCACATACTTTCAAACAAAGCTTTTGAGGTGGGGGATTTGGCATCTTCTAATTGTCTCTTTTTCATCTTTCTTTTTTTCTTCTTATATATATAATATTTTTATTTGTTCAAAATATACATCTTCAATGAACAAAGTCAATTTCCATAATCACCAATTGAGTTATATATATAAGCAATTATGTAAGATAAAATATCTACATCAATTAAGTAAACCATGTCCTAAACTAGCTAATTAAATCCATCTTGAAAATGAACCTCTTAGGTAAGGCTTGAAAGTGATATGCTAAATCTTAACAATAAAATGCAACATCTAGTGTTATATATATATATATAATTTAAAACTTTTTCCTTTGGTTGGAATAACAACTAACATTAAATTTGAACCTCTTTTATTTTCCTCTATAGTTTTTCTTTTATGGAAAAGTGATTGTACCCTTCTTCAATTGTAAAAAGGTGAAGGGGGAATCAATGGTCATCTTTTGCTTGATTGGTGCTTCTCCCAAAGTCATCTAATCAAAAAAAGGAAGAGAAAAAAAGGGGGAGGGACTTGAAAAAAGTATACTTGCTTTGAGTGCAAGAAGCTACCAAAACTTTTTAGATGGACCAAAAATAAAAAAGGTGGTAACCCTAAAATCTCCCCCCCCCCCAGCTGTGAGTGACTTCTTGTTATTTTTATGTTTGCTTAAAGTTTGACCTTTCATGACATGATTATCATATACTTGATTGTATACATGTGTGTGTAAAAAAGTTAAATGTGGGGTTTGGCTTGCACTAGTGAAAAGAATTATGGGACCCTTTGTCTCATGATATACCATCAATTATCCCTTGGAAGAGGCTCTTTTTTAAATTATTATTATTATTTACATCAACTATATGATCATGGATGGATCAATTGTGATTTTGAACTTTGGGGGTGCCTTTTTTGATGTTCTAATAACTCAAATAAAAACGAGACTTTAGCAATTAGATGATGAGAAGAAAATTAAGGGTGTTTTTTTCTTTTTGAAGATCCCTTTAGATGGGGTCATTGGTTGATATCTAGCAATCCTTGAAGCAAATATATATTTATATATTATATGGAGAGAGAAAGCATTTTAAATGATGGTTCTTATATTATTGGGGTATATAGTGGGAGAATCATATTTTTCCTTGTGAAGGAACCAACAACAAAGCAAGCAAACACCTTTTGATAATTATGGTAAGATAAAATAATAATAAGCCATAATCACTAACTAAGCTCTTAACATTTACATATTCTGTCGATTTAATCCTTATTCTTATTTGAGCTAAAATTGACCATCAAACTTTTAAAAAGAATTAAATGTTGTTTTTTTTAAATGGAAATACAAACTAAAACGTTATATTTTTAAACATAACAACCCGAATGGCAATCCATTTGTATTTTATGCTAATTTTTTAAAATTTTAAGAACTTTTTATATTTCTTTTTACATTTTGAATTCACTTTTTATTTTTTAATTATTTGTTAACATAACATATACAATAAAATAGTGTTATGTCAGCATGAGGTATATACGGACTGCCATGTGGGTTGTCATGCCAACATCGTTAAAAAATTAATTTTTTAGTCAGTATTTCCATTTAAAAAATAAATTGACTCTTTTTAAAAGACTAATGATCAAATTTAGCTAAAAAAATAAGGGTCAAATTGATCAAATATATAAATATTGAGGGCTGAATTTATCATTATACCTTATACTAATCTTAAAGAGAGAGAGAGGAGATAAATAGAATGATGAAAAGAGATCTAACAAGGTTTCAAATGTGGGGAAAAAAAGTTTAGGCTAATGAGATCACCTTTTCTTTTTTAATTAATTAAAAGGAATTATTATGGTATCATATGCTTAAGGAGTGGGTATGCAAAAGACAAAAAACCAAGGAGCTTCCACCAGAAAATTGAAAAAAATATGTCATTACCCTTTCATGCCCCTAAAACTACCCTTTTAACTAAAAGGGTAACTAGCGGTGTCTAAAGTCAATTAAGATATGCAGTATACACATATTTTTGTAACCAAAAATAATAAAATTATTCCTAACATTATTTATTAAGGTCCCTCCACAAACTATTATTATTTTTATTCTACATGTACTTGCTATAATTCTTTTTTTTCAAAACTTTAATTTATTCCAGTGAGGCAAAAGAGACTATTATAAACATGGGAAATTTGAAACTTTCTTTTTATTATTCTAAGAAGTATTATTTCCACTACCAGCCCCCATAATGAATGCATGAAGTAGTTGTTCAACAATTTAATGACCAAAGGTTAAATTAAAAGATTTGTACTGAGAAATTAAATTTTAATTTAAGTCGTGAGACACTTTTGAAATGCATTGAAGTTTCAATATATATATAAAATTGATTTTTTGCAAAATATATATATATAGGAGTTGTTGTTGTGTGTTTTTTTTTTTTTAATTAAATACAGATTTCCAGATAATGTCAGGGACAAGGCAAACTGGATGGAAAGACAGTCGTTGAACTAATAAGTAACAGTAAGAATATGTGTCTTTCTTTTTATTATAACATACAAACACTTAGAGTACTAGACATTATTAAAACAACCCAAGTTTGTCGTTTACAAAGATTGCAATCTCCACTTCATGAAAATACAATATACTCCATATTGATTGCATTCATAAAATATCATTTTACCTCCCTTACATTAACCTAATTACATTAAATCCCATTCATTCATTAGCATAAGATTTCAAGTAAAATTATGAACTGAAAATTAGCCAAATTTATTCAAAATTTGAAAAGAAAATTATTTTTTTCTAATAGTTTAGTGACTTAAATAAAATTTTTCGAATAATTGAATGAACAGAATATAAATTTATTGATAGTTTAATGACATTGAATGTAATATACCAATATGACATATCGAGTCAAAAAAATATTATTTTTTCTTTGGTACAACCATTGAGTTGTGTGAAATGCTTCTTGATTAACTATATGCTCAATTATATATATTCAAAAACATACAAAAGAGCCCTGAAATATCCAAATTTGATGGGACCAATATTATTTTTCATTTTTCATCTATCGTAACATACTACAACAGTTGTATCAAAACATACAAAAATTATTGGTTTTTTTTTTTTTTTTTTTTACTCAGGACCCGCTTAGTTCGACCCATGAACTAGTGTTTTTTTGGATGTATATTTTTTTTTATAATTTCAGTAGAATATATTTCAAACGTTATTGAAGCAAAGCAAGAATGTAAGTGGTAGAGCTGACAGTATGTTCACTGATACTGATGTCATATATATATGATGGGATGCAAGGTTTATAGTGGTAAACAAGAGGTTGAAGATGTCGTGTAAGCATGGTGCCAAGGGAAAACATGAAGAATTGGACCACCTTCTTTACATGAATTTGGCTGCATCCTTATTCTAACCCATTAATATTTAAATTATAAAATATTGTAATTAAGATAACATGTCATTTCCTTCTCTCATTTTCTCTGCCAAATTTGTTCTTTTTCTCTTTTTCTTTTCTTTTAAAGTTTTGATTTTGAGAGCTGTCTCCTCTATCTTTTATCTTATTTACATAAAATAAATAAATTTAAGTCCCTAAAACCATAAAATAAAATAAAATCTCAGAAAAACCTCCCGTTCGGAAGCCTCTTTCTTTTCTTCCACGGGAGCTTAAAGCTTCGTCTTGCAAAAGTGGGATAGCACGAACTTTTGTGTGCTTTGTATTGTTATTAATTCTTATATATTTGTTTCCTTAATTTGCCGTCAATCCTTATATTTTGACAAAATTTACGATTTAGTCTCTGTTTTTTTTATTATTTAAAAATCCCATTCTAACCATTAAAATTATTAGTATTTTCTATCAAAATTTGTGAATTTAGCATTTTGATTAGATTGTCCTCATATGTCGTGATTTATTAAGTTGACAAATTTTGATTAAAATTACCAGCAACGATAATGATTAGACTAGGATTGTTAAATTAAAAAAATAAGAATTGTATTTTTAAAAATGTTTTTTTAAATTAAACTGGTGATCAAACTAGTCAGATCATCGATTCACATGTCCAATTGTCCAATCGGTCCGATTAAAAATTATTAAAAATTCAAAAATAAAAATAAAATCTCGATCCAACCAGTTCTCAATCTAACCAGTTCAAACCCACTTTCTTGACTAATTCCCCCAGTCGATTCTTGGTCTGGTCCAATTCAAACAATACTAATTTTTAACGTTTAAAGCATAAGAATTAAATCTCAAATTGTGGAGAAGTACATGGACTCATAACAATATTTAACCATTTTTAATATTCTTAAGGTAAATATGAATTTCAATTATTTTAGGCACATAATGTTTACTTCTTTTATCTACTCAAATTGTTTTTTATGAGAGAACAAAAAAACTTATTAAATTTTGAATGACAGTACTTCTTTATTAATATTGATTATTTTTAAATATATATATTTAAAAAAATTTAAAATTTTTAAATATACTTTTTAAATTTTTTATGAGGTGTAAAAAAATTATCACACACGCTAATATATTATTATCGTTAAAATTTTAATGATTCGATCAAAATTATCATTTAAAGAAAATTAATTTAATTAAAATTTAAAAATTGAGCTTGAAAATAATAAAAAATAAAATGATAAATATTAAATTTTAGAAAAAAACTATCATCATTACATTTTTTTTATATCAAAACATAAGAATTTTTTTTTCCAAATAGTTGAAAAGCCAAAAAAAATTATTGATTAAGATTATTTATCTTTCTATTTCTTAAAATAAAAATAGTTATAAGTTTTATACAACAAAGTCAAGATGTGAAAAAGAAGTTTTATCAGAAAAGAAAAATTAAAAAAAAAAGTCAAAAATAAAATCTTTTATTATTATATTGAATATGGAATTAAGGTGAAGAAGCAAGTTAATCATGCAAAAAGCACATACTGAAAAGAAAAGAATATTTTTGTGGAAAAATGAATTAAGCATTGTAATCAAGAAATGGGAAAAATGGGATTTAAATAACAACAATACGAAGCCATGCATAAATAGATAGCTAATTAACATTTCGTCAAAAACTCCAATGATGAATTTAGAAATTTAGGCAAAGTTGGGTCCCCAATTTAACTAGTTCTTCTTTTATATGCGTTCTTAATTTCTTTACGAGGTAGTATAGGTTTTTATCCCTAAACTTGATAATTAGTTTCGTTTTAGTATCTATAATTTTTTTTTTATAATTTTTGGCACTTAAGCTCGACAAATGGGTCCATTTTGTTCCTTTAACTTGAAAAAAAATAAAATTTTGATTGTGTGATACTTTGAGATTATACTGCATCATCACTTGAAAGTTTAAAAATCTATATAAATTATCAGTTTTAAAAATTAAACTTGTTCAACTATCTATTTTTATCCCGATTTTCAATTTTTACCAATTTCAAACAGTTTATTAGTCAATCGATTTACCCCTTTTGTTTGGACCATCATATTAATAAGTTAATGGTCTGTCCGATCCTGTTCCAATAATATTAATCACATCATCAAAATCTTGACAAAATTTAAATTCATGGATTAAAATGAATCTAATTTCCAAATTCAATGATCAAAATGGATAAAAATTATATATAGAGATATCAAAGTGAATATAATTAGTAAGTTGAAAGGTGAAATATTATATTATCTTTTTTATTAATATATAATTGAGATATTTTATAATACAGTAAAATGTGATAAATGAAGGCATTATTTAAATTTTGTTTAGAAATACATATTGGGAAAAGGTGTGTGATGAGAGGAAATGGTGCACCTTGCCTGCTGTTCCACAAGTCAAAACTAAAAAAAGTTAACAGCTTTTTAGATTCTTTGCAAATAGTAAGGTCAAAGCAAAAGCTACTATAAAGCACATCCTTTTTGAACAATAATTAATGAGCCAAATTGGGGTCATCATTTTAATCATCCACCTAGAAACTCTTCCCCCAATAAATCACCCCTTACTTTACATTATTACTCTTATTTCTTCATTTTAAGATAGCTAAAGAAATTTTGGCATAACAACTTGCCATTTTTGTTATTAAGTTGGATTCACCTCTTCTTACAAGTAATACTTTTCAAAAATTTATAAATTAATCTTTATATTTTTATTTTTAGGAATTTAGTCTCCTTATTTGTTAGATTTTAAAATTTAGTTTTAACTGTTAAATTCAGATTAATTACATAGTTACCAAGTTAACAAATTGGCGCTGAAGTTTGAAATCTGAAAAGTAAATGGATTAAATTTTCATAAATTGTAAAACTTATGATAAAACTAGGATCTCAAGACTTAAAAACCCCATGGCTTATTTTTCAAACTAATTATTAGTATAGTTTTGGAGAAATTTATCAGAAAATACCATTTTTTTCAAAATTTACGAAAAATGACATACTAATTAATTATTTATCGGAATGGGTCATTTTCCTCTAAAACACATCTACGTCAGCGCGAAGTCAAGGGATGTAGTAGAAAACGCGCGCCCACGAGGGGCGTTTTTGCTACATCGTGCAGTGAAAACTTCCTTGAGGGCGCTTTTTTTGATGTGGCAAAAACACTCCTCCAGAGACGCGTTTTAGCCCGTGTTTTTTTTTAAAAAAAATTATACCCGAATTAAATTTTTAAAAAATGTCATTTTTTAGATATTATAAAAATAGACAATTTTTTTAAAAAATTTAGGAGAATAAACCTTTATAAAGGCTCAAAGTGACAACAACATTTTTTTTTTAAGGTGTCACCAATTAATATGGAAGTATAACTTACAAAGCAAATCTTTATATAGACCCAAAGTCTCATTTGCCTTGTTTTATTGAGCAATGTGAGATATGAGATATGTGTATATATAGACTCATGAATAGTTTTGCAGCTTATTCCTAAACAATGTGGGATTCATTCCTCTTTTAACTAACAACATGAGATTAAATGCTACACTATATTTGATTTTTTTTTTACTTAGAGTTTAAATTTTTTTACAAAAAGTTAACATTTATTACATTATAAATAAAACTTTTAAACTTTATAAGTAAAAAATATATATAAAATATAAAATGAGTATGGTAAAATATTAAAAAATTACTAATAGTTGAGTGATCATTTTGTAAGTTTTTATAATTTGATAGCTAAAATATATAATTAAGTGACTATTAATATAATTTAATCTAGATATAAAATATGAAAAATAATTATTATGTTTTATGCATATTATATATATTTCTATAAAAAAAAACTTATTTAACATAATTATATCCTATGTTTAAATAGATTATCTATCTAGTCAAAATATATCTGAAATAAATTTATCGGCATTCATTAGGTGATGAAAATTAAATTGAAATTAGAATTAAAAAAATTATTTAGTATAGTAAAATATTAAAAATAAATAAATATTTAAAAAGATATATTAATTTTTTAAAATTACAAAAAATACTATTTGAGTACCAAATACTCACCATTTATTTATTAATCAAACATTCATAATATAAAATAAAATAAATAATAAAAAATTAAAAGTATAACTTCTAAATTTAAATAATGGAAAATTATTGTAAAAATTAGAATTGCATTGATATTAACTTCAAACATTTAAAATTGAACAGAAGATTATTGCATGTACAAGTTTCATATGTGCAATTTGTTCTCTCTTTTTTTAATAGTTCTTTTGTATATGTTAACAATTCTAAAATGTAGCAAGATTAAAGATCTCAAAAGATAATTTTATAATATGAGAAAATGTTAACAAAATATAAAAAAAAATAGAAATTATTTTGTAAAAAAAATATCAAATATAGTATAGCATTTAATCTCATGTTGTTAGTTAAAAGAGGAAGGAATCCCACATTGTTTAGGAACAAGTTGCAAAACTATTCATGAGTCTATATATACACATAGCTCATATCCTACATTGCTCAAGAAAACAAGGCATGTAACGACCCGAAATCCGTGGGCACCAGAAAAAAAAATGTGTTATCGGGCCTCCGTCTTAGTAAATCGAGTTAGTAAATAATCATTAGGAGTAATTATGAGTCTAGTAGTGTGTTTAATTAGATTTTTATATAGTGAATTTAGCTTAATTTAAAGTAATTAGGAAAAAGGATCAAATTGAATAAGGAGTAAAAGTTTAATTATAGATTAAAAGAAATTATAAAGGACCAAAATGGCAATTATGCCATTTAGCATAAGTTGATTAGTGGCATAAGCTTAAAAAAATCTGAGATTTTATGTGTTAAAATATATTATTAATATTATTAAATAATTATATTAATATAATATTATATTATATAATAAAGTAAATAGTATAAAAGAAATAGGAAAAGAAACAGGGAGAGAACAGAGAAACATTCGAAACTAGCAGGAAAGAAGAAGAAAAAGAAGGAAAAAGGAAAAACTAAAGATTTAAGGTTTGAGGTTTTAAAAGCTAACAAGGAACTCGAGACATCAACCCACAAAGGAAAGGAGAAGGTTACCGAGGAATAATCAAGCAAATTCGAGTTTGTATTACTATAATTCAAACTATTTATTTATTCATTAAATGTTAGATTAATTTATGAATATGGTAAGTAAATTATAAGGTAAGTGTTTTTATTGAATTGAATGGAAATTGAGTTGAATGATGAATATGTATTGAAATTGAATTGTATGTGGTTTGAAATGGAAAAGTGTAATTGATATCGAAATTGAATTTGTTATGGAAATGAAATGAAATTGAGAACTGAAATACCCTATTAACTAGTCGGGCTGAGTCGGATATAATTGGCATGCCATAGGATTTGGAAGAGTACGGGATTTATCGGCTTTGCCGATCAGGCACTTTATGTGTCGTATTTTAGGCACCTCGTGTGTCGTATCAGGCACCTCGTGTGTCGTTTCAGGCACTTATGTGTCGTATACTGATCAGGTACTATGTACCGTTTTAGGCACAATGTGTCGTACTGGTGTGTTTGGGTTGGAGTCCGTGTATCCGTTAAAGTCCGAGTCTGTTAATAGGGGTAAATAAAGAAAAGGTTAAATTGAATAAAATGAAATGGTTGAGCCATTGGAAGAAATGCGAAAATAGAACATGAACTGAAAAATGTGATTGGAATATGAGTATGAGAATAGAAAGTATGAACCATTGGTTCAAGAAATGGATAGTGGCTCAACATGATTGTGTATTATTTCAATTGTTGAATAGCTAAAATTGAATTGTATGAATATATTGAGAAGGACAAACTTATATGAAAGTTATGTTTGAATTGGTTTAGTTAATTTAAAGTTATATGAATTAATGATATGATTATTATGTTTATAATTTGAATTATGGTAATACCATCGAGTATATGTATACTCAAATCAGATTGTTGTTTCTGCGCGCAGTTGTAGAAGTCAACATCAATCACGACATCCAGAAGCGGACGACTTCAAAGAAACTTTTGGTGATGTATATTTTCTTTTCATAATGTGGCATGCACGTAGGTTGTATGTAAAGGTTATTATGTTTTGAATGTAAATGGTTAAAAAAAAATGTTAGTATTACAAGTTTAAGAATTATAATGAATGAAGTATATTTATTTTAATCTAACTAATATTTTGATAAATTTAAGTTGATATTATATTGATTGAGTTTGATTAGAAGGTATTTAGAATAGAAAATAAATATATGGAATGAATTGGTTGAATTGGTTATGATTGAAATGAATATGGTTTAATTTCTGAGGGTTTTATATAATAATAAGCGAAATGTTTGTAGAAATTTATATTAAACAAAATTTATATTCGTAAATTGTCTGATATGTCCGGTAATGCCTCGTAACCCTGTTCCGGCGATGGTTCTGGGTTAGGAGTGTTACAATTATTGGTATCAGAGCTATCAGGTTTAGTCGATTCTCGAGCTAAATCGGGCTCGAAAGTGAGTCTAGAAGTACATGCCACTATTGAGTCGAAAGCCGAGTCGGGTTTTGGATCTTTGATATATATTTATTTGATTATGTTTTATAGATAAAATGTCGAGGCGAAAGAATGTATGATGTTGAGCAGAAATGCATAATCGGAAATCGAGAAATTGAAGAAATCGAATCTGTTACACCTCATCGCAAATCCATTAGATAATCAACCTCCTAATGTAGGAAGAGGAAGAGATAACTCACAGCTGTTAAGAGCTATAGCCGATGCATTACAACATGTAGCGGAAATCGTACTGCTATTATTACATCAAGATTACCATCGTTAGACGGGCCCCAATTAAAGAGTTAAGAAAATATGGTGCCACTGAGTTTTCGGGACTAAGAGGTATTGATCCGTCTCATCTTTGAGAATTGGATAGAATCAACAAAAGAGTTTTGCAACAACTAGATTGCACCCCCCGAGAAAATCTGATATGTGCTGTATCATTGTTACAAGGGGAAGCGTATCTCTGGTGGGAATCTGTTGTTAGACATTTACCGGATGATCAGGTAACCTGGGATTTGTTTCAAAAAGAATTTCAAAAGAAGTATATTGGGGAAATGTATATTGAAGAGAAAAAGCAAGAGTTTTTAATATTGAAATAGGGTAATATGTCAGTATTGGATTATGATCGAGAGTTTACTAGATTGAGCAGGTATGCTTCAGAATATATTCCAACAGAGGCTGATAGTTGTAAATGGTTTTTACTGAGGATTAAGAGATGAAATAAAACTACAATTAGTGTCCCGGTAATTCATCGAATTTGTTGATTTGATCGAGCAGGCCAAAATGATAGAGCAAGTCTTGGGACTAGACAAAAAGTCAGAAACAGGTGGATTGACCAGGAAACGAGTAGGAGCAACTAGTTCAAATCCACTACCAAAAAGATCTAAAGAATTTAGAGGTGGTTGGAGACCTAGTTTTAGATCTGATCGAGGGGATATAAGCCGATAAAAAAGCAGACAGCGGTATCTTTGGTAGTGTAAGAGGTCCACTCAGGGATACAGAAATTCCAGAATGTGGATACTGTGGCAAGAAACATTTAGGTGAATGTTGGAAAGTAACCGGAGGCTGCTTCCGTTGCGGGTCGGTAGAGCATTTTGTTAGAAATTGTCCAAAGAATAAAAATAGTACACCTACCACATCTCAGAGATCAGTATCGACTGCCAGAGGTAGAGGAATGTCTAGAGGAGGTTTTGTTTCGAGGAGAGGAGGAGCTAGTAGAGGTAGTGATATAGCTACACAACAGTCAGAGGCTGGAGCACCAGCCAGAGCATACGTAGTTCAGACCCATGAAGAAGGCAATGCTCACGATGTGGTGACAGGTATATTTTTATTGTATTCTGAGCCTATTTATGCTTTAATTGACCCAGGTTCATCACATTCATATATTAATTTAAAATTAGTTGAATCGGGGAAGTTATAATCTGAAATGTCTAGAGTTTTCATAGAGGTGTCTAACCATTTGGGACAAACAGTGTTAGTAGACGAGTATGCTTGGGAGGTGCCCGTTAATAATACATGATAAAGTGTTTCCGTGGATTTCTTGATCATGCCTTTTTGGCGATTTTGATGTCATTTTGGGTATGGATTGGTTATCTGAACATGGGGTAGTTTTGGATTGCTATAAAAAGAGGTTTAGTATTCAGACAGAAAATGGGGACAGAATTGAAGTGAATGGCATCCGTACCAGTGGTTCGACACGTATTATTTCAGCTATAAAAGCTAACAAATTATTACAGCAAGGTTGTTCAGCGTATTTGGCATATGTCATTAATTTCGATTCAAGAGAAAGCCAATGCGCCAGATTAGGATCAGTATGCGCGAGTTTTTGGATGTATTTCGGAAGAACTCTGGGGTTTACCACCGAGAGAAGTTGAATTTGCTATTGAGGTGTATCAGTGTACAAAGACCAATTTCTATACCTCCGCATCGAATGTCGCCTACTAAATTGAAAGAGTTGAAGGTACGATTCTGGATTTATTAGATCGAGGCTTTATCCGAAGTGAGTATTTCACCTGGGAGCTTCTTGGTATTGTTTGTTAAAAAAGAAAGATGGTTCTATGCGGTTGTGCATTGATTATCGACAGATTGAACAAAGTGACGATCAAGAACCGGTATCCTTTGCCTCGTATAGACGACTTGTTTGATCGAACACTTAAGGAGCTTGATGATTTTCTAAAATTGATTTGAGATCCGGGTATTATCGGATGAAGGTGAAGGAAGTGATGTGCCTAAGACGCGCTTTCCGTACTCGTTATGGCCATTATGAATTTTTGGTGATGCCGTTTGGATTGATTAATGCTCCAAATTTGCTTTTATGGATCGATGAATCGCATTTTCCAACCGTACCTATATCGGTTTGTGGTGGTTTTTATTGATGATATATTGGTATATTCAAGACAGAGGCGAACATGATCAACATCTTGAAAAGTTTTACTGATTCTCGGGAAAAATAGTTGTATGGGAAATTAAGTAAAAATGCAGTCGTTTGTCCAAGTGGTATTTTTAGGACATGTGGTATCTGTAGATGGGATTAGAGTTGACCGAAGAAGATTAAAGCAATTGTTCGGTGGAAAGCGCCAAAAATGTGTGTGCGAGTGCGTAGTTTTCTCGGTTTATTTGGATATTATCGAAGATTTGTGAATGGATTCTCGAAAATAGCAATGCCAATGACTAAACTACTACTGAGAAGAATGTTCCTTTTATCCGGGATGATCGGTGCGTAATAGTTTTGAGACTTTGAAGCAAATGTTGACAGAGGCACCAGTATTAACATTACGAGAATCGGGGAAAGATTTTATTGTATACTGATGATGCTTCTTTGAGTGGTTTGGGTTGTGTATTGATGCAAGAAGGAAAGGTTATTGCATATGCATCTAGACGATTGAAAGTGCATGAACGTAATTACCCGACCTTTACGATTTGGAGTTAGCTGCGTAATAATTTTGCTTTAAAGATTTGGAGACATTACTTATATGGCGAGAAATGCTACATTTACACAGATCATAAAAGTCTCAAATATCTTCTATCACAGAAAGAGTTAAATTTAAGGCAAAGACGGTGGATTGAGCTTTAAAAGATTATGATTGTGTTATAGATTATCATCCGGGAAAAGCAAATGTGGTAGCCGATGCATTGAAAGCGGGAAAGCTGCGATTGAATTACGAGCAATGTTTGCTCATTTCGGTGTTAATGATGACGGAAGCTTGCTAGTTGAGTTAAGGGTTAAGCCGATGATGTTAGATCAGATTAGAGCAGCTCAAATAGAAGATGATAAATTATTAAAAAAAAGAGAAATGGTTCAGAATGGTACAGTCGAGAGTTTTAATATTGATGAACATGATTGTTTGAGGTTTCAAAATCGGATTTGTGTTCCAATTATCACGATTAAAGAAGATGATTCTTCAAGAAGCACACGATGGTACTTTTGCATTGCATCCGGGTGGAACAAAAATGTATCGTAATTTACGAGAGCTTTATTGGTGGCCAGGGATGAAAAAAGATATAGTTGAATATGTTAGTAAATGTTTGACTTGTCAACGAGTAAAGGCAGAACATCAGGTACCGGCAGGATTACTCCAGTCTATTAGTATTCCTGAATGAAAATGGGATAGTATTACTATGGATTTTGTTACGGGGTTGCCGCATCGTCGGTGAGCAAAAAGAATGCCATTTGGGTAATAGTTGATCGACTTACTAAGTCTGCTCATTTCATAGCGATCGGGATCGATTGGTCTTTCTGAAACTTCTTTGAAGTTTATATCCAGAAATTGTAAGATCGCATGGTATTCCAAAGATCTATAATTTCCGGCCCGGGATCCACGATTTACATCGAGATTTTAGAGGCGATTACATGATTCTTTGGGTACTCGGCTTAATTTTAGTATCTCGCATTTCATCCACAAACCGACGGACAATCGAGCGGGTAATTCAAATTTTAGAAGACATGCTTGGGCTTGTATTATTGACTTTGAATCAGGTTGGGAACGATACTTGCCGTTAGCTGAATTTGTTTATAATAATAGTTACCAATCTAGTATTCAAATGGCTCCATATGAAGCATTATATGGTAGAAGATGTCGATCACTGGTATGTTGGACAGAGTTGAATGAGAAAAAGATAGTTGGATCGGAATTAATTCAGGAGACAGAAGAAATAGTTAAAAAGATCAAAGACAGGTTGAAAATAGCTTTTGACAGACAAAAGTCTTATGCAGATCTGAAGCGACGGGATATAGAATATTCTGTGGGTGATAAAGTGTTTTTAAAGGTATCGCCTTGGAAGAAAATTTTGAGATTTGGTCGTAAGGGAAAATTAAGTCCTCGTTTCATTGGGCCGTATGAAGTAGTTGAAAGAAGCGGACCGGTTGCCTATCGATTAGCTTTACCTCCGGAATTACAGAAAATTCATGATGTTTTTCATGTTTCCATGCTACGAAGGTATCGATTGGATCCATCTCATATTATTTCTACCGAAGACATTAAGATTAGACCGGATTTGTCATATGAGGAAGAACCGGTTCAAATACTAGCTCGAGAAGTGAAAGAATTAAGAAACAAACGAGTCCCTTTGGTAAAAGTATTGTGGAGAAGCCATAGTATGGAAGAAGCAACTTGGGAACCTGAAGAAACTATGAGAGCACAGTATCCTCACCTATTCTCAGGTAAATTTCGAGGATGAAATTTATTAAGGAGGGGAGAAATGTAACGACCCGAAATCCGTGGGCACCAAAAAAAAAGTGTTATCGGGCCTCCGTCTTAGTAAATCGAGTTAGTAAATAATCATTAGGAGTAATTATGAGTCTAGTAGTGTGTTTAATTAGATTTTTATATAGTGAATTTAGCTTAATTTAAAGTAATTAGGAAAAAAGATCAAATTGAATAAGGAGTAAAAGTTTAATTATAGATTAAAAGAAATTATAAAGGACCAAAATGGCAATTATGTCATTTAGCATAAGTTGAGGCGGCATAAGCTTAAAAAAATCTGAGATTTTATGTGTTAAAATATATTTTTAATATTATTAAATAATTATATTAATATTATATTATATTATATAATAAAGTAAATAGTATAAAAGAAATAGGAAAAGAAACAGGGAGAGAACAGAGAAACATTCAAACAAGCGGAAAGAAGAAGAAAAAGAAGGGAAAAAGGAAAACTAAAGATTTAAGGTTTGAGGTTTTAAAAGCTAACAAGGAACTCGAGACATCAACCCACAAAGAAAAGGAGAAGGTTACCGAGGAATAATCAAGCAAATTCGGGTTTGTATTACTATAATTCAAACTATTTATTTATTCATTAAATGTTAGATTAATTTATGAATATGGTAAGTAAATTATAAGGTAAGTGTTTTTATTGAATTGAATGGAAATTGAGTTGAATGATGAATATGTATTGAAATTGAATTGTATGTGGTTTGAAATGGAAAAGTGTAATTGATATCAAAATTTAATTTGTTATGGAAATAAAATGAAATTGAGAACTGAAATACCCTATTAACTAGTCAATTTGAGTCGGATATAATTGGCATGCCATAGGATTTGGAAGAGTACGGGATTTATCGGCTTTGCCGATCAGCACTTTATGTGTCGTAAATCGGACACTTTATGTGTCGTATTTTAGGCACCTCGTGTGTCGATCGTGCACCTCGTGTGTCGTTTGAGCACTTATGTGTGTGATATCGATCAGTACTATGTACCGTTTTAGGCACAATGTGCCGATGGTGTGTTTGGGTTGGAATCCGTGTATCCGTTAAAGTCCGAAGTGCATTTATAGGGGTAAATAAAGAAAAGGTTAAATTGAATAAAATGAAATGGTTGAGCCATTGGAAGAAATGCGAAAATAGAACATGAACTGAAAAATGTGATTGGAATATGAGTATGAGAATAGAAAGTATGAACCATTGGTTCAAGAAATGGATAGTGGCTCAACATGATTGTGTATTATTTCAATTGTTGAATAGCTAAAATTGAATTGTATGAATATATTGAGAAGGACAAACTTATATGAAAGTTATGTTTGAATTGGTTTAGTTAATTTAAAGTTATATGAATTAATGATATGATTATTATGTTTATAATTTGAATTATGGTAATACCACTGAGTATATGTATACTCAGTGTACGGTTGTTTCCGTGCGTAGGTTGTAGAAGTCAAATACTGAACCAGAATCCGAAGCCAGGCCCGACTTCAGCAAACTTTTGGTGATGTATATTTCCTTTTCATAATGTGGCATGTACGTAGGTTGTGTATAAAGGTTATTATGTTTTGAATGTAAATGGTTAAAAAAAAATGTTAGTATTACAAGTTTAAGAATTATAATGAATGAAGTATATTTATTTTAATCTAACTAATATTTTGATAAATTTAAGTTGATATTATATTGATTGAGTTTGATTAGAAGGTATTTAGAATAGAAAATAAATATATGGAATGAATTGGTTGAATTGGTTATGATTGAAATGAGTATGGTTTAATTTCTGAGGGTTTTATATAATAATAAGCGAGAAATAAATGTTGAAAATTTATATTAAACAAAATTTATATTCGTAAATTGTCTGATATGTCCGGTAATGCCTCGTAACCCTGTTCCGGCGATGGTTCGGGGTTAGGGGTGTTACAAGGCAAATGAGACTTTGGGTCTATATAAAGATTTGCTTTGTAAGTTATACTTTCATATTAACTGGTGACACATTAAAAAAAATAGTGTTGTCACTTTGAGCCTTTATAAAGATTTATTCTTGTAAATTTTCAAAAGAATTGGTCTATTTTTATAATATCTAAAAAATGACCTTTTTTAAAATTTAATTCGAGAATAGTTTTTTTTTGAAAAAAACACGGGCTAAAACGCATCCTTGGGGGAGCGTTTTTGCCACATCAGCAAAGCGCGCCCTCAAGGAAGCGTTTTCTGCTGATGTGACAAAAACGCTCTCTCAGTGACGCGTTTTCCTGCTGCATCCCCTGACTTCGCGCTGATATGGACGCGCTTTCGGGAAAAATGACCCATTCGGGTAAATAATTAATTAGTAGGTCATTTTCTGTAAATTTTGAAAAAAAAAAGGTATTTTTTGATAAATTACCGTAGGTGTTTTTTTTTAAATACTGTTTTTGTCATTTAGCGGTAATCACAGAGATAGAATGGAAAGGAAGTAAGCAACATTTTGGTTGAAGGGAAGAAAATATTATTATTAACAACTTTCGCAATCATAATTAACAATAATTAAACAACAGGTTTGGTTTGGTGCCTACTAACTTGTCAATCCTTTTTTTTTAATTTCTTACATAACGTATTGCTTTTAGTAAATTAGCATTTAAATATCAATTAATTATTAATATCTTTCGTTACTCAATTACAAATATCACCTTTTAACTTAAACTGAATGCGTGTTCGACGTGTCAACACTTTGAAGGAGGGTAATTTCAAATTGGATCATATGGTACTATTAATACATTTACCACGTATTTACCACTTTTTTTTTTTAATAATTATCCAACGGAGCATATGATTGAAACTTATTTTTCAAAAAAAAGAAATTTAAATTATTACACTTTGTCCAAACAAGTCTGTGTTGTGGAAAAAAAAGTTTTTATTCTATTTTTTAATTAAATAAATTTTAAAGTCGTAATTTTTACTAAATCCTTGATTTTAATATTAAAGTAAAAATATTTTGATTTTTAAAATTAATTTATAATTTATGTTGATATGAATAATTTATTTAATAAAAATAAAATAATATTTTAAAATTTCTTTAAAGTGTTTATATACCTAACACAATTATTCTTTTGAAAATTTTAATTACTATTTTAAATTGTATGATGTTAAAATCAATAAAAATCTAAAAACTTCAAAACTAAAATAAAATTTATTTTAATATTAAAATCAATAATTTTTATGGATAAATATCATATGGTAAAAGTATATTTACTCTAAAACTAATATAAGAGCTTGTTTCGAAAGAAAGAAAAAATGCTTAGGTGACTATTTTCTTTAAGGAGGTGGCATCCTAAAATTGGGACAAGAGTCATGGCTTATCAATTGACACAGTTCATTTAAAATTTGAAATATTAAAAAAAGTAGAAAACAATTGAATTAATGGCATAATATAAATTTCTAATATTTAATGATATATTTTATGGCATAAATGAATCTTGTGTGTTGGTTTAATAGTAAGGGTGTTCACCACTATAAGTGTGACCTGAATTTAAGTTGTACTAGTCGCGTTGTTATAAAAATTTTGTCCACCTCTTATAATTCATAAAAAAAAAAAAATCATGACATAAGTAATTAGATGGTGATATATAAATTGAGTTCATAAATATAAAAAATAATTTAATTTTTTTAATTTGTACATAACAATAAATGAAAACAGATATTTTTTAACTCTTAAAAGATTATATTAAACTATAAATAATAAAGATCATTATTAGTATTAATTATTCTGTTAAAATTTTTTTCTATCAGTATTACTAAATAATGATACATGGTATGTCAGTATACCTCATCATGGTTGGGATACTCACCTAAGTCTAAATGTTTGCTTGAAAAATAAGAGGGGTTGGACAAAAATATATGTCCAAAAAATGGGTTTTGACAAAAAAAATAAGGCCCAGTTTGAAAATAGGTTGAGCCTTGGGCAAAACTTTTTTGGCCCGAGCTCAGCTCGACCTGGATTTGACAAAAAAGTTTGTTGTTGTATGTTATTGTTTATTGTTGTTATGTTATTGTTTTGCTATTATCTCGTTAATATATTGTTACTCTTTTGTTGTTATTATTGTTAAATTTGTTATTATTTTAGAGGAATTTATTTATTAAGTTGCAACTATATTGGTGATATTTAAGTATAAAAACCTTTTTTTATATGTATTTTTAAATTGTTGAGAAACATTTATTTTAATATTTTTAGCCTATTTTATGTATTATATTTTCAAAATTTTTTATATAAAAATAATCTAAAAAAATTAATATGAACAGGCCGGGCTCGAGTTTAACAATTTTTCATGTCTGGCTTGAATTAAATTTTACGTTTATTTTTTGGCTTGGGCCTAATTTTTTTTGTATTGGCTCAACCTGGACCCGACCCATGATTAGTTTTATATTTCACATACATCTTATCTTATGTTAATGTACAAAAACAAATTTTGAACAAATTAAATGAATGAAAGTTTTAAAAAATAAACCACTTTACTATTTAATATAATGTATAAGAGAAAGTTATTGTTTTGTTGCATAAATGAGATAAAATTTAATTTATAGTTTTACCTACAATTACATTAAAAATATACACTGAGGGATGAATTAGCGTAGGAAGAAATTTACGGAGTAAAAAACTATATTAGTGAATAAGTAAGGTGGTGGGGAGGGGTATTAGGGTCATTTCAAAAGGAGAAAAAGTTGAAAAAAACTGGAAGAAAAAAAGCAGAGAAGCAGGTGGCAAAGATACGTGAACGGTAATAAATGCAGAAAGTTGAAAACTTTCTCTTACATTTAAACTCACACCTTTAATTTTTGTTTTCTCGGTCGCCGGAAAAGGAAAGGACTAAGTTTCACGCGTCAGCTTTTTATTTTTATTTTTTTGTTTGCTTTGCTACACGACAAATTTCATATTCTGGCGATAAAAATAAAAAAAAAATTTCCCAAAATTCGGTCCGGATGAACGGCCCAGATATATTGAAAGGGCGTGGAAGGTAAGCGCGTGAGAAAAGGGGGAGTGAGGAATATTTAAAAAAAAAAAAGGATTAGTTGTAGGAAGAGAGAAAAAAGGAAGCTCGAAAAACGCGTAAAAGGGAAGGGAAGAGAAGAGGGCGTGCGTTACAAAAAAGGCGAATAATATGAAAATGTATAATATTTAAGGAAAAGGAGACGATGATGATGATTTTTGTTCCTTTAAGACTTGCTCTCTTTTTCTTACATAATAAAGTAGTTGTTGGCATTAGAAGTATCAAATCACTTTTTGTAAAGTCAGGAATCCCAAAAAGGTTTTTTTCTTTTTTTCACTCCCCAATTATATAAACTTTGCTTCTTTTCACTATTTTCCTTTTTCCATTTCTCATTTTTAAATCCAATTTTAATTTAGATTACCAATAATCTAAACATCTCTTAAAAAAAAAAAAAAAGTTTATTTGATCATCTGAATTTTGGAATGCTTCCAAATATACATTTTAAAAAACAGATTCATCTTTAATACATGTATACTAATATAAAGTATTTGACTAAATTTAATAGTGTCACGAGTTATGTGACACCGCATTGTGTCTCTAAATTTATCACATTTTTATTTTTTATTATTTTAAAAAAATTTATGAAAATTTTACCTCTTATTTTTGAAAATTTGTTATGGAATTTTTATTAAAAATATATTATTAAATAATTTTAAAGTAGTTTTTAATAATTTCAACCTCTAAATTTTCAACTATAATATATATTTTGAGAAATTATTTGGTACACTATCAATGTAGCTTTTAGACTCTACGAGTAAGAGGTTAATAAGTGTCTCATAGATGTATAATAAAATATTATTTTTACTGCTTGTGAAATAATAAAAAAATACTCCCAATATATAAATACGAAGAATAATTATATTATTTACCTCTCCTTTGAAATTCATTGCCTTAAAAACTATCATTTATCTTAAATGAAATACTTTAAATAAAAAATTTCAAATATAATTTTCACCCACCAATGAAGGAATAATTATTTGATAAATCGAAATTTTAGATACCTCAAAAACTTTTGTAACTAACTGTGATATATATATACTAATATAAAGTGTTTGACCGAGTTTGATAGTGTCATGAGTTATACCACTAAATTTGATGTTAAATTTATATTTTTTTATTTAATTTTTTAATGAAAAATTGACCTTTATTTTTTAATTTTAATTATATATATTTTTTAAAAAATATATTATACTTTTTTTTGAAGTAGTTTTTAAATATTTTCATAAAAGTAAATGTTTAAAATACTTGATGTCATTTTTTAATAAGTTGGACCTACAAAATATGAACCAAAATATTTTTATTAGGTGATATTTTTAATTTGAAATTTATGATCTAATTAGGTGACAATATATATTTCATATATTGAAATGGTTGAAGATAAATCGATAAAATCTATCAATAATTTGTACAAAATTTTAGCCCAATTTTGTTTTATTTATAAAATGATATTTACACTAAAAAAATCGATTTTCTAATTGTTTTTAGCACTAAATAATCGTACACCCATAAAACAGAATGAGAAGAAATAATAAATACTAATAATAATAATAAAGAAGGATGAGATAAGATAATATATAGTAAAGAATGGAAAAGAGTTAAAAAGGACCTTTTAAGGATTATTTTAGTGTTGGGTTATTTTTTAATAGAATTGACGTGCATCGGGTCGGCCGAATTTTAGATAATAATAAAAGGAATTATCAATGACTCGTACCATAACTCTTTAAACCCATTTTTTAATTTTTTTTTCTCGTATTAAATAATTTAAGTTTTATTTTATTTTTTATTTTTTAAAATGTTTTTGTAATTGAACATTAATAAAAAGAATTATTATAAATTAAGCTGAGACCAAGTCAATTTCAAATTTACACGTGGTTCTTTTAGTATCGTGGAAGATTTTTATTTTATAATAATTATTATTATTATTATTTTATGATTATAACATATTAGAACTATCCATAATCTCTCTAATATTTAAATAAGCGAATATATTAAATTAGTTAAAGTCTCAATTGACTATTTTACAGATATTTTAAAATAATTAATATATTTTATAGTAATAGTATTATACTAATTAATTAAATATTTTTAAAATATAAAATGAAGACATTAATAGACAAGTTGTTAAAATGTTCAATAACAAATTAAAATCATGGGTAAACTATATAAGTGATTACTCAACTATATTTGCATTTTTATTTTGGTATTAATTTTAAAAAATTTTAATTTAGGCTCTAATATTTGAATTAGTTCTCGTTTTGGTCACCCGCGGCTAAATTAATAATAGAGAGCCTTTTTCTATCTAGTATAATAACACATTTAGTACTCAATACTTGCATATTTTATCAATTTGATCCTAATCCTAAACGATTCAATAAATTTAACCTTTCACATTTAAAAAATTCTATCAAATTGATCCTCAAACTTCCTCATGAAAAGATGAAGGATTTGATTAGGAAGTTCGAGGATCAATTTGATATTCAATTATTTAGAATTATGATCAAATTAATAGAATAAGTATTGAGGACTAAATATGTTATGATACTAGTTAGAAAAAGACTTCTTATTATCAAATGACTTAAATAAGAATGATTTGAAGCATTAATACTTAAATTGAAGTTTTTAAAAATTAAGTGACCATAATTAAGGGATGTGAAACTTTTCATGGTAAATACAAATATATACTTTGGTTAGCGAAACATTCAGTAACAAAGGCAACGTATTGTGCAATAAAATTTAATTATTAAAAATAAGCAGGATAATTTGTCCTTACAGTTCACTCAACAACCTTTGATTTTTCAAGATGCCCTTTGGAAATATCGAATTACATTTTTATTTTAAGTAGTTATTTACACACATTTTAAACAATTCGCTGAAGAGCAGTGAACAGTAGAAGCAGATTATTAAAAAAAAATTACCAAATTAAAAATAAGTGAAATTGTCGCAAGGATCATAAAACAAAACTAGAAGACATCATGACACCAAGTGTATCATTCGTTAAATTAGTCAATTTTGTTATCATCATTTTACGTGATAGATAATTATTGCTCTCTATATAACCAAAAATGAAATCAAATAAAGCTCTTTAAAAAAAATGAAAAATAAAAGAACAAGTTAAGAGTACGCTCATCTAGTTCCTAATGTCAATCAATTTTTTATATATACCTATTTTCCATCATTTTAATATTTATTTTAAGCTCGTAGTTTAATTTATAACTAAATATCCTAAATTATTTTTACATCCTAATTTTTTTATGTGGAATAGAATTATTACTTAAATAAAATTCTAAACACCTTAATTATTACTTAAATAATATTAAAATTGTTTATGTTAGTTATTAATTTGAATAATATTAATTTGCATTAATTACATAAAATAAAAATATATTATATATTGGTTATGTTAAAATATTTTAATTATTATTTGAAAATTTTTAATTATAATATTTAAATTTTTATTCAATAATTCAAATAAAAAATTTATTTTACACTAATTAATGCATATAAAAATATAATATTTAAAAAATTAATTAAATATTAAATGTGTAAAATCACATGCAATACATTTGACATTAGAAATTATTTTTTATGAAATAATTCAATATATTTAGTTTATGGTAATTCAATATGTAGTTAAAATTTTATTATATATAATTAAGATAAAAAGGAATAAAATAAATTCATCACTTGGAATTTATTTTTTTTGTCTTTTTTAGATTTTGTATATACTTTTTGAAAATTTTAAGCGATAATGTGTCACTCTCTCAATATGCAGTGTCATCGTACGTTAATGGAATCCAAGTTTAGGGTCCAAATTAGAAAAGTTGTTAAATTCCAAGGCTAATGTAGATCAATAAAAATTTGAAGGACTAAATTAAAAAAAAAATTATCAAGTTTAAAAACTACATGTTGCTTTATTACTTAGTTTAACATTGAACAAAATATATTAAAAATGTAAGATTATTTGGAAGTAAAAATAGATGAAAATGTTGGAGATGAAGAATTATATTTTAATTTTGATATTCATAAATATTTTTTTTAAGTTTATGAGTATAAATGCAATATATCATAAATGTAATAAAATTGTAAATATAAAAATATATTCAAATAAATATAAAGCATAAACGAACAAATATTTGATATAAAATCGAACAAAACTCATGCATAATAATTGCACATGTGAGATTAAAGATATTTATCAACATTATCAAATTGTGGTATGTAGAATTTTATTTAATTTAAATGCACAAAATTGTATGTACGAGAAGTGTTGATACAACGATGCAACAAGGAGGGAGTATATAGAAGAGAGCGGTGGTTATTACGGAAGCTAGTTCATCAAATTGGGGAGGAGAGTTCACGATCTTAATGAAGATTGGGCCATCTGTTGCCTGGATAGTCCATTGGGAAGGTGAGTTCATAGGTGACCTCGTGCCTTGCTAATGGCAGGCTTATTGTTCAGAGTTTCCTAGGCTTGCCACATGTCTTGTTGCGGGGTTATTATAAGAAGAAAACAAAAAGTTAAATTATGCCACAAGTCGCTGTACTATTCTCAAATTTAGAATTTAGTTCATGTACTTTTATTTTTAAGAATCCAATCCCTATAATTTTCATATTTTGAAATCTAAGTCTCATTGTTAACATTGCTAAAATTATTTCGATAAATTCAGGTTCATTACAATATTATTTTTTAGTTACGTTGCTAGTAATTAAGTTTTTTTTTTTAAATTTCAAAATACCACACCGACAAGTCTAATGAAAAAATGTTAATGATGCTAGCAATTGGATAAAAAATTTGAAATCTTAAAAGTAGAAAAATTAAATTCTAAAAAATAAAAGTAGATGGTGTAAATTCCAAAATTGAGAAGAGTTTAGGGACTGAAGCAAAACAAAGAGAGAGAGAGAGGGGGTAATGGAGAAAGAAAAGGTGAAAATCGTGGGATGTGTTTGCAGCGACTCTAAGTGTGAAAAACACAAAATATTGGTTGAATTACTACCCTATGATCGATCTTATTACTACTTGATTCAAATTATTTTTCAATCTCTTAGCCCCACATTCCCTCTTATATTTCATTACGTGTGTGAACTCACCCTCCTATTCATTCCTCTATAATTTCATTTTTATTTAAACAAGATAAAAGATTTAAAAAGAAGAAGAAGAGCAGTCAGTACAATCCACCACAGTTATGAGAGAGAGAGAGAGAGATGAAAAAGTAAAAAGCAATCTTCTGGCGATGATGAATGAATTTTATTTATTTTATTCATTTCTCTCTCTTATCTATTTCTCGCTCTAAAAAAGGTGTTTGTCTCACCTCATTATCTTTAATGTATTGATGTATAGAGACAAGAGAAAGTAAGCTTTAAGTTTATTATTTAATTAATACTTTATTATTATAAAAATATTGGAAAATAGAAAAGAAAGGAAGGGATGACACAAAAAGGAGAGCAGATTTGCACTGCCCAGAAAGCATTTTTCAGAATTCCTTGCATTCTCTTACTACTTCCAATTCTCTAATTTTTAGAAATTCCTTTTCTTTTTGTTTTTCAAATAACAACAAAACCATTTTTTAGTTTTTTTTTTCCTAACTAATATCACTTTCCCTTCTTCTTCTTCTTCCTTTTTTTTTTTTTCTTCTTTTTCAATTTTTACTTTTTACCCAATTTTGTGGCGGCCAAGCTAGGTAGAGTCTAAAACTTGCACTTAAATTGTGCTTGGATATTTATTTATTTTTTGGGGTTATTTGATGAATCATATAGAAAGAGATAGAAAATAGAAAGAGAAAAAGAAAGGGGAAGAGAAATGGGGAGTTTCTTGTGAAAGAGGGGATCTGATCTCTCCTTTTCGCGTTGAATTTTCTTTCTAATCTTAACTTTCTAATACCCACTTTTTGTTTTTGTTTTTTTTGAGAAAAATTTAATTTTTTTTTGTGTGTGTGAAGAGAAGACAGATGGAGAGAAAATATATAAAGAAAAAAAAAGATCACACATAATCACTTAAAAAGCTGAGAAGGTTATAAGCTCTCTATCTATGGTTTCTTTCATAGTTTCTTGTTTTTGTCTGTAAAAAGCTTTCATTTGGTGATTTATTTGGGTCTGTCTATTTCTATTATATATTTTTTTCTTTTTTTCTTTCTTTTTTAGACAATAGAAAGTAGAGACCTAAAAACAAATTAAAAATATAGAGATAGATACACAGAAAGGAAGAGGAGAAAAAGAAGAAGAAGATGAGAGCTGGATTAAGTACGATCCAACAGACTCTGACGCCGGAGGCAGCCAGTGTGTTGAATCATTCAATAGCTGAAGCTAGCCGGAGGAATCACGGCCAAACGACGCCTCTCCATGTGGCGGCGACGCTCCTTGCATCTCCCACTGGATTCCTTCGTCAAGCATGTATCAAATCCCACCCCAATTCCTCTCATCCCTTGCAGTGTCGAGCTTTGGAGCTTTGTTTCAGCGTGGCGTTGGAACGTCTCCCCACCGCCCAAAACGCTAATAGTGGTAGCCCGGGGCAAGACCCACCAATCTCCAATGCCTTGATGGCTGCTCTTAAACGTGCTCAAGCCCATCAACGACGTGGATGTCCCGAGCAACAACAACAACCGCTTTTGGCTGTTAAAGTGGAATTAGAACAATTAATTATATCGATTCTTGATGATCCAAGTGTTAGTAGAGTCATGCGTGAAGCAAGTTTTTCAAGTCCAGCAGTTAAAGCAACGATTGAACAATCATTGAACTCAACGACTTCAAACTCAGCCAACACTACCGGTCCAATCGGATTGGGATTCAGACCTGTCGTAGCTCCCACTCCCGCCGTTGCCGCACCTTCCGCCAATCGGAATTTGTATTTGAATCCGAGATTACAGCAAGGGGCAGCCGGGCAACAAAGGAACGAAGAAGTGAAACGAGTGATTGATATCCTGATGAGGAGTAAAAAGATGAACCCAGTCTTGGTCGGTGAATCGGAACCGGAGTTGGTCGTTAAGGAGATATTGAGGAAGATTAAGAATAAAGAAATTGATGGGGTTTTGAAAAACGTTGAGGTACTTCATTTGGAGAAAGATTTCGCATTGGATAAAACCCAAACCGTTGCTAAAATCAAGGAATTAGCCACTAAAGTTGGAGCAATGATTGGGAACTTGGATTGTGGAGGTGTGATTCTCGATTTGGGTGACTTAAAATGGTTGGTGGAGAGCAATCAGCCGGTGGGTCTTGCCGGCGGAGTTCAACAACAACAGCAGCAACAAGTGGTATCTGAAGCTGGGCGTGCTGCGGTGGTTGAGATGGGTAAATTGTTGGGGAGATTCGGAGAAGGAAATGGAAGAGTTTGGTTGATTGGGACTGCTACATGTGAAACATATTTGAGATGTCAAGTGTATCATCCTTCAATGGAGAATGATTGGGATCTGCAAGCTGTTCCTATCGCTGCTAGAGCTCCTTCCCCAGGAATGTTTTCTAGGTATTTTTTATTTTTATCTTCTTTGGGAAGCTTTTATTTTTTTTTTTTAAATTCTTTCAGATTATGCTGGGAAAAGTTGAATTCATTTGAACATGGATAATATCTAATATGCCAGGAGATGTGATTGAATATATGGAATATTAATGGGTATCAAGAAATTTCTGTTAATAGAATCATCCATGGTGTATATTTGCTCTAATAGATTTTATTCTGGGAAAAATAAGCTTGATTCTGATCTAAAAATTTAATATTTCTTTTCCTGTCAGCTTTAAGACTTAGCGTAATGCAAAAAAGGGTTCCCTCACGTTGACAAGACCTTTTTACATTCATGTTTCAATTTGACTTTGTAGCTGCTGGGTATTATTGATTAACTTGTATTCTGCTTCTTATTTTTCAGGCTTGGGAGCAATGGGATACTTGGCAGCTCTGTTGAGTCACTATCTCCATTGAAGGGTTTTGCAACTACTGCTGCTCAACCTAGGCAACCCTCTGAGAATTTTGACCCTACTCGGAAAACAGGCTGTTGCCCGCAGTGCATGCAGAATTATAATCAAGATCTTACTAAACTTTTAGCGGCCAAGGAACATGAGCAACGCTCCTCTGATTTTAAATCAGAGCCAACTCGGCCGGCATTGCCACAGTGGTTGCAGAATGCTAAGGCCCATGATAGTGATATCAAAACTATGGATCAGGCACAGGTAACAAGCTTATTTGGTTCTTTTTTTTGTGTGTGCGCGTTCTGTGTTGAATATTTGCTGAGGTTAATCTTTGTTTTTTTCCTCTTATATTGAAGCTTTGTTTTTATGGTGGTGTGTTATTTACAGGCTAAGGATCAAGATATGATCTGGACGCAGAAGACCCAAGAGTTGCAGAAGAAATGGAACGATAGGTGCTTGCATATCCATCCGAGTTTTCATCAGCCGAGTCTAGGCTCTGAGAGATTCACTCCTGCAGCTCTCTCGATGACGAGCTTGTACAATTCGAGTCTGCTAGGACGCCAACCTTTCCAACCGAAATTAGCATTGAACAAAAACATCGGGGAGGCACTGCAACTGAACCCAAGTCTAGTAGCTAGCCAACCGATGGAACGGGCAAGTAGCCCACCAGGAAGCCCTGTAAAGACGGATCTTGTTCTTGGGCGACCAAAGATCATTGAGACAAGTCCTGAAAAACCCCATAAAGAGCGTTTAAGGGACTTTTTGGGCTGCATACCTTCTGAACCACAGAACAAGTTCCAAGATTTGCAAAGCAATAAGTTGTTGAACACATTAGATATCGAGTCATTCAAGAAACTACTTAAAGGTTTAACAGAGAAAGTTTGGTGGCAGCGAGATGCGGCATCTGCAGTGGCCACAACGGTGACGCAGTGTAAATTAGGCAATGGAAAACGACGGGGTACTGGTTCAAAGGGCGACATTTGGTTATTGTTTACTGGCCCTGACAAGGTTGGCAAGAAGAAGATGGCATTGGCCCTCTCAGAGCAAGTATGTGGAGCTCATCCGGTAGTGATATGTCTCGGGTCAAGACGTGGTGATGGGGAATCCGATGTGAATTTCCGTGGTAAAACAGTAGTGGATAAAATAGCGGAGGCAGTTAGGAGAAACCCGTTCTCGGTAGTAGTGCTTGAAGATATCGATGAAGCAGATATGCTGGTTAGAGGCAGCATTAAACGAGCGATGGAGAGAGGTCGACTTGCTGATTCTCACGGTCGTGAGATCAGTCTAGGAAATGTTATCTTCATCCTTACTGCAAATTGGTTACCAGGTAATCTTAATTTCTCATCAAATGGTATTATTACCTTGGATGAAAAGAAGCTTGCCGGTTTAGCTAGCGGAGGTTGGCAGTTAAAGTTATCTCTTAGTGAGAAAACCACGAAGCGTCGAGCCAGTTGGCTCCATGACGAAGACAGAGCGACGAAACCTAGGAAGGAAACCGGTTCGTTATCATTTGATCTTAATGAAGCCGCTGATGTGGAAGACGACAAAGCCGATGGATCACACAATTCCAGTGATCTCACAGTGGATCATGAAGAAGGACAAGGCCTCACAAACAGACTATTATCCAACTCAACATCATCATCAGTACCCCATGAGCTACTCAATTCTGTCGACGATGCCATCATTTTTAAACCTGTCGATTTTGGTCCCATTAGGCGCGACATTTCTGATTTCATAACCAAAAAGTTCTGCAGCGTCATTGGCGACAGGGTAACGATCAAGATCGTAGATGAAGCTCTGGAAAAGATTTCAAGTGGGGTATGGATAGGTCGAACTGGATTAGAAGAATGGACGGAGAAAGCATTGGTTCCAAGCTTACAACAACTGAAAACACGATTGCCGGCATCGGAGGAGTCATCACTAGTGTTCCGACTGGAACTCGATTCCGAAACATGTAATCGTAACAGTGGAGATTTGCTTCCTAGTAGTGTGAAGGTAGATGTTGATGATGGGTTCTGATAGTGAAGGAAATATATATGATTAAATAAAAAAAAAATATATATTTATACTTGGTTGCTAGCTCAAAATCAAAAAAGAATTTATTGAATGAAGAATGAAGGGAGATAAAGTTGGTATTTGAGTTGGATAGAGATGTAAATATGCTCAACTGTATTTTGACGGTTGAGAGGGGTAAAAAAGGAGATGATTAGCAAAGGGAGATGGAGATGTTGATAGATTAACGGTGCTCCTTATTTTTAGTAATCACACATTTTGTCTCCCATTTTCTTTTATTATTATATTATTTCATTTCATTTACTCCTCAACTATAATCTCTGCTTACATTTTACTTTCTTTTGGTATTTATTTTACACCTTATGCCATTGACTTTTAGTGGGAAACATTCTTTAAATATTGGACCATCCATTTTTTTTATTTTACATAATCATTTATGCTACAAGATGGGAAAACATGACATCCATCCACCTTTTTTTCCTTTCTCTTTTAATAATTTATTAAAAATTCTATTTACTTGTATTATTAAAAATTAATATAGCTGATAGGGTACCACGTATACATTATATTAATGCACAAACACTAATACAATACAAAAAAATGCAAAATTGAAGGAATAAGAAAAAGGTTGAAATTTCAATGTTATCATCAAAAATATTATATTACATAAGAAATATATAAAATTGGTTCAACTTTTAAACATACTTGATCACAAAGAAAGCTCTGCTTGTTGTTTAGTGCAGATGCATATCATGCAAAAAAGGCAAAAGAAACAAAAGGGACGGTGGGGTTATTATTTTCTTCTCTAACTTTACATTATATGGTGGCAAATGTCTATTTGATTATGTCAGCCTGAAATAAAAAGAAACACCCCCAACCACTCCACATCCAATAAACATATTCTTCTTACAAAATTCAATTCCTAATGTATTTAGATAAGACTAATCTTTAATTAATTAATATGCTATTTCAGTACTACTTTGTCTTATGACCTGAAACAAACCATGCATGTGGAACATTTGGAATGTTTCGTAATTATGATCAATCACGCCTGCCATTTCATTTTTGCCGCCTTCTTCTTCTCCTATAATCAAAATTAATAAACCCCTACAATCTCATTTCTCAAAGACATTTCTGGTTATTTCTTTTTTTTTTTTTTTAAAAAAGGAAAGATTGTATATGGGGGTTTATTAATATAAATATAATGTACTTTCCCTAGTTAAAATAATTTAAATTCTAGAATCTAGATCAACCAAAGTTGTTATTTTTTTTTTTGAGCTCTACCGGTGAATAGGTGTAAAACAATGACTTATTTGTTTATAGATTAATATGCAACTTAATACTTGAATTACACATTTTACGTTAACTTGGTATCAATGAGTTTTTTTCCTCGATTCCATATATGTGGAATCATTCCATTACCAAAAATGACATGATAATTACGGGAAAATCAACGTATGACACATGGTATAATATTTTTAAAAAATAATTTTTATTTCCTTTTAATTTTCAAGTAGATTTTCTCCTATTTTTTTCATCAGTCTTCTCCTCTTATCTTTCCTCCCCTATTTGAGTTAGGGAGAAACCCCAACCCTCTCTTAAAATATATTTTGATATATATCTTAAAAAGTGGTTGCTTTTGTAATGATAGTTCACCCCAAAAGGGGGTTTGATTTGAACATAAAAGGGTGAAAAAATGGTTTAAAAATGAGTTGGCGGATTTTGAATCGGAATGTGGAAGGAACCAAATTTCAAGTTTAATTCATACCAAATTGCATATTAACACCTAATTTTCATTCAAGTGCAATCACAATTTATAATTAAAAATAAAATTAAATGAATTTAGTTTTAATTTTTTATAATTAATTAAATGTATATAACGTGTTCATAGAATTAAACTCTAGCATTATTTGACTCCAATATAAGTTTTCTCAACACGTTTTTTGTGTACTTGAAACCGTCCAATGGCATCTCATATTTGTCAAAAAAAACTAATGACAATTGTGAAATTATATGGGATACGATGTGTCCATGATGATGGAACATACGAAGGAGAAACAGTGACATGCAATTGCAACGGCGAAAAACTCCACTCTCACCATTTTCGCTCTAATCTGCACGCAACCAAAACTTTCTATCGCTAAGTATGTATTTTGTAGGTAGAATATTGATTTTTTTTTTTTTGGTTCCACTCATTAGTATTATTAATTAAAAAAAAAAAGGGTTGATGACCTGAACTGTTAACCAGCATGCATTGTTGACTCTATGCATTCACCCACGACTTTCCTCATACTATATATTATATCTGAAAAGAACAATCCTTTTTCTGTTACGCATGCAATTTCTTTTCTTTTGACTTGTTAATTTTTGTTTCAATTAAAACTCTTATTTTTTTCTACTTTGGCTAAGAATCGCAGATCAGATAAAAAGTTTGAAAATGAAAAGAAAAAAGAGCCCAGTTTCAGATACTTGGTTTTTTTTTTTTTTTTTAATATATAAAAAAAGCTTGGATAAAGATGCTGCTGTGGTGCATATGAAATTATAAATCAATATCACATATGGTCGTCCAGAATCCTCGAATGATCCGAATAAACGACCTGGCATTTCCATGTGTTGGATTCCCTGTTTTAGGATTACTTACCCTTGTTATGTTCCTATGCACAATGACTTAAACCAACCTTTATTTATGGCAGGCACCAAAACTTTCTTATCTAATACATGTTCACACCTGCAGTTTAGATGTATGGTTCTAGTTCTGATTTAGTCTTAGCTCACTGAGCGCAATCAATAGGACTTACGTTTCAATGGTCTTAAATGTGTCCAATTTAAAGGTCGAGAATGAATTTCAGGCAGAAGTAAGTATTTTATCAAAAACATTTACAATTTTGGTTTAAATCTACCAAAGAGTCCCAAGCTCTTGCAATTTTTAAAATTTTAGTCCCTCTGTTATAAGTTTAAGAGATTGGTTCCTTTATTTTATTAAAAAAATAGATATTGAGTTATTCTGTTTGTAACAATTTAAAAATTTTGGTTCAATTATTAATATTATAAAATATTTAAATGTTCTGGTGATGATATGACATAATCTTAAAATGTTACATCATCAATCTTACGAAATCTAAATTCTAGGATCAAATTAAAAAAACTTGTCAAGTTTCGAGACTAATATAAATAAAAAAGTTCAAAAACTAAATTGAAAAAAATTTAAGGACGAAATTTAAAGAAGTGTTATTTTATCTAAAAATACACTTTGAACGTGAATCTCTCTAGAAAACTGGAAGTTAGACAAAGGATGGAGGAAGTGATAACATGTATGGTAAAAGTGGGGTTGGCCCACGCGCGTCGGCGGCTAAACCGAAAGGTGAAGGAAGGGAAGTCGTGGGCCGAGGGGTCCAGGTCCACCTGAACCGGGACCCTCACATCTTTAGTTGAATAGACCCCTCAACCACTTTGGGTAGAATCCCCCAACCGTTAAAAAGGCTTCCCTTTCCGTAAGGCCGGTGGGTGCTTATTTCTTTCCCACCAAAATTCCAACATTTGCAATTCCATTAATGCCTTAAAAAAAAAAAAAAAAAAAACCCAACTCTAATATCACAACAATACCACAAGTTTTAATTGGGTAAATCAATTGATATTGTTGTTGTAATAAATAAAAGGATGTAAATTTAAATGTATTTAAACATGTTTTAATTTATAATTTAAGGATTTAAAAAGATTATAAGTGGTATTATAAAATTATGTCGCAATCACTACAATTAATGCTAGATTAAGAATAAATTTAAAGAAGATAATTTTAACATGATACCAAAAAAAAAAAAAATTACGTATGTCTCAACATGATGTAAATACGTTTGATTAATGCAACATGTTATGTATTTATGGTAAAAGTTTTATGAAGTCATTGTATTAAAAGTTAAATTGTATTTTGTTTTATTTATTCAGAAAAAAATTGAGTAAATTAATCCCCGTGCATTAAATAAAAGAGTAAATTAGTTCATTTTTACAATTAAAAACTGACGTGACTGATAAAATAATTAGACAATTACACACCACGTGTACTTTATACTAATATAAAGAATTGAATTTAAAACAGTAAAAATGGATAAAATTATTTATATAAAATTTAAAGAAATACAAAATATACCTAAACCCTTAAAAAAGAAAAAAAGGAGAAAGAAGGATACCAAATGCAATAACTTTTTCTCCTAACATGAAAAAGTAGAGGCTGACATCTCAAGTTTTATCCTACTTTTTTTTGAAGTCCCTTTTTAGAAACACAAAAAGATAAGGATTGGATTAATGTTAATGTATTTATAATCTGATATACCCACTTGCATGATTTGTTTTCCTTTTTACATTTTTAAAATGGTTTTAAAAGCTTAAAGTGGATCCACTTTGGGTTTGGAATAAAATAATTGTGAAAAAAAATGAAGATATTTATTATAATTAGAATGAAAAGGCTTTGTAAGAACAAGTAGATGACAAAGCACAACATGACCCTTTTGTTGCTCATCTTTATGTATATTTGTGGTGCAGAGTTTTAGAATTAGAGCAACATGCTTACCTGTTCCCTCTTATTACATTTTTAATTATTTATTTATCAACTTTGGTCTCACTTTTTTATTCACCCTATTAATGAATTAAGAGGGGTTGGGGCATTGGGAATCACAAATAAATAAAGGATTTTTTTTTTTTGTGGGCATCCCTAAGTCCCTAACCTCTAGGACTCCAATTGGGCACCCACCCCATATTTGGTCCCTATTGTTCTTTGCTTCTAAACCAGCAATTTTGGGTTATTTTGTCCTTTTTGAGGAACTTTGCTTTTAAGACTTATATATATACGCACATATATTATAAATAGAAGTATTTATCAGTCGAATTAAATTAGATACAGATTAAATATATATATATATATATATATATATGATATTAGTAAATTTTATATTTCGTCAAACTTGATCCGACTTGAAATATAGTCTCAGTTTTTACTCCAATATATCCATACTTATAAATGTTTAACTCAAGCCTATCCATATTATTATTTAATTTTTTTAATATTATATTATGTTATTTTTATATGTTTTTTTATTTTATTAAAAATTTTAAACACAAACACCTCAACATATTTTTTTATGTTTATATTATAGATTTTTTATATAAATTATATAATATATAAAAATAAAATAATTATATTACAAAGTATAAAACAAGTTAAGTTTGGATTTTGAATATTAGAGTCCAAGTCTAAACCATATTTTAACGGCTTTTATTTTTTTAACTTAAGCTCATTTTTCGAGATTCATACTGTCCAAAACCTCTCAACAAATTCCTAAAATTAGGCGAGTACCCCAACCCCTAAATAGGTATAATTACATTTAATTATATCAACAATTTTAATCAATTCAATCATTACATCCACAGCATTGGACTAAACAAATTTTAATCAAATTAATTCGGCTCAATTAACTAACCAATCACATATAAATTTCAAATAATAAAACTCAAATCAAAATGTTGAATATTTCGGTGTTTTAAGGCTTCACTAATTATGGTGAAAAATGGTTTACAAAATGTTTCACAATTAGGGTGATCATGGGTCGAATAGGTTCAGGCCTTAATAGAATTTTAAGCTTATTTTTAGGGCTTCTTTTAGGTTTGGGTTTGATTAGACTCGAAAAATGAGGCTAAAATTTTAACCAGGTTTGACCCAAATAAAAATGATAAAATCCAAGCTCGACTTGCTTGTATTGATTTTTTTTATGATATTATTTTTATATAAAAACAAATCTAAAAAAATACAATACATTAGTTACACTAAAAGCATTAAAATAAATATTTCCCAAGAAAATAAAAATAAATTTTAAAAAATATTTATACTTGAATAATACTAAAATAAGTGTAACTTAACAAGCAAATGTCTCTAAATTAATAGCAAGATTAATAATAAAACAAGAATTATACAATATCCAAACAACAACAAAAAAATAGTAACAATATAATAACGAAATGGCGACAAAACAATAACAAAACATAACCGCAAAATAGTAGAAAAAAAACAAAACAGTGGAAATAGCAGCAAAACACAATAATTTTTTTTCAAATTCGAGTCAAGTCGGGCCTAAGCCCAAAAAAGCTTACCCAATGTCTGACCAATTTAGAAAATAGAACTCATTTTTTGTCAAACCTCATTTTTCAGATCTATATTTTTACTCAAACCCTCTCACATTTCGAAGGGGCCTTCAGGCTGGACCAATGTCTACTCACAATATTATTGTTTTTATATAATGATTAAGCTATTCACTTATGATATAGCTGAGTTTTAAATTTACGTCAATATTTTAATTAGAATAAAATATTTAAACTAATGGCATTATAAATATTGAAATGTCAAATTGTATAAAAAAATTTAAATATAAAGATTAAATCTTAAATTTTAATATATTATAATGATGAAAGTTAAAATTTAACTATATTTAGAAAAAAAAAAAAAAAAAAGGAGGAAGGAGGCATGCGAAATGTGAAAGAAGGAAGGCTTGAAGTAGTAGTATAGATATGTTGAAGATGAGAGATGTACTAATAGTCAAATGTTGAGCAAAACTAAAAAGGTTAGGCATTGAACATTGAACAACCAAAAATCAACCAATCACTGTCCTAATGGTTAGTTAATGAATTAGGCAAAGATCCCAAAAAGGAAAGGAAAAAAGAACAAAAAGAATAAAAGATAGTCAAGAATTAATTAATACCTAATTGAACCACACAAATTTCCCCCATTCTTTCTATATCACTCCGTTTTGGTTATAAGTAATTAGGGATCAATTTCACTTATTCAACAAACAAACAAAAAGTAGAATGACCAAAACTCTATTAAAACCCACTTAATTCAATCATTTACTTTTCTTAATTTCGATTACATTTTTTATATTGCTTAAATCATGCAAGGGCTATTACGATAGGTAAGAAGAAATATATATATTGTTTTAAATATAATATATTAGAAAATTTATTTCCACATGATTTATGTTTTAATTAATGAAATGTATGGTCTGAAATTAATTCATAAGATAGAAATTTTGTATAAATTGTAGATTTAGTGTCTATACTTAAATTTGGTCAATTTTAGTCCTATTCCAATGACAACGGTTAAATATTTTTGGTTAAATTATGTAATTAGTCTTGTATTATGTGTAAAGTTATAGATTTAATTCACATTCACCAATTGGATCATTCTTAGTGACTATACTTTTTTAATTTCAAAATTTTAGTCTTAATGCAAATAACAATCGTTAAATTTATTAACTGGTTTTTTTACGAGTCAAATGTGAAAACAACAAACAAACATAGTATTACACATGTAATAATATGTTTGATGCATCAAAATTTAAATAAATAAAAAAACTTAACTTGATGAATTTAATAGTCATTATTTGGTTAGGACTAGAATTTTCAAATTCTAAAAGTATAGGGACTAAAAATGACCAAATTAAAGTACAAGTACTAAATCCACAACTTAGACAAAGTATAAGGTTTGATAGCAGAATTTGACCAATTAATAATAATACATGAAATATGTACAATATTAAAATAAAAAGTAGATTAAATTGTAAGTAAAACAAAATCTAAACATATGAATGCATCAGATTAAGAATGCTAGATGAATACAATTATTTATAATGGTACTGTCATCAATTTTAAGTTGGTGTCAGGTTAATTAAAATGTATAAAATTTTTTGAAATGAAACTTTAGTTGAGCAGTAAATTTAAGGTTTCACCAATGCAATTGACATGGGTTCAAATCCAACCATAAGCCATTTTAAAATAAAAAAAATAAAAAAGATTAAAGTACCCTAAAAAAATGTAACTTATTTTAAATACGAAAAGACATTTTTGTAATTTTTCTAACCTAGTTGTGTTTGTTTGACTCATGGCACCAACTCAAACAAGGACTTAAATAATAGTATACATATATAGAATTGATGGTGGTAATAAAATGTATATAAAATTAAAATGCAAAGCTTTTATTTAGTAGTGAATTTAAAGTTTTACCACTGCAATTAGTTAGATTAAAATTCCATCATTAGTAATTTTTTAAAATAAAAAGATAAAAATATTCCTGAATAATATAACATATTTTAAATACAAAGAAACTATTTTTATAATTTCGTTGGTACCCAAATAATAATAATAATAGCGGGTTGAAATTAAAACTGAAATCAATTGGTTGGTTATTGCTGGAAGTTGGTGTATTAAGACGCAAAACCAATTGCACCCCATATCTATAATATTGTGAAAATACTTTTTACCAAAAGTTTACTCTAGAAATATTATCAAATATTTTATTTATCTTTTAATTTTAAAAATATAACTTAAGGAGAAATAGAAAAACCTGCAATCGAAAACAAATGATGAAGTTGGACTAGTTTTTTGGTGGATACAATTAGATAATGAGGCTTGGCCCAAATTTAAATTGGGTCGTTTCCGCCCTTAATTAGTGATAAGCTGTACTATCTACCCCAAACCCATAATTCGCTTCGCTTGTGGTCTATTAATTTTAGGCCAACATAATTTGAATTTTAGTGTAGTTTGTAGTAATAATTAAATTTCATTTTAAATTATTTAATATTTATATCATAAAATGAAATATTTAATCAGTACCAACTTTTTTCAAATAGGATAATAGGTAAAAATCATATTTCAACTTTCCAACTAAATTCATATTTAATATTTATTTTTTTATTTAAAAATAACTTATATCAGAAAGATTATAAAAATTTTATTTTTCAGGCATCCATAAAATAATGACACCTCATTAATTTTTAATGATATAATATTATTATCATACACTCATTCATATTTAACATATTCTCTAATTCAAATTAACATTAATTAAAACATTTAAAAACAATTAATCCAAATTGAGTGTATCGGAAGAAAAAGTCATCACTAGCCTTCGTTTTTATTTTAGGTTTCTAAATCGATTTTATAAATTGTTTTGTCTCAATCTAATAAAGCTTTGGTTTATTTGTTTTTAAATGTTTTAACTAAAATTAAATTGAATTAGAGAAATAAAATAAATATGAATATTTTGTTGGCACTTAAGAATTAGAGAAATAAGTTAATCCCTTTTTATTTTTTTTGTCTATTTCAGTACCGGAATTTAATGGTTATTTCTTGAATTTAAATTTAAATTTAAATAAAAAATGTAAATATCAAATAGATAGGTGATTATTGAAGATTGGAGGAGATAAGAGTGGAGCCATTCAAGAATCAAAATATATCAACTGTCTTGTATTTGTTTGCAAGAGAGAGGCGTGGTCACTAATGAATTTCACTTTCTATTGTTGTTGTCAATATAAAATTTAGACCCAGAAAAACTGTAACCCCAATTGTTTGAACTGAAATTATTGTAGGATAATGTTGATAACGGTCAGGGAAGCTTCTTCTTGGCCTCTCACCTTCAACCTCCCCTCTTTCTCTTCTCCTAAGCCTTCTCCAATACTCAAAAACTCTGTTTCCAGAGCCAGTTTATGTGTTCATCCAAAACCCACCTCCAATTCCCAATCATGGAACCTTGGTCTTCTTTCTAACAGGTAACTCTTTTTTCCTTTTTCTTATCATCCCATTCAGAAATGGTGCTCTTTTTTTTTTTTTTTTTTTGCTTGAATTTGCTTCTGGATTGAGCTTTTTAGGGTAGAAACAAGTTCTTAGTTTCAATTACAAGGATTATAAGCTAAGGCGATATGAAATATTAGACTTACGCAGAGAACTCCATGTTTTTATTAACTTATTAATGCTTTGGTGTTTTGATTGGAATTCCTTTTCAGCCAAAAAGGATCTGTTTTTGATCCTTTGGGTATCAACCCGGACGAGTCTTCAGGTTTAAATGGTGTTTGGGATAGTTTTCTATCCTTGTTAACACCTACATTTGAGAGTACCTCAGGTACTAGAAAGGAGAAATCTTCTTCAGCTAGAGGAGTGGCAGGTTTGTTTTTAAGATTTTTAACTTCGGGTTTATCGATTTTATTGTCTTGGCTATTGACATGGATCCTTTGGACTTTGGCAGCTGCAATTGAGGACAGTTCCATTGAATTTGGGGATTTCTTCAAAGGCCCATTACCAGGAAAATTTCTCAAGCTTTTAGCATTTTTAGCTTTATCTCGTCTTGGAGTTTATATACCTCTGGGAGGGGTTAACCGAGAGGCTTTCATTGGCAATTTGGATCAGAACAGTCTACTAAGCACTTTGGATTCGTTCTCCGGAGGAGGCATTGGTAGACTTGGTATATGCTCCCTTGGTATTGTTCCTTTTATTAACGCTCAAATCGTGTTTCAACTCCTCGCCCAAGTTTACCCTAAATTGCAAGATCTTCAGAAAAGAGAAGGTGAAGCTGGAAGAAAGAAAGTTTTGCAATATACTAGATATGCCTCGGTTGGTTTTGCTATAGTACAGGTAAGGAACTAGATATAACATTTTCTTGTAGTTTTGACTTGATGCATTGTTGCATGTATGTTGTGACCATAAGAAATTGACATTGCTAGTTGCTATAGTAATACGAAACTTTTTGTAGGAACGCCTGTTAACAGCAAGACTCGTTTTGTCTATGAAGTATCACTTTTTACCTTATTCCTGTAATGTTGTGTTACATGGCAGGCAATTGGTCAAGTACTTTACCTTCGTCCATATGTCAACGATTTCAGCACGCAGTGGGTTCTCTCCTCTGTTACTTTATTGACACTTGGTGCTGTACTGTCGACATATATTGGGGAACGGATTTCTGATCTAAAGCTTGGAAACGGCACATCTCTTTTAATATTTACGAATATTCTATCCTACTTGCCTGCATCTTTTGGAAGGACAGTTGCACAAGCATATCAGGAAGGTAACTACATTGGACTTGTTGCCATCATTATCTCGTTCTTCCTGCTGGTACTTGGCATCGTTTATGTTCAGGTAACCCTACTTTCTTTTTTTCTTGTTTAAATGAAGTTCTGATACTGACGGAAAAGGAATCTTAACAATTGTCTCAACAAAGGATTTCAGGAAGCAGAGAGGAAGATTCCAATCAACTATGCCTCAAGATACACCAGCAGAAGCGGAGGACTTCAAAAATCTGCTTACCTACCCTTTAAGGTATGTGTTCGCAATGGTTCTTTAAAAAGTTTCTAACACTATAATGGGCTTAACGCTAATAGTTGTGATAACATTGACACCGGCTGTTAAAACACCCGTATCTCTGTCATCGTTTGACTTGTGATCTTAATGATAATTTTGTACTCTATAACGTTGATCATGTCTTAGTCAATGGTTTTAAGGTAATCCGGTTGATCATAACGATGTTCTTGAAGAAAATTAATGCATTTCTCTAGGTGCATCTTATATGCAAAGATCATGTGAGAATCAATACCGTTCCTTTCTTGTGACTGTGCTCTCAAGTTGTTTAGCCTTGACTTGGCAGTTAATTTTAATTGCTTATCTTCAAGAGAGCAGTGTACTTATTTTGCCCCGCCAATCTTTCCATGGTCTTTTGATGACAGTTTTAACTTGTTGAAATTTAGTCACGAACTTCGTAGTGTTTGATAGAGGATTTATTTAATTGTGAATAAAGTTTCTGACATTGTGATGGTATTTTTTATCAAAGCAAACTATCTTTTTGGGTGTCGAATGTGCAACTAACCCTATAGTCAAAATCTAGTGCCTCGTCTTTGTATTCATTCACTTGTTTTGCCAACCAGGTAAACAGTTCTGGAGTGATGCCGATTATATTTTCTACATCATCCCTAGCTCTTCCCGGTACTTTGGCACGATTTACTGGCATATCTGTTCTAAAGAAGGCTGCAGTTGCTTTGAACCCCGGAGGTAAGATCAATGATTTTGACTGTTAGAAGTTTAGTCCGTTATGTTTTCTGTAGTAAAAGCTTGCTAGTTGACAGAATCTTGTGTGTCCGGATAGATCGCATCGACACATTGTGATAAATCATAAATTTCATGATGCTTAAAATAGATGCTTGAGCGGGGAATTAGTTATGCATAAATAATTTGGAAGTTACAAATATTTGTAGGTTCTTTCTACCTTCCTACCAATATCTTGTTGATAGCCTTTTTTAATTACTACTACACTTTCCTACAACTGGACCCTGATGATGTTAGTGAACAACTGAAGCGGCAAGGTGCTTCGATTCCACTGGTCCGACCTGGAAAAAGTACGGCAGCATTTTTAAAGACGGTAATTCACTTTTCTCGAATAAAAATGTCATTAGCGGCTTATTATATTCACTTTTCTCGAATAAAAATGTCATTGGCTGTTTGGAATAGGTTCTTAGTCGGATATCGGTTCTGGGTTCGGTATTTTTAGCAATCTTGGCAGCTGGTCCTGCCGTGATCGAGCAAACCACACACTTGACTGCATTCCGAGGATTTGCGGGCACTTCGGTTCTTATTCTTGTGGGATGTGCGACTGATACTGCAAGAAAAGTTCAAGCAGAGATTATATCCCAGAAGTACAATAACATAGAGTTTTACGACTTCGACAAGTATAGCCCGTAAACGAGGAGGCAAGTTTAAGAACAGAAGAGAATAGGAAGACCTTTTTTTTTTCCGAGTAATGATTAGTTCTGTATACCGTAGTTTCTCTGACAAGCAAGACATTGACAGTTGTTATGAGCTATCATACTCCGAATATCCATTTTTTTTTTATTTCCGAAGCATAAAATGGGACTCGGGATTTATCTTGTACATATGCTGCTCGTAGCAGCCACTGTTATTGCTCGAGTATCTTTCAAGGTGACAGGAATGGTCTATTTGGTAGCTCAAATTTGTGTTTTAATTTGGTTACTTTTAATCACTGTAACTGTTAATTAAACTATACTATTTTCAAAATCAGATTCCAAAATCAAATATACCACGATATGTATAATATCATACTAGCTTGTTATTTTCTCATTTTCTCGTATTATTGAGTTAATAGATTAAAGATTATCTTTTACATCAAGATTGAAATTGAAAAATATGAATTACATCTACAACTGTAACCATAGTACAAGACTCATAATAGAATTTAACAAATGAATTTATCAGGTTAGAACTAAAAGTATAAAGACTAAAATTGAATAAATAGAAAAGTACAAGGACTCAAATTGATCAAATTAAAATACAAAGACTAAATTTACAACTTTTGCAGTGGCGAATAACAGCAGAATTTAACCAAAACAAAACTTATGGACCTTCTATTGAAACTGGAAATAATGATGCCATTTGCTATAAAGAATGATTACAGTTGTTGTAATCGAGTTCGTGAGAATCTGGGGACGTAGAAATAAAAATCTTACAAAGCTAAATATGATGGAACTGTTTGATGATCTTACAAGTTTCGCATTAGGGAAAAGAAACATTGTTTCAATAAGAGGTTACTTCTCCCAAATCGTGAGCAAAGTCCACAAGCTTATCGCACAAAAATGTGGACGATCGCCCACAAATAACCAGCCAGCTGAGTAAAGTAAAAAACAAAACCATCAATGAGCTACGTATTACCAATGCACCCAACTGAAAGGGGAATTATCCGGTTTCCTACCTGTTCCAGAATACCTTTGCCCGTTTGACCTTCGATAACTAAGCCTGCTGTGAGACCAATCATCGCCCATGCCCCGTTAATCGCTTCGATTTGGCGTCTTCTCTACATAACAACAATAGTTCGACCAAAACATCCTTAACAAAGCATTTTCATGAACATATTTGACTAGTTCACTATGAAAACTAAATTACATTGTTGACACACCCATTAGCAAACCAAACAAGAAAATAGAACAAGATCAAACAGAGGGAGGAGATATAAGTAGCAGCACAGATAAACCATAGACAATGATATCTTCTCGGTACCAAAGGAATATACAAGAAAAGAAAAAAATGCTAAATTCTTTATTAAAATAAAGAGCTTTTTTTACCTTTGCTTTCTCTTTAGCTTTAATTTGTACCATTTGTTTGGCAGCTAATCGTTTTGCTTCCAAAGGGTCAACCATGATGACTTCTTTACCTGAATTTCCTTTACCTGAAGATACCTATTACATACAAATCGAAGAGAAAAAAAAACCATAATCAAATACAATTCTATATGAAAAGAAGTAAAAAAATTTTTTTTCCCTTTTATGAACTAGCATTTGAATACGTGGAATTAACAAAGATAGAACTGTGGAAGAAGCTCATTGAATTTACCCACAGACTTTTCCATGAAGCATGAAGACAGCATAAATACCATTATATATAGAAACCAACAAAAAGACAGGTTCTGTTTAAATATTATGTACCATCATGAAGACGGTTGCAGATATTACCTCTAGATCAACCAACATTCATGTAGACATGGAGAAGTTTACTACCGTGAAGGACTTATTCACCAAATCAATAATCACATACCTACAAACCTTTGATCCTATTCAAAAATCAAATATACTAGCATTATACATGAAGAAGCCTTGGTTGAAGCATACATTAGGATTGGCCAAGATTCGAAATGCTCGTCCCTTGGTTCTACTGGTAACTGGACTTGAACCTTGGTCTCTTCCAAAGCTCCACCTGAAAATATATAGGAATTTTAGAACTAACATGGACCTAAGATAGAAATCTGGCCAACACCAATAATAACTCCAAAACATCAACATTGGCCCAAATCATTAGTGGCCATCACATAACTGGATTTTTAGCAAGTAATATGTGAAAATAGCAAGGCTAACATAGCATTAGGTATAATAATATGTTTGCCACGTCAAATTTTGGACATAGCAGAACTTACATCAATGAATTTAACAATTATCATTTAACAAGTACAGGGACTAAAAAAACCAAATTAAAGTATATGGATAAAATCCACAATTTTTTTGTTTGAGTATAGGGACTTTTAGCAGAATTTAACCATATTTCAACCCCCAACATAATCAAAGCTGCCCAAGATTCTTTCTTACTTTCCTTTCCAGTTAATAAAGCTGCTACCATTAGGGATTATAATCAAATATATGCAATACCCAGATTTAAAAATAATAATAAATAAAGATTCAACATGATTTGTTAAGATTATTTCCAGTAACACGAGAGTTGAATTACTAAATGATGATTGACTAAACTCTGAAAGAAAAAAGGAGCAAAACAATAGATTATTAGAGAAAAAGGGAGAGCGAAATTGACCTGAAGGTGGTGGCAGAGCGATGACGAAACTGACGATTAGAAGATGAAAATAGGAGACTTCCAAAGAAAGGCAGTGGCCGTTGTTGCAGAGACATCGCCATCATAGCTCCCGTACTAATTTCTTTTTTTCTTATCCCGTTTTAACAAAATTTGCGAGCCTTAAGAGCACACCAGATAATTTGCCCAAAAGCTGCAATATTTTCGGAAATCAATAGGCGGATCATATATTCAACCCAACCCAACCCAACCCAACGGCAAAGCATTTATTTTTTGGGCTAATTATATAATTATATTGGACAAATATAAAACCCAACCCAAATATTTAAGGTATAACCGGATCTTTCCTTCTCACACACACCTCATATAAATATTTTCATTTTTGGCTGATATAGATTGCTAGATCCCTTTATTTTGTTAGGTAGATCGGTTATTCATAATTATTATTCCTCAACTCGGTTATTTATTATTCAATTTTATAATTTAATCTATTTAATATTTAATAACAATTTATAATTTAATTATATATATTTTTTAATTTCCTTCCTTTTATATTAAATTAGCATTATGATTTTTAATCTTTATTTTTTGATATAATGTTTAAAATTAATTATAGCCTCTCATAATTCTTAAATAAAAAGATAATATGCTCCAGTTCAATGCACTTAAAACTTATATCCTCTTACATTAATATCAATTAAGCTAAAACTCAATCCGCTATTATTTGTAACCCTTTCGTCATCTCCGACTAATGTAAAACATGTGTCCACCTAGAAAAAAGCCATAGCTAAACACGTATATCCTACTTGTTGCTTTGTTTTTCTCTTCTATGGCATGCCACAAGTTGCAAACATGCAAGTTTATTAAAATATATAAAAAAATGGATTTCTATTAAAATTAATATGTTATTGAATTAAATAAATTATAAAATAATTAACATATATTTGTATTATAAATATTAAAAATAAACAAAAAACAATAGATAAAAAAATGTGAATATCTTTTATAAAAATTATTTAAAAATAAATTTATATATTAATTGAAAAATACATTAAGTTAACATATGCGAACTAGTTCAATTTATAATTTAATTTAACATTAATTAAAAAAATATAACCAATTATTTCTTTTATTTTAAAATAATTGAATAAAAACATTAAAGATAACCAACATAAATAGAATAATAAACATTAATAATAGGATAATTTTTTTATCTAAATCTAAGAGGATTAGAGTATTTTCATCAATCATTAAGGTGATTATTAAGTAATTTATCAAACATATTTTATAATGCTTAAATTTAAGTTAATCAAACAACACCTAAGATTTTATAGAAGAAAATTTTTATTCTATACTTTATTCTTAATTTTTTAATATTTCACTTTATTTTAATAACAAAATCAAATTTCAAGCATAAAATTTTTATAAAATAAAATTGAAGTTATTGAAAATATTCTTCACTAAAGTTTGAATTTATTTATTATTTGTGTTAAATCTGTGTATTATTATTTGAATTTAAGTTAATTAAATTATTTATTAAATATCTGAATACGTTAAATATATGCATTTAATCAGTATAAAATATTTATTCAAAATAAAAATTTCGAAAACATAAAGCGGATAATGAATTCAAGATTCCGAGCATTAATATGTTATTTGGGAAAAAAAAAAATAAAGTGGAATCCGATGTGTTATTTGCAAAATAAAGTAATTTTAGATAATGAATACGGATGATTAATGTTTACATTCTTCATCTATACTATCATTTTAGCTTTGGACTAAAATTATTAATTTTTTTAATTTTAAATAATTAATAAAAATATTTATATGATAAGATTTGAGCTCATATAAATTATATTAATAAAACTTAATTTATCACTCAACTAATGTTTTATTTTGAAATTTTCATATATTTTAATTTTATTATGCATACCATTTGTATATATTAATAATGTGTTCAAGTGAGTTGATGTCATAAGTTAATTTAACACCGACTTAAAATTGATGACAAAATAATGATAAATAATTTAGTATTTTTTTAATTTTAATATTATACATATTTTATGTATTATTATTAATTTATTTCAAGTCATATATTTTATTATTTATTGTATGTTATTTTTAAACGCACATTTATTTTTTTATTTCTTGTTTTCACGTGCATATACATGAGATATGATTTTAACAACCAATATGAATTAATAACACAAATTATTAATGAAGAAGCTTAATTAATTATTTTAATTAATGACGTGAATTTAATAAAAAACTTAATTATTTATTATTAATAATTTATATATATATTGGTTAAACACATACATAATTTTAATATAGAATGGGAGGTAGCATAACTAAAATGACAAGAAAAAGGCTGTCATTCATTACGAGTTTATGTCGGGTGTCATAATTAATGAAAACTCTACGAAAACGTTTGAATTATAAATCAAAATTTTAAATTTTTATCAGAATTTTTATTCTTTTTAGAGATTCTGATATTAATATAAACTAAAAATTTTGATATAAATTTGGTAGGGTTCAATAGAATAATCAAAATTTGAGCTTGCTTCCTAAATTTGATTTCATCCGTTTTAAACTTAAAATATCATTGTAAGGTTTTAATAGTTTTTCTTAGATTTTTTTAAAATAAATTTATTCAAAGATTGGATAGTTCGCTCTGCCTGATAGGTTCGACTCAATTAAAGTTAGGTTTGAATAAGAATTTTTGTATTTTGGGCTAGTTCGATTCGGCTCAAATTCAATTTAAATAATTAAGAATATTTTTAAATTTAAATTTAATTATAAAAGTATATAAAGTGACAATAAAAATATAAATTTTATTATTTTTAAACAGTGAAATTAGTTTTTGGAACGTGCTAAATCAACCCAAAAATGAATTTAAGCTTAAAAACTTTTTAAAATTGAATCTTGACCCAATTTCTAAACACCTTTAGTCTTAAAAGTTTATTTGCGTTTTAATTTAAAATATAATAATGTTAAAAACATGTGACACTTAAAATCAATTAAATCACGCATGTGACATAAATTTGTAAAATATAACTTCTTTTTAATATGACCTTTAAATTGGTAAGCTGAATGTCAAAATTTCCTTTATTGTTGAGGTCAAGGGGGTAAACTTTGAAATCATTAATTATATAATAAAGTTTATAATATCATTTGTTGTTATTTAATATGAATTATATGTGATGACTTAATGATTAAAGCTACTCATTACCTCAAATATAACATGACATTGATTGTTGAAGCTTTTTATTATAATTTACCAAAAAATTTGGGAATAGTTGTACAACTAACACAATAATAAATACTCTTTATTAAATGAGGACCATTTTACCTTAATGACATTCAATTTAATAAAAAATTTCGTTGCAGATGAAAAGAGAAGTGAAAAACGGAGACAGAGAGTATAAGACAACTTGATACGGGGAGAAGGTGGGTTGTTGGAGACGTGGCAACGCAGCATTTTTCAACGATCCAAATCCAAAGTACCCTTCCATTTTTTTATATTATCCCACTTAAACGGAATTTGGTTCCCATCACTTTTTTTATAAACATTCATTTTTATATTTTACCAACGAAATCATACATTTTATTCCATATTTTTAATCTACTCATACGTGGTGTCCTCGTGTTGATAAACAGAAAATATAAAGGCTGAAAATTAAAAATTAAATATAAATTATATCATTGAAATATAATTAAATTGTTTCATAAATATAATTTATAAATTTTAAATATAATGTCTAAAGAAATAAAATAAAAAAATAATTAAAAATATTTTAAATTAGCTAATGACATCTTGATTTTGTTGACAAAGATTGAGTTCTCTAAATTTTGATAGCCCAAATTTGAATTCCACCATTTTGTAGTTTTGAAGTATTAGTCTCCCTCTCACAAGGTGAGTACACCTTATGTGAGATTTTTTTTTTTTCTTTCTAGATCAATTCGATTGTTTATTTATTGTGTATTATATTGGTTGAATTTACAATGTAATTGGTTAAACATATATATGTACCTATGGATGGCAATGAGGTGAGGTGAATTTTTGCCCACCGCGAACTTGTCTTGAAACTTGATGATAACGGCCCGTCCCGGGTTAGGAGACGAATCGTTAATGTTGCCCGATCGTAAATTAGACAGTTTCTCGTTCAACTAACAAAGGGATAATTTTGTTGGAAAAATAATATCTTCAAAAATAAATAAGGATAGGTGATAGGTTGAATGGATACGTATTTGAAACAAGAAAGAACCTTTAATAAAAATTAAAGACCCGAATCTTATAAGTTTCAAATTGATGGAAGGAGTTTCAAAATTTGAAACAAGAAAGAACCTTTAATAAAAATTAAAGACCCAAATCTTATAAGAAGGTAAAACTTGCTGCCATCGAGTTTTCTGATTACGCCCTTATTTGGTGGGATCAACTAACGACGAGTCGAAGACGGGATGGTGAACGCCCAATATCCACATGGGCGGAAATGAAGGCACTAATGCGGAAAAGGTTCATCCCAACCTACTATCACCGCGAGTTGCATCAAAAATTGCAAAGCCTAACCCAGGGTCACCGAAGCGTAGAAGATTACTACAAGGAGATGGAAGTGGCCATGATCCGAGCCAATGTGGAAGAAGAACGAGAAGCCACCATGGCACGTTTTAGCGTTCTGTCATAGGTGCGTTCATATCACTTGACCATCCACCCCACTCTGACCCTGACTCTTAAGAAAAGAAATTCACCTGAACCTGAGATTTAATAGGAGACATGACATTAATTTTGACTCGATTCTTAAAAAAATCCCTCTGAACCTAAAATTTAATAGGAGACTTGACTCCAATCCGACTCAAATTTAATTTAATTATTTTTTATTTTGAAACAAATAAAATTATATTATTTTAATTATTTTATTTTAAAGCAAAGAATATTAAATTTAAAAATTTAGACTTTAAGTGTAGTTATTATTTCCGCGCTTTTTATGAAAAAATTATCATTGCCATCCTTATTTGTCCATATCTTATAGGATAAATAAGTGTGGTTATTATTTCCGCGCTTTTTTAGAAAAAATTATCATTGATTTATTTTGATCAAGGCATGAGTGGCTCAAACCATTTACCTTGAGTTAATCATATTGACTTAAACAATTAAAGTAATAGTGAGTCCCCAAAAGAATACATATTGCTTTAAAATGAAGATACATGTTTTCAGATTAGTGAAAAGTTAAAGCAGAATTGGAAATTAAATATGTAAAGTTTTTGGAGACAAAACATAAGAAATTGAAAGCCAACAACACCCTCCTTTAAATTTCCCAATGGAAATCAACATTTCACTTTCACTTTCATATTCAAAAAACAAAGGAATTGTAAGCTGAATCATAATAAAACAAATACTATTATTGTATGCAGCAAAACAATGTAATACAACAGAAATTCCCATCATCATTTTTTACGCTGTAATTTCAGTTAAATCCGTACCATTTGGGGCATGGTTTCTTTTGCAGTCACAGTAAAAAACTGTAGTAACCATCAAACTCCAAATTACCAAAAAGCCGTAAAACCACCATAACCCCACCGTTTCCCACCCCATCACCACCCACTTTACTGAATCTTCACCGTCCGTTAGCTTCTCAAACCGGTTCCCAATCCATCCCGAGATTGCCACCAACATGCAAGTAACCCACCACCAACAAACTCTCCTCCCCACCATTAACTCTGACCCGACCCGAAACGCATCCCATCCGAATTTTTCCTCTAATGCCGACACCACCAGTCCCAAACCCAACACCCCCATTAAGTAAACTTCGAAACCAGACCCGATTAGCAAAATGGGTAAGCTTATCCGAGGATGGTTCCGAAACAAGGCGTAGAAAAGCTGCGGCAGTTGGACATAAAGGAGAAGTAGAGCGTAGGAACAGGCGGAGGTGACAAGGACGCGCTTCCAACAGCGTTTAAAAGCATCGGCGGTGGTGAGAAAGGAAGGACGGTGAGAATGGGAGGTGACGTGGACGGTGGCTACGAAGGAGAGAAGAGAGAGAATAGAAGAAGGCAAGAAATAAAGGAGTTTAAGACGGAAGAGAGACAACGATTCGTATCGGGATTCTTTCAAGATGTGATCCGCTTCGACGCGCGTGGAGGAAGTGAAAGCGACGGATTCGAGGTGGAAGATATGGCGTTTGAGGGGGCGGGAAGTAAGAGAAAGGGAAAAAGAAAGGAAAGAAAGGGGAAGGGTCAAGAAAAGGAGGACTGGGATAAGTACGTGTTTGTTTCGGAAGAAAATTTTGATGGGATCGGAAAATAATTTAAAGAAAACAGAAGAAGAAGATAGTGTTGGTTTACGTTGTTGGTTATGGTGAAGCGAATCGGACATTGTAAAGTTTTTTCTTATATTTTAATGGTTGAATTCAACTTAGGTTGAAGAAGAATCAAACAAGGAATGAAAAAAATATAAGGGGAAAAAGGAATTTATTTAGATATTTAGAGAAGGGGGAATGGTGAAGGAAGACTGAAAAAGCTGGTCTTTTTTGGGATGGAATTGTTTTGTAAATAGATTTGATTTTAAGGCTGAAAACATGTTAGCTTGTTATCATCTTTACTAACTTCCCCCCACTACCGTAACGCCTTTTTTCCTGTTTTTCACCTTTTCTTTAAAGGAGTGAAACATTTATTATATTACTGATTACTATTACTACATCCAACCTTCATAATCTCATCTCATATTTATTTCTTAAAATATTATATAAATACATTATTCATGTAATTTTAATTTTAGTTGAAGGCGAGCGAATAGAAAAATTGATTTTTTTTAAATTTTAGGTTTATTGATTCCAGTTATTTAATAGTTTGAATTAATTCGAATAAATAATTTAATTCTTTTGAGTTTGAATCGAGTTAAATTTTACTCTCCAAATAGCTCAGATATCAATTGGTGTAAGTTCTTTTAGTCCTTGTGAATTTCGAAAATATACAAATTAATCTCTTTCAACAAAAGTTATAAAACAAAATAAAAATCTACAATTTACACATTTACATTATATAGTTCATTTATTTTTGTCACTCACGTTAAAAACCTTAACAAAAATCTAACACGTGAATCAATTACTGGATGCCACATGGCACAATTTACCGCATAAATATTGCACAGACTAAAATATAATTTACTCTATACTAATTCTTAACTAAACTAACCTAAAAAACAATAATTAAATAGTTGAAAGAAAAAACCCAAAAATCTCCTCTTCCTTAAATTTTAACTTTGTAAAGATTCATGTTTTGGCTCTGTTCGTTCTGCATCTTGGTAGATTGCTAAGATAACCTAATTTAACAACAGTTTATGTTTATAAAAAACATGCAACAACAAAAGCAAAAAAGAATCTAACCAGCTTTTAAATTGAATCCTCTCTCTAAATAAGCTTTTAATTCCAAATACTAGAAAGACTCAAACATACATGTAGAAAAGCTAAATCCTGATACAATCTTGATTAGTTGATTTAGAAACACAAATATCAGAGAAGAAAGAGAGGCGTGATTGGCAGAGGAAAAAGAGGGCCGGAGTTGATCTAGGCTTTACGTTATTAAAACAAAGTTAAAATTTGAAGAAGAAGAGACATTTAGATTTCTGTTTTTCTTTTAACTAAATAAATTTTTTGGTTAATAATTAGTATTCGGTAAATTATATTTTAGTCATCTAAAGATAAATTGCGCCATGTGACATCCAATGATTGGTCAACGCGTAAAAAATATTCTATGTTAGATTTTCGTTAGAATTTTTTATAGGAGTGACCAAAATAAATTAACTATATAACATGGATGCTTAAATTATAAATTTTTTATTTTGAGTTATTAAAATAATTTTTTTTTATAGTTAGATGACTATCTGTATAGTTTACTCAACCTATTATCTAATAAGTTTGACATTAATAATATTATATATATAACTAGGAAAAAAATTTAATTCATATTGAAAAAATATAAAATGAGGCGTATATGTGACAGAATACGTATTGGGTCTGGAAATGGGTGTGTAGTTAATATTAATTTTTAGTTATAGATACGTACCCACGTACACTAGGCAAAACCAACACTAGACAATGACAGTCTGCAAAGTCCGTTAAGATTTTAGTTTAATGTTTAAATATTGGATTGACGTTTGAGTCAGTTTAAGTATTTTATAAGTTGAATTTTGTTATTTTATTTAATTTGTCCTTAAATGATCATTTAAAATATTTGTCAGAAGGGTTGGACTCTCATGTCGATGGCAAACACGGACGAGAGAGTCAAAGATTCAATGTTAGCGCAGTCAACTACACCCAAACCACTGAAATGCTTGGTGAAACCCTAAACATTAAAACACATTAATTAATGTTTTATTAGTGCGAGTAAAGAGAAGGGTTTCGGAATAATGAAGCCAAATCTTCAGTTATCATACTTCTTTAACGCCAACAAATTAATTAACATGCTCACGACTTCGTTATAACTAGAACATCATCATCTGTTTCTGTTTTAATCATCTTTCGCTAAATTATAAAAAAAAATAATGCTTTGGGTTTTCTTAATTGATATAATTACATTAATTCTAAATAAAATAATATTTACAAAGACAATAATCAAGCATTCCTATTAATAGTTGAAAATTGTAAATATATATTGAAATGAATTTTTTTATTGTTCAATAACCAAAACAAAAATACTTTAATAATTAAATGACTAATAGTATAATTTATTCATAAAAAAAATAAAATTTTAAGTGCCATAGTTGAAAATTAGTTAGGCATATATTAAATAATAGTGATATATTAATTATTTTTTATATCTATTTTATTTTTCCTACATATAGTGTTAAGTTAATGATTTTAGATTAGTTAATTCATATTGTATTTATCATCTTATATTTCAATGTAATTCTAAAAATTAATCCTTATTTTATTATTAACAATAAAAGCAAAAACCATGCAAAGGATCGCATGGGATTACAACGAATTGTTAGCTAAATTTGTTCTTTGGTTATCCGGCCGACAAGATGAAACCTTTGCAAGACAGCAAAAGCGATTACAGTAAAAAATTAAGACAAAATCGTACCAAAAGATCTTCCATCAACAAACTCAACAATAAAAATCGAGATCTTAGCAATGTGATCTACTACTCTGTCATGAAATTGAGGAATGTGTCGGACACGTACCTTTTAATTGCGGCGAAGAAAAATGGGGATGCTTAGGATTAAAACTAAGCATGGGCCAGGTCGAGGAAAAATTTAGGCCCGAGTTCAGTCAGAAAAATGGTCCTAAATTTTTTCTCGGCCCAACCCGCTTGTATTGAATTTTTTATATAAAAATAAATTAAAGAAACATAATACATCAAATATACTAAAAACATTAAAATAAAAGTTTTCCTGCAAATTGAAAGTAAATTTAAAAAAATGTTTATACTTAAATAACACTAAGAATCTAATATAGGTGCAATTTAACAATCAAATACTAGAATGTAAAAAAATTAACAATAAAATAATAACAACAAAGTAGTAGTAATATAATAACGAAATGACAACAAAACAATAACAAAAATATAGCAGCCATATTTTTTTGGCAAATTCGAGTCAAGCCAACTTTTCGGGCAGGCTTTCAGGCCAAATGACTCGATACATGATCAAGTCTACTTGAAATTGAACCCAAATTTTTATGGTTACAACGTAATGCTTTTACGACGGGATAAAAAATTATAAGATGACTTTAGAAATTGTTAAATTTACTTGTTACATTGTCTAGATTAATTGACAAGTGTTTAGTTAGTGGGCTAGGATAACTTTAAATATTGTTAGATTTACTTGTTACATTGTCTGGATTAACTGACAACTGTGTAGTTTCATTCACATGGTATAAATTAAAAGAATTCAAAGTTAGTTGGACCAAATAAAGATGTACGGTACCGAGTAATAACATTAACCTCAGTTTAAAAGGAAGTTAGAAACAACAAGAGCTTGTTAAACCAATAATAACAAAAAGTAAGGGAAAAAATAAAGAAATAAAAGAAGAAGAAACTTCATCTCTTTACACAGCAATCAATATCATTGAAGCCAAGGGACAAGATGGCATATAGTAATTCAGGCTCTTACACGACCGGAAACAGCACCAAATCAGAGGCACAAGTATGTCTTAAATTTCCCCCTAAAGTCAGTTCTCCAGGTTTGATGGCATTGTGGTCGGCCAAAGGACAAAACAATGTAAAACTTGGGAAGCTAATGGAATATTCTGGTCCTAGGCTTCAAATCCAGATGGTTGTCACTTTTGTACTCACTCAAGCCATTCATAGTGTGCTTAAACACCTTAGGCTGCCAATGTTCATATCCCAGATTCTTGCAGGGATGATACTGGGTCCTATGGTTTTCAAGGGCAAAAGTTCGTTGATCACGTCGTCGGACCAAAGTGTGGCAGTTCTAGGTACGGTGGGGGCTATCGGGTATATGTTCTTTTTGTTTCTGAGTGGGGTGAAAATGGATGTTGGCATGACATTCAGATCTGGTAAGAAGGTGTTATGTATTGGGGTTTTAACAGTGGTGGTGCCACTAATGGCTTGTTTGATAACAGCCAAGTCACTTAGCCAAGAAAATCAATTCTTCACAAACAAACGTGTTTTTCTTGCGGTAACGTACTCGGCGACTTCATTCCCGGTCATACATTGTCTTCTCAGTGAGTTGAAACTTCTTAACTCGGAACTCGGTAGGCTAGGTTTATCGGCGGCACTTATTGGTGAAATCGTGGCATTATTTCTTTTAACTATTTGTCAATGGGTGATTGATGGGTTGGAAAATGGTTGGAAAGTGGTGGTGAGCAATTTTGGATTCTTTACTGTCTATTTTGTTATCGTTGTGTTTTGGTTTCGACCTATAATGAAATGGATGGTGAGAAAAACCCCCGAGGGTGGACAAATCAAGAATTCTTACCTTTATATTGTGATTGTGGCTTTCTTGGTTTCACATAAGCTTGCCGAACTATTAAAAGTGTACATTGTCTTTGCCCCATTTCTTGTCGGATTAGCTGTCCCGGATGGACCACCGTTGGGATCTGCTTTGGTCGAGAAACTTGAACCTATTGTTGAGGGTTTGTTTATGCCTTTGTTTGTTACAACATGTGGCATGCGGATTGATTTTTCTTATCTCAAAAACTATGGTTCCTTTGCTAAAGACCAAGCCATATCAGCTGTCGTCACCAATTTTGTCAAATTTGGTGTCTCTTTCCTTCTTCCTTTGTTATGGAACATCCCCATTAGAGATTCTTTGGCATTTGCTTTTATAATGTTAAACAAAGGTATAGTTGAGATGGCTGCCTATAGCTTCATGAATGATACCCTGGTACGTATGTATATATTAATTATGCCTTGTTTGTTTTTTTACTATCTCTACGTAAAATTCATAACCATATTCATGCATGCAGGTTATATCTCAGGATATGTTCGCTTTCGTGACAATTATTGTCATTTTGATAGCAAGCATTGTTCCAATACTTGTGAAAACCCTCTACGATCCATCCAGCAAGCATGTACGTTACTTGAAAAAGAGTATCATGGACTGTAAGCTCAATGACGAGCTTCGAATAATCGGTTGTATTCACGTGCCGGCTAACGTTAATTCCATCATCGACATCCTCAACGCTTCGTGTCCGACCAGACAAAGTCCCATCGCACTTTCTGTTCTTCACCTTATTAAACTCAGCGGACGAGCCACTCCACTTTTTATTGCTCATGAAAAACAGAGTAAATCCCTGTCACACAACTCATACTCCGAGAACGTGGTCCTCGCGTTTAATCGGTTCGAGCGAGACAATTGGGGAGCCGTATCAGTGAAATCATTCACTGCGGTTTCTCCACCGAATTTGATGTACGAAGATATCTGTAACCTCGTCATGGATCAATTCACATCTTTCTTAATACTTCCATTTCACCGCTGGCGACATGTCGACGGCAGCATTGAATCGGAAGATCAAACAGTTAGGAGACTAAACTTCAATATCCTCCAAAAACCTCCTTGTTCCGTAGGGATCCTTGTCGAAGGTCAACGCCATGTAAAATGCATCAAATCGAGAGATCATATACATGACCAATACCCATTAGCTAACTCTCCAACCTACACCATTGCTATGATATTCATGGGGGGGAAAGATGATTGGGAGGCTTTAGCTTTAGCCAAACGCATGTCCCGAGATAAAAGCGTTAAGCTAACTGTGATTCAATTTAAAGCTGTAGACGGGTTCCAAGATGATGATGGTGACAGAATGATGGATAAGCAACTTTTGAGAAATGTTAAGGAGAATAAAAGCATAACATACATTGAGAAGGAGGTGAAGGATGGACCAGAAACATTAACGTATCTTCGATCCATTGTGGATGATTTCAAGCTATTCATTGTTGGAAGACGATACAAGCGTGAAGATCCACAGACTGTGGGTCTCCATGAATGGAGTGAATTTCAAGATATTGGTATCATTGGGGAATTACTCTCATCTCCAGATTTTGGTGGCAAACATTCTGTATTGATTGTGCGACACCAATAACAACAACAAGACACTGCTTAATCATAACCAGGATCATCATTTGGCACTGCGCTTTGAATTTTGGACTTTTTAAATATGTATTTAGATTTAGATTTAATGTATTGATTGCTTGTATTTCTAAATCCGTTAACGTGATAATTTAATTTTATATTTTATTGGTGTGATGATTGTTTATCTCATTGCTTAATTATAAGGTTAGAATTTAGTTTTTTTGAAAAGCACTTACAATAAATTAATAATTATTGCTACAAGTAGATACCTTGATTTCGATCAGTTTTTTATTATTATCTCATTTAGTATAATATTTGATGATCCGATTGTACAATCAAAGTTGTTGAGGGAAAAGAAACTGTTAATTTGTGAAGGTTCGTTAGTCACATGGGATTTCTGATTGTTATTTGTTGAAGAGGGAAGAAAAAACAGAAACTTCCTACTCCAAGTACATTTTGTCATAGTTATTGGAATAAAAAAAAAAAAAAAAAAAGAGTTTGCGACCCATGTTACATAAAATTAAAAGAAAATTTATAACACAGACCAGAATAAAAAGTTAACCGGTTCAATTAGTCGATTTAATTGATTTTCCTTAACCTGTTTAGCTGATTTTAATATAAAAAAATCGACTCGATTGATTTTAATTTAAAAAATTGATGAAACTAAATCAAATTTAAATTCGATCAATTTTTTTTTATTAACCAACTTTAAATTATTGGAGTGGATTTATATAATTATATAAATTATATATTTTAAATAAATTAAAAATAATATTAAATAAACAGTTCAATTCCGAGTTAAAAAAACTGATAATTGAACTAATAAATCAATTTCACCTAGAGTCTTCCGTCCATAAATGAGCCCTATAATATTGGGCTTTGCGATAGGATTTGACCTCCTACACTCCTACTTAGTTACCTTGGAAAATAAGCATGTGGTTGGTGATCAGCAATGATGAAATCATGCAAATTGGCCTCATTTCAAAATGATTGAGAATCTATATACAACTCAGCATACAATGCCTGAGTTTCAAATAAAACAAAGAGGGAAAATGTTATTTATAATAGATTCTAAAACATAGTAATAAAATAACAAATCTAAGATAGTATTATTTCGTGTGGAGTTTTTCTTTCCCTTTATATGACTGCACAAGACGTAGCTATTGATATTATTTGCATTTTGAAATGTCAATATATATATAACTTTCTTTAAAATAATATCACATAATATATGAAAAGGTTCCTTTGGCGTACACTGGGGTCTGCCTCTGAACAAGATGACGATGATGGGCGGTGACAAGCATTTGCCGATTCCACCCTCTAACATGACATCCGCTCGCACAGCCAACGAAGACCACATGCAAAGCCACGTTTCGTCTTTGTCAGCTCAGCTTTGTCCACATGCCAACATCACTCTTTACCTTGATCTCTCTGCAGGTTTTGATCTATATCCAGCATCTTTGTTTTGTTTTTATCTAATCAAAATAAAATAATAAAGGAACATTTTGAAATTACAACTTGTACACCTGAGGCCTGAGAGCATATGCTTGATGAATCAATTATACTTGATCCATAATGAATAATTCTTAGTAGACGTGAATAATAAAATACTTATTATAAGAGAAATGAGTCAGCGAATCAACGTGATGTATTCATAGTCAATGAAATGAGAATCCGAAGGTTTGCCTATGTTTTGGCCATTCATGTTTGTCTGTCTTATGATATAACATACAAGTTTTTATGTTTGGAGTGGATTGTGTTTTATTTTATTTTACTTTAAATATAATAAATTAGTTATTATATCGTTCTTTTTAAAATATTAATTCATTTCTACTATTAAAAATTAATTCATGTATATTAATATGAAGTACATATGACACACCATATATAATTATTTGATTATTCAATTAGTCACACTAATTTTTAACAATAGAAATAGATGAATTTTTTAGTAAGAAGAATTGATTTGTTCTCTTTTTTTTTTCTATCATTACAAAAATTATTTTATTCATTTTTTAAGTAAAGAAAATAAAACGCAATTTAATTCTTAGTACAATACATTTGATGGACCTCGAAACTAACTAATATTTCGACGAAGGCAAGTGCATCTATTGAACAGTAGTATAGCTTTGGTGAGTCCAGAATAACTATCTTTTTATAATCTAGCCTAATAATTAAGGGGTTTTGTTTTAATCTAAAATTTAACCAACTAATTAAGTATGAACGCGACAGAGAGTGAAAGAAATAATCGAATAAACCAATGATAAAGATAATACCCAAGGAAGAATCCACCTGAATTAAATGATTTATTTACTTGACTTGATCCGTAGAAATCTCTAAATTATGTTAATATCTCTTTCGAGAATAAAAACAACTGACTCTAAGTTGATTAATTGAAATCTTTTTCTAATTAAAACCCCTATCGTTGCATTAACTCGATCTATGTATTCCCTTATTAGATTTGACTCTAATCCCGCAGATTTATGTCGCCCTATTTCTAGGGTTGCAATCAACTTCACTTAATTATGATGAATCTACTCTTAAACAAGGGCTTTTGCTCCACTGAATAAGCACATCAATCTTGAATTAATATTCCTGAAAACATTAAAACAAGGATTAAGAACACATAATTAAGAACAATAACAAGTATTTATCACGTAATTCAAATTTATTAAATAATAAGATTCATCTAGGTTTCATCCTCCCTAGGTATTTAAGGAGTTTAGTTCATAACGTAGAAGGAAAACATCTTAGGATTAAGAAAACAATGAGACATAAAGAACCCAAGAACTTCTAAAGAACTTGATGGAGATCTTCAATCTTGGAGTGAATCTGCTTTCGAGATGATTCCGACAGCTTCCTTCGAGTAATCTCTGCAATCTACTCTCTGTCTTTTGTCCCCCCTTTAGGTCTTCATTTGGCTCGTATTTATAGACTTTAGAAGGCTCAGAAACCCTAAAAATTAGCTTTTTCCGCGTGAAAACAAAGCAGGGTGTGGTAGGGATACAGGTGTGTGCTCAGCCCGTGTGAGAGTGCGCAGGCCATGTGGGAATTTGTGTGAATTGCGATCGACAATGGTTGGCACACGGGCGTGTGTCCAGCCCGTGTGAGTCACACGGGCATGTGCCCTACCCGTGTGGTTCTGGCTTGGCCGTGTGGATCTTTAAGGTGGTCTGTTTTGTCCGGTTTTAGCCTGTTTTCCACTCATTTTGCTTCCCTATGCTCACCAAAGTATAGAAATATAAATTTAAAAGATTAGGAGCATCGAATTCACCAAATTATATAAATAAACATCCAAAAACATGCTAAGCGTAGGATTAAAATGTGTTACTTTTATGATTTATCAACATTCATAACACTTTTATGGATAAAAGTTATGTTTTGCTCCTTTTCTTGTTGAATAGAAGTTTGATTTTTTTTAATAAATTTAGGATTGCTGAATTTCTTCTTGAGAAAAATAATTTGACAAGGGTTCGGATAGACCTGTTTAATGGTCAAGTAGACCATCTGACCCGATAGTTTGGGTAAAGATTTTCGCATCTTAAGTCTATCCGGGTCAACTTGAATTCAATTTGAATAATTTAAATTTAATTATAAAAGTATGTAAAATATTAATTAAAAATAAATTTTGATATTTTATTATTTTTTAATAGCATGTGGAGCCGAAAACAGACTTGAAATTTTTCTTAAAATTGTGCTTCCATCCGACTCGACCCGGCCATAGAGAAGATGGAAATTAAACATAAAAATTGATGTCTATAACAGTTTGCAGTTTGCAGTTTGCACAACTAGTTGCTCCCACGGGATAGGAGCTTTACCTCGACTGCTATACTAAGCTACATCCTGTTAATATCCCTCTCCAAGGAACAAAAGAAAGGAAGTTCCGATAGGGTTATTATAAACGTAACTCTTTTGGATTTTTTTTTTTCCTTTTATTTGGTGAAAACCTCATTTAATACTCTTTTTGGATTGATTCGATTAGATTGATACTTGAATCATTTCTTTTAAGATAATTGATTAGATAGTTGTATAGTTTCGTGTTTGTGGGTTCATCATTTTTGTTAGTGTATCTTTTTATATATAATAAGCAGATCCATCAATAAATTGTAGTCATCACTAGTTAATTTGTACAATAAAAAGTTAGCTGGCTTGTTTTACCATTTTTTAAGTATAATTACAATTTTTAAACATAATTAAACACCAAAAACAAACATGAGAGATTTTTTTAAAAAAAAAAACACCTAAAGAAATACTTCATCTATTTTTAAAATTTAAAATACCTCTTAAGCTGATAAGTATTGAAAGGTATGTATGTCATACTACCATATATGTTATATATTTTTCATATATAATTTACAACTTGAATCTTATCTGGGTGCCCTTTTATACCTATTTATACCTATTCGAATCACAACTCTTTCCAGCACCTGGGTCGGTCGCTTCTCTCCCTCGCTCACATATCCTCTTGGTAGTATTGGTGTTGGCATACAAAAACAGAGGGATGGGTGGGTGGGAAGATTACAAGTATCCAATAGCCATGATGGTATTACAATTAGGTTATTCTGGCGTTGCACTCGTCACCAGGGCAGCCATGTTGCAAGGCATGAGTCCTCCAGTTCTTGTCGTTTACAGGCAAGCCGTCGCAACTTTAGCTGTGGCACCAGTTGCTTATCTCTCCAGGTGACTCCCTTTATCCACCACTGTCTCTCTCAAACATCATGCACGTATTAATTCATATTAGTTCACCTTTGTCTACAGGAGAAAATCAGGTGGACCTTCATTGGGACTAAGGAGCTTTTCTTTGATATTTTTAGCCGCGCTTGTTGGGTATCTTTTTAAGCCAATATTGAATATTGTTTTCCAATCTTAGATGCATGTGATGATTTGAACTGACCCGCAACAGGATTACAATCAATCAGAATATCTACTATGAGGGTCTATATTTGGCCACTTCATCAACAGCAACTGCAATGGCAAATCTAGTCCCCGCCATCACTTTTGTTATGGCATCCGTCGTCGGGTACGTGATTCATTGCTGGAAATAGTATATATGTACATTGGGAGACTATTTATTCATTGTGTAATTTGTATAGATTAGAAAAGGTAGATATTAGAAGCTTGAGAAGTATTGCCAAAATAGCCGGGACGGTGATCTGTGTCGCCGGAGCCATTTTCATGGCATTGCTGAGGGGCCCAAAGATACTGAATGCACAAGCTTTACCGGTAACAGAATCAACAATTGGACCGGAAGGTAAGCACTGGTTGCAGGGTTGTCTGTTTCTATTTGGAAGCGCTAGTTTGTGGTCCATTTGGCTGATTTTACAGGTATATATTCGGATCATTAGCTTGTCTTCACTTGTCTAATATTTCAATCACTAATGAGGTTTTCCAACAGGTTCCAGCTTCAGCCAGCTACCCTGACCACGTTTCCTTATCGGCCTGGATGTGTTTCTTTGGAACATTGCAGTCAGCAGTAGTTGCACTGTTTTTTGAACCAAACCTGGCAGCATGGACCATTCATTCCAGTTTTGAGATCATTTCTTGTCTCTTTATAGTACGTTAAAAAAACTGAATTCAGGTCACTTACTTTGATACAATGCAAATCATGTCCTAACTAACCACAAACATGATCCGTATAGGGAATATTCGGATCCGGGGTGTCGTTCTTCGTTCAAGCCTGGTGTATAGCGCAAAGGGGACCCCTCTTCTCCGCCATGTTTAATCCTTTGTGTACAGTCATTGCGACCATATTGGCTGCTTTGCTCTTGCATGAGGAAATTTATGTGGGCAGGTAAATAACGTTTAACAACATAATCACACATGTATATATATTGTTGTTATATTTACGTTCACTTTTTTTGGTTTGTGTTCGTTTTCAGCCTAATAGGTGCAGCTGGTGTAATTGGTGGGTTATACGTTGTTCTATGGGGAAAAGCCAAAGACTGCCAAGTGATGAATAAAGAAACAGATACAGAGTCATTGCAGACCAATTATAAGCTTGACTTGGAAGAACCCCTTTTATTTGATAAACCTACTCATACCAATGAAAATAATGCATAAATACTATAAACATAGCTCAGCTATGATATTGTTTTTCTCCCATAGATTTTGGTCCACAATGTTCAATGCTAACTGGGATATATATATATATATACACAAGCAGATAGATATTGGATCAATAAGCTTTACCAACTAATTTGGAATATCAACTAAATACAATGTATTTGAACCATCTTAGATTTGATTTTATTCATGAATCTGTTATTGTAATGTTTTGTATGTAATCAAATTATTTTGTGTGGTAAATGAGTTTTTTATTTTAATATTTAATGCAGAGTATGGTTATATTTATATTTTGTGAATTCTTTTGTGAATTTACAACTCCACAAATTAAAAGCACTTTACGAATCAGGACATTTGCGAACACAAGATCTCGCAACCCCAACAAATGGGACAACACACTCGACATGTGGGATATTTGCCTTTTAAAAGTCACCCATTTCCGTTCTCTAGACATAACAACATATACCTACCATGATCATATTAGTTGATTAAATTCCAAGAAGTTTAGAATTAATACATGGACAACACATAATATTTTGAGAACTATCTGAAACAACCCCTTAAAGGGCTTATTGACACCCGAAAAATGGTCAACCTTTCGGCCAATCCTATATTTCAATCACCTGAATACTCCTACGACTCTCAAATGAACCATCACAAATCTCAATAATCTTCTATGTTATCACCATTTTTTTTACATTGTTAGTGAATGAGGTGATAATACATCATTCAATTTTACTAAAAGCAAATCAAAGTTGTTGTAGAAGATGTGTATTCCTCTGATTCATTAAGCATCAAATATAATTTTATAATGGGTAAATTACACCAACAGTTACCCCAAAGTTAGGTGACTGTTGGTGCAATTTACCCTTTTATAATTTATTGAATAATAATAACGAGTGCCCAACGGAAGAAATGTGGTTCGGGCCCTAATAGTTTGGCTGGAATGGTGTTGGATCACTCTGGGTGGGTGGGTTCACGAAAAGAACTGAGATTATGTTATGTGCTGCTCTACGAATGAATTTTCATAATAAGCAAAAAATCAGAAGATCTTTTCGTTTTATTTAAACCGCATCTGCAAATGTGAAACAAATAGCTAACATCACCTGCTTTCAGGATGGATGGTTTGAAACAAAACGTGCAACTTCCATTTGAAGTGAAGCAGAGAAAGAGGAGTGGATCTACAATTGTTGAGAAAATGATATTGCAAATTTGTGCATCAAAAGCGAGTAAATGAGAGAATTGTCAAATGGAAAATAACCTCCGACAAATATAAAACTAGCGGCTTCGAAAATTTTAGCATGATAATCTCCACCAAAGATTTGTCAATTTTACATTGGCCGCTGGAAACATCAAAATAAACTTTAGATTAAGACATGCAAATCATGTGAAAAAGACTTTTCAAGTGTGTGTTCCATATTTATCTAAAGTCTGATTCTACAACCCATTGAAACACTGCTCCCTTCCACTAACTTTGTTCATTAGTATCATTCTCAGCAGCAATTCATCCAATCCTTTACATTTTGAATCTTTCATCTCCACTTCAACATATGTGTTTTGTCCTTTGCATTATATCTGTTTCGAACACAAAGGGACCAGCTCATTAAGTGGTACTCGCCACTTGCAAAACCCAACCTAACAAGAGTCCATCTTGTTTTCAATGCCTAGGATAATGCAACTCTTGAACCCACAATATTTAAGGCTCTTATTTAGGTGGCCCACACACCTAAGCTTTGATTGCCCAACAACCATTTTTTGTCAACATTCAACTCAATGCAAACACCCAGAATTTCAACATTACTCACAACTCACAAGTGATGCAAAGCAAGTAACATAGAAAATATCTTTTATACATGAGCATTATATGATATCTTAATTGTTCTACTAACTAGACAAGGAAATAAAGTCTATACAATAAAAACAAAGGTCTAAAACGCAAACATAGAAACTAAATAATAGCAAATCCGAACAAACTAAACCCTTCTTAATCAGAAAAAACAAGCTCTCAAGGCTTCCAGCCTTGATGATAATCATTGTCTCTCCTATTGTTTCTGAAAGCACAACAGCCAACAGAGTAGACAACAATGAGGAAGATGAGGAATACAATGTTGACAACCGCCACTTTCTTCCATGAACTCTTGAGGTTGTCTATAAACCCAGCTTTGCATGCCTCGCAGTTAAAGCATAGTCTCTTTGGGTCATTATCCCACAGGTTACAATCAGGGTTGTTCGACACGCCACTCCCCCTTGTCCAGTTAGTTGGCCCAACGTAATTGAACTGGCAATCGTTTGATGGCTTACAGCAACCCGACTGCAATTTACAGTTAAAAATCAGATAATGAAAATAGAATCATATTCATCAAAATTGAGAAAAAGTTGAGAACCTTTTCAACATAAAGGTAAAAGATTACCCCGAAAAGGTTATAAAAGAATAAAGTTTAAGAAAGAGTATTCATGTTAGATCCCTTTATCATAACTCTTTATATAATTAAGTAGAATTCATATGAAAAGAAACCAGATCTCAGAAATTTAGATACCTGAACGGCAGATAAGTGAGCCTGGTAAAACTCTGGGAGAGAAGCATTGAGATATTTATCATGGAAATCGGTACAAACTTTACTATCAGCCAAACAGCTTTTAATCTTATTCCAGTTCTTGTTATCATTAACTCTTTTCTGCAACCAGTTTGAGTAATCTCCAAGTCGGTATTCTTTATAACCTTTCCCGGATAATACTTGTCCCGCACCTTTATTCGTCACTACGAAAGCAAAGATGGTGAAGGCTATGCCGAGGACGATGAGGAGGAACATGACGACCAGGTAGAGCCAGAGTAGCCAAGTCACGCGACAGCACGCGCCAATTAGTCCCGCGAGTGAGACCAACATGAGGAAGACTCCGATTATGATAACGGGCGTGTCCAAGAACTGTTCGCATTCTGTTACGCCTTCTCGTCTCAGCCAGATACCGGCGCCAAGGATGGGGATCGAGAGGAGGAAGGTAATCAAGTTGAGGATTCCGACTAGGTTGTTGCTCAAACGAAACGCCATCGTTTCAGGTTTCCGGTAGGTTCGCTTCTCTGGGTTTTTTCTTTGTTTGGATAAATAGAAAATTACAAAAAAAAAAAAGAAAAAAGAAAAATAAAATGGGGAGAGGTTCCAGTGGGGGATTATATATGGAAAGAGGAGTTGGGAAATTTTGAAGAATTAAGAAATTAGTGGGAAAGTTGGATACGGTTTATTGGATTATTGTTGGAGAATGAAGAGGATACTGTATCATTTTTGACACGCGCTGACACGTTTCACACATGCAAGCGCGTGGGAGATGTGACGATATGTTGGATTCTACACCACGTCGATAAACGGATAGTTTATTTGATTTAAGTTTAAATCCTAAATATAAAATAAAATACAAACCAACTTACTATTTATATATTTGGAATATTATGAATATATTAGATGTATAAATTTTGTTAAATTGTATTAAAAATTATTCTACACAGATAAAATTATGATTATAGTTTTAATTACAATAAAATTTAGAAAATTAATTTTAAAAAATATAATACTATTTAATTACATTAAGATTTAAATAGTATTAAATGTTTGCTTGTACTAATAATAGGTATAATTTACAAAATAAATAAATAAATATATAAAAATTTTAAGCCAAAAATTAATAGTAAGTCATATATTAGAAAATTATTTAATTTCAATCAAAGAATGCTTAAATAAATTTAAAAAACTATATAGAATATAAAATTTAGACGTTCAAATAATTCATACAACCATTATTGTTTGTAATAAGTTTTATTAAATAATGTAGGTGAAAAAAACTTACTTTATTAATATTTAAATAAATATATTTTATTATATTATAAAAATATTTGTAAAAAATTATAAAGATTAAAATAATTATGTAATTTCATAAAAGCATGATATTAGAAATTAAAGGAACTTTTCCTAAGTAATATATAATGACAAACATAGTTAATAACATTAACACATTTCTAAAATTAGATAATATTTAAATTATGATGGTTAAATGAGGAAATCAGAAAGACAAAAACCCCTTGTAATATAAATTAAAAACACTAAGGTTTTATGTTGAAAATAACCCCTCCACATTTTTTGCACTTAAAACTTTATTATTATTATTATTATTGACAAGAAAATCATATTTAAAATGTCGATTTTGAATATAACTAAAAAAAAAATTAAAACTAAAAAATTTCCATATATATGCCCTGGTACATTATTTTAGAATATATATGATTAGCTAGTATAGGATTAATATTTATTTACTTTAACCTATGTCTTGTGACAAAAATCAGTAGTTTTTTTTAATATTTAATTATATTTTTTTTTGTATATTTTAATTTATATTCAAATTCTTCGGACTTCGTAAGTAATACATTGTGTCATGGTCTTTTTGTCTTTTTTAAAATTTGAATATTGTGATTTGTGAACCGGGAGTTCGTTTTTATTTTATTTTATGTTTGATCTTTATTTTTATTATTTTTTACATAATAATTTTTATTACCTTAATGAATATTGATTAGAGTGATGATGTACATTTCATACGTTCGAATTTTAAAAATAAAACATTATTAAAGAAAAAAAGTATATGTTTAAATTTTAAAAATAATATTATTTAAAAAAGTAATTACAAATTTTAATTATAAATTGGTAAAATAAATAAAATATGTATATGTTATTAATTTTGTAATAATATATTGATAAAATAGTCCTCACATAATAATAACATATATGGCTAGTTATAATTTATTTTCTACCGTCATGTCAAGTAATTTAGAGCGTAATGAATAAGAAACATGTATATACCTTCAAACAAATAAAATGGTTACATATCCAACGGCCACACGGCGCCAATGAGGGGTGCCGGCCTCAAATGAATATCCGCAAAAAGAGAAAATTATATTAGTACAATATTAGGAAGATGACAAGTTTAATTACATGTTAATTATATATTTTAATGCTTATAACCCCTCTAAAAATATATTAACTCTTTTGATTGTTTGGACAACATTAGGGAAAAATAACAAGTTTAAACTTCTTAAATGTTAATTAAAAATTTTAATGCTTATCTCGAGTTACAAGTTTTTTGTATATAACTTTTAAACTAATAAATATAAGGCTTAATATATAAATTAATATTCAAGTTTGATGCTTTTTTTTAATGCGGTATTTGTATTATTTTTTGTCGAATGTGATATTTATATTTGATAAAAGTTATATATATTTTGATATTTTGAAAATAATATTGTTAACTTCTTAGTGTTCAATTTGGGTTTTAGAGTTGAAATGATAGAAATTCATAATTAATTAATAATATTAACAATTAACTTTCATCAAATTAACCCTAAAACTGAAATTAAATCACATGATTGTATTGACAAATTAAACACATTCACAATTAACACTAAATATATTCTATTAACAAAATCATGAAAAATTCAAACCTAATAATATTAATAATTAATTTTAATCAAATTAATCTTAAAACTCGAATTAAGCACTAAAATTTAATATTATTATCTTTAAGTATCAAAATATATCACTTTCGTAAAATACAAATTTTATATTAAATCAAAAAATAATATAAAAACTGTATTAGAAAAAATGTCAAAACTTAAATAACGAATAATATATTAATCCTAAATATAGTGATAGATTTGTGTGATTTACCCTAGGAAAGACAGGACAGGGTGAAAGAGTATGTTTATTGGCTAGTCAAAACTTATCCACCATATAATTATTAGTAGGATAAATTATATCTAAGTTTATTTTTAAAATAGAATTGGTTCTATTTTAGTTACTCTATTTTTTATTTAGTTTAATTGTTTTAATTAAAATAATTACTTGAAAAAATCATTGGGTAATGGGACACATAATTTAATTGATTAATATATTATGTCAATAATTTATTAGTAGATTAATAAAATTTTTAACAGTTGAATAATTAAAATAAAAAAATAAAACTATCAAAATAGAAAAAAATCCTATTTTGAAATCACCTTCAACGTAGTTTACCAGTATTAGTATTATTAATTAATTATTACTTACAAGAATTCAACTTCCAAAGAAAATAGATTACATTTTCCCATAAACAGCAGAAGGTTGTGTTAAAGCTAAGGCAGGCTTTCTACGCCTTTGACTTCCTCCCCTAATAGTAATATCGACCGACGTAATAATCACAAGTGATCCGCAACTCATGATACCAATACTCAACCAAATCACGCGTCACCTTGATATTTGTATCACTTTAGATATTTTTAGGGTAAACTGCAATTCAGACCACTTAATTATATACAATTTTTTTATTAAATTATAAAAATTTATAAAATAGTGATTCAATTATTAATAATTTTTTAATTATCTAATTATTAAAAATTATAAAATGATGATTTAATTAATTAAATTTTTTTATCACTAATAAATTAACGTCAAAAATGAAAACATTAAAAATTCAAAATAACTGAGTAACTAAAATAAAAAAATTTAAATAATTAAGTGGTCATTTTATAACATTTCACAGTTAAATAAATAAAAAAAATATTAATAATTAAATTACCATTTTGTAAAAAATGATTACTATTAAAATTTATCCATATTTCTATTAGTCTAACCATTAAAATATTAGGTTAGATTTAGGGTAAGTGTGGAATAAGTATACATATGGGCACCATCCAAAATGAGAAGTTAGACTATATCATGTGAATCCAAACTAAAAAGTCTTGCATTAAATTAAGCTCCTCCACAACAATCTTCTACTCCATTGATAATGTTTTGATATGATAGTTTGGATACTTTGGGTTGAGTTAAGTTTAGAAAATGAAAAATTGAGATTATACAAAATAAATTAGTAACAATAAATTTTCTTAAAAGAAATATTAGAAATCTCGACAAAATAATTTTCTTTTTAAAATAGAATTGTATTTTGTTTTAATATAATATAAAAGCAAAAATGTTTTCTTAAAAGAAAAGTTTCCTTGCCATACAAGTCAAATATTACTTAAGATGAATGCTGAAATTGAAAGATATAAATGGACAAACTGACTTTATCTTTGCCAATTAACATGACACGTGAGCCATCGGATTGATTTGCATCTTCCTAGAACCAAGCACCTCACACGCTACCAAAACCATCAAACTTTCTAAAAATTCATTATATAATTTTATAAAAATACTAATTTAAATAATTTAATAACATTGGATATGATTTTTTTTTAAGTGTCATTAATACAATACATATATATTATAAATATATATTTAATTAATTATAACATAGAATCTAATTAATATAGTATATAATAAATGAAAAATTGAATAATATTTACATATAATGAAAGTGAGACTCACACATTGCAAATACGAATAATAGAATTCAAACGTGAATATTTATGAACATAAGACTTCTTCCTTAACCAAAAATTATATATATGAGCATATACATATATATTGTGTAACACCCCTAACCCATATCCGTCGCCGGAACAGGGTTACAAGATGTTCCCGAAGTTTACAGAATAATTACACATAAATTCCATTATTTACTTATATTCACATCAAAGTTGTCCACTCGAGTCATATTCAATAAATTATTTATATCTTAAGCTACAGAATTCTAAATTAAGATCCGTAAAAAGAAGTTGAAACTAGACTCATATATCTTTCTACCATAAAATTTTCAGAATTTATGGATTAGCCAAAAAGTACAGTTTATTCTTCAAAGTTACCCCTATTTTGCTGTTCGACAGTTTCAACTTTTCTTTACTTAAAATTAATTATCTCGTAGTACGAAATTCGGGTGATATTCTCATTTATTTCTTCTGAAACTAGACTCATTAATAATTTTAAGTATATAAATTATAACCCATAATTATTTTTTTACAATTTTTAATGATTTTTCAAAGTCAAAATAGGGGAGCTCAAAATCACTCTGACCTTGTCTCACAAAAATTCAAATATCTCCTAATATGAAAGTCTTTTGCTTACACCGTTTCTTGAAATTGCACTTTTACCCCAAAATTTACAGTTTTTACAATTCACCCATCAATTGAACTAATTTTTCTCAATTAACACTTTATTTTATCATTATAAACTATTTCACAACCTTTGATATTCTGAATTTCAACACCAACCTCTAATTCACAACTTTTTTTACAATTAGGTCCTAAATACCATTTTCTATCAAAATCACTTAACAAAACCACCTTAATATGAAATTAGAATTTAAATTTCATAATAATTCATCATAAACTTCCTTTACTCAGCCATGGTAACTTCCAATTTCACCCACCAAATCACAAACTAATGAATTCTATAAGTGGACCTAATTGTAAAAGTCATAAAAACATAAAAATTATGAAGAAAAAGCAAGAATTAAATTCACATGATGTAAAAATATGAAAAATCAGCTTTCTCAAGACCTCCTATGGCGTTTTGGCTGATAAAATATGAAGAGATCTCTAGATTTTTCAAATTTGTCCTTATTTTATATGTTAAAATTGTAAAATTTCCAATTTTGCCCTTGTTTCCCTTATTTTTCTGATTATTTTATTGCCCTTGCCGTCCAACCTATTCACTTTTAGGCTTAATTTCCTTTTAAATCCACTTTCTTGTAACACTTGAGCAATTTAATCCTTTTAGCAAATTTTGCATTTGTTACAATTTAGTCCTTTTTATTTAATTGACTACCCAAACGTTTAAATTTCTCAACCAAACTTTAATAATAACTTAATGACACTCCATAAAAATATTTATATCTCGATTTTCAAATTTGAGATCTCAATACCTCATTTTTTGACCTATTTGACCTAATAAATTCTTTTAATTCACCAAATCCACCAATTCACAAATTCTTCTAAATTCTTACTTGACTCATAAATATTAAATTACTATCTTGTTCAATCTTACTTTTCGGATTTATTGATCTCAAATCACCATTTCTGACACCACTAAAAATTAGGCCGTTATATATTGGACATGAAATAAATTGTAAATGGTGTTAGGTTATAATATTATATTATTTTAAATAATTAAAATGTTAGAGTTTAAACTAAAAAGTTTCTCTAAAATCAATTAAATATTTAATTGAAAATGTAATAAATTGAGTCATTAATTTTAAATTAAGTTCTTAAAGTATAGTTTTTAAACTATTGTAACACCGTTAAATGATGATATAACGTTTGACAAGGAGAAGATAATGATGTCACAATTGCGGTATGTTTGGTTGGGTGTAATGGCATGGGCCCACTTTAATCTCCCGTTTGGTTCAATGGAATGCCTATTACGGGCTTATTCCATTACGTCTGTATGCGAAAAATTCACCGTTTACCTATTCCCTTCTCAAACCACCGCTTACCTATTCCTTTCCAATTTTTACCCTCCCAACCCAGAGCTCTAAAAGTAAGAGCAAACAGAAGCTACCAGCAAAGCCACCCCACAAGGCTCCACCGCTTCACCCTCTCCCGATTTCATCGCTTTTGTGCAAGTGCTTAGGTGGATTGATTTCTCTTTTCTTAACTCTTTTGTTGTTAATTTGTTTTGGGTATTTGATTTTTGATTGATTCGTCTGGAATTAAAGTCTGGGTACTTAGCTTTCGTCTTATATCTGCGTTTCCCTTTTTTCCTTCTTATTTCCCTTTTTTCCTTCTTATTTCCCCATCTGCTGCTACTGTTTCTGTTCGCCTTCAGCATTCATCGTGTTATTTCAAGGTTGATTTAGTTTGCTGTAAGAGACATGTAAAGGTGACGACTTTTCATGATCTTTGGATAGTCATTTCTAGAAAATTTTTGAGGTTGATTTAGTTTGATTTTAGACATATTTTGTGAATACAAGTTTTTCTTTTACGGTGTTTTGGAAAGGGGTTTATCAGCAAAGGAAGAAGAAACCGGAAAGTTGTCTATTCTCGATCAGGCTTATTTTTCCCGATTCCGAGTGATCTGGTAACATCGTTAAAAAAAAAAGTCCATTGTTTTGTATAATGTGTTGTAATTGTTGTTATTCTCTTAATTCTTATCGATTCTTCTTTCTTTAATCCTCTATTCTTAGTCTTTGCATTTACAATATGAATGGGCGATCATTAATTTGTCTTCATTGAACTAGATTTCTTTTGTTTTTCATGTTCACTGTTATTGACTATCGATTGCTGTTAGTTTTTACTGTAAAAGTGATGACTTTTGAATTGGGTTTGTACCTTGTTTGATTGCTTCAATAATCTGGGATTTGATCAAGGTTTTGTATCTTATATATAGTGAACTCTGGTTTTTGCTGCTTTATTTTTTCTGGGTTTTTGTTTTTATGAGGATTAAAGCCACTAGTCTTACTTATTTATTTATTTTGGATTTATGGAATTTGACTTTACTGATGTGGTAATTATTAGAAAAGCTTATGTATATTATGATCATGATGTGCTGTTTTACTTCTGGGTTTTATGAACCAATTTTTTTGTTCTTATTGTTTCATCATGCATGATATTTAATACATTCAGGGATGAAGTTATAGTGGAAATGGGAAATTAGTCATTTTGTTACTGCAAAACTTGAAATAAAGTTCAATTCCCCTGCCTGCAAATTTCATGCTTTTATTCTTGTTCATATATATGTGTGTGCCTGTGTGTTCTGGAAAGTGAGCTTTGGTTCTTATATCAAAGGATTTTGCCTGCTAGTTTTGTTGCAGAAAGTGAATGTTTTATATTACTTATATTGTTTAATTTGGAGCTTGAATATATGGCAACTTTTGATTGATTTTTGTTTTGGATAAATTAAAATCGTTGTCATTTTGGAAATTCGAAGGTTGATGCTTTGGTAATTTTATCCATTTTGCACTGATCATCCGACTTTGAAAATCAAATTTGTTTTTTTTTTTTTTTTTTAAAGATTGCAAATCACCTTAGATGTTGGTTTCATCGTTTTCCTTTTGTTACAGTATATGCTTATTATTATTGACCTTTTTTATCCTTCTTAAAATTGCGAGTATGTTGTCACTTTGTTTCCAATGAACTATGTTTGATCTAATACTATGTTCTCTATTTAGTCTATTTTGTTTCATCTTGTATTTGGTTGTTTTAGAAACACCTATAATTTTTAGGCTTTGGACTCTGGTTTTCTTTTTGACATAACAAAATTTTTTTTTTTCGATTGTAAACATGGATTTAGTTAATGTTCATTACAATTCTTTGATATTTTATTAAGTTGTATTTTCTCTGGAATTTCGGGAATTTATCCCGCTTTTTATATTCCTTTACTTTTGAAACGCATGTAGAATTGCAGTTTATTTGTGAACACAGATAGAAGAATTATCGCGACTTTTAGTTTATTTCCAGCAAGCACGGATATGCATAATACGATCTGAGATACAACACCGCTTGAGCTTTTGCAAAATTAGGACACCCAAACTTGGACAAATCCCATAAGTTTATGTCTTCGCTAGTTAACTTGAAATTTTAGTTTATATTTTGCTAGTTCTAAGGCGTGTTGCATGATCAATAATGGATTTGGTATATAAAAATTGCAAATATTTGGTATCCATGCTTATCTGCTGATGAATTTTGTGATACTGTATCCTGCTGCTTTTCAAGAACTATTTCGTACATGTATATGAAACTGGATTGATATGAGCTTTCTTTGAATATTAGGGTAGAAAAAAAAAAATATGAGACATTACAACTGCAATATTAGACTATTGCAGGTTAGCAAGATCACTGGCTTGCAATGGCTCTTCCCCTTTTTGTGTTTGTAATATTTGGGACGGTATGTTTTAGCTTGGTATTATATTAATCTATTTCTAATTATCTCCACATAGCTTTTTCCTTCATTAGCGTTGGTTTTAGTTGCCAGAAAGAGAAAGCCTTATTGTCTACCAAAACCAATTCTATTCTGACTTTGATAAGTTAGGTAGTTACTTTAATTAGTTTATCTGATTCATTTGTTATTTCATATAGTAAAATTGTATATTATTAAAATTTTTAATTTAGACACTCATAATATAATTTTTTAAAATTTTAATCTCTTTTTTGAAAATTTATATATATTTTTCAAATTTCATATTACAAAATTTCTGATTTTTCATCCTTTTGGTTACTTTTGCACATATGTAAACTGTAAAAGTTATACTTGTAAATTGATAAATAATTGAAAGAGACTAAAGAATTCATTTAAAGCCCAAATGATTGAAAGCTGCCCCTTTCCTCAATTTTGGAGGTAAACAAAGAGCCAATACATTAGAGCTTAAGACCCCAATTTTGGATGGAGTCTAAAGCAAATTGGCCCAATCAAATCCAAGGTGTCATTGTTAGGCTTAATTTATAAGATTAATGATCTCAATTGGAAACCATATATTCCAAATCAGTCCTCTAATTTTCTTTCGATGAAGTCGATATACCCTTTAATTCACACTGACTTAGAATAGAGCTAACTACTTTTCTTCAATTCCATTTCACGACTTTCCGGATTCTGCCTATGCTTTTCCTCTGTTAATGAATAAAATCTATTGAATGTTTTGATCTTCTTGAAATGAATCTATCAATCCTTAGTGCAATTTTAGCAGTGGCATGGATATGATTTTAGTACCAATAGTCATTCTAAATTTCACGAACTCATGGAATTAAGAAAAAAAAAATACTTCTTTATGCCTATTGGCTTTTTGAAACTAGCTGAGAGTTAGGACAACATTAAATTATTTGAATAGATTTGCATGTCTTCCAGTTACTGCTACTTTTGCTTCAAATAATTTGTTTCTTCTACAAGATGAAACATGTTTCTTGATCTAAAATCAGTTCTTTCTTATTAATTATATATATGGTCGATCATAGATGATGGAGTTACTTGTTATATGGTAAGAACGTATTTAGTAAAACGTTAAGAGCCAATAGAACAATAGATTTTCAATCAAATTCGAATGAGACTCGTAATGAATATTTTCAAGGATATATAATTTTGACAAAAAAATACGTATGGTGTCCTCCTATTTTTGAGAAAATTTGAATAAAAAAAACTGCATTGATAAATGCTGGGAAAACCAATTTCTAAAACTAATGGAGGTAGATTTAATTTGTGTCCCAATTTCTTCTTCTGAATTCTTGCTTTATGCTTTAACTATACAAAAGAGGAGGAACAAGTAGGCTTTTAATTTCTTCTTCTGAATGCTTGCTTTATGCTTTAACTTTGCAGCAAAGAATTTTGGAGTTACAGAGTTTATGAATCCAAAGAATTTTGGAGTTCTGAGTTGAGCGTCTTGTATTCACCTCAAAACTTTGTAAGTTATATGGCAATTATATTCTTTGATTTTGTTTTACAGTTATTGAAATTAGTATTCAAGAAATGTGACCCTTTTACTATGATTTGAAGAAATTGAAACTTTAATATATTGCAGTTATGGCTCAAATGCGCTTTGATAGGACAAAGTGTGAGGCGAAAAGAATTGGTCTTCTTTGTTACAATATGGTTGCAAATGTGTACTGTTGCGAGTTGGTTCTTAGTTGCATTAGGTGTCATCCATAGCCTACATACTTATAGACCAAGGATTAGATCCTATATTTTAGATTTTTATGCACAATGATATTATGTGTGAGACTTGTATATGCTAGTGACGAGACTTGTATTGAACAAGTTAGGATGAATAGAATTACCTTTTTAAACTATGTGAGATGTTACAAACTTTAGGGGATTGAAGTCGTCAAGGAACATGCTTGTTGATGAGCAAGTGGCAATGTTTTTACATATCATTTCTCATCATCTTAAAAATAGAGTTATCAAGCATCACTTTAATAGGTCTGGGGAAACCGTTAGCAGATCATTTCACAATGTTTTAAATGCTGTCATACGCTTACAAGGTGTGTTATTTAAAAGGCGAGCCAATTACACTAATTCTCTGGACTCCAAGGTGGAAATGGTTCAAGGTATTGGAGTGAATACTATATATAGCTCGTACATAATTTAATCCTTTTACATTTAAATATAGTATCTTAACTCGAGGTTTTATACATGTGATGTAGAATTGCTTAGGTGCTCTAGACGGAACCTACATCAAGATTAGGGTTCCAAAAGTTGATAAATCTAGATATCGAACGCGAAAAGGTGACATAGCAACAAATATGTTAGGTGTTTGTACACCTGATATGCATTTTGTTTATGTTCTTCCTGGTGGGAAGGTTCATTCTGTTGATGGACGAGTTCTTCGAGATGCTATTAGTAGGAGACATGGACTAAAAGTTCCGCATGGTAAAGTGCAAAATTATAGGTTGTTATTATCTAGTTGATGCTGGATACACAAACTGTGAGGGATTTCTTGCGCCATTTAGAGGACAAAGATATCATTTGAATGAGTGGCGTCAGGGTTACCAACCAAGTACTCCGGAAGAATTTTTCAATATGAAACATGCTTCAGCGCGTAATGTTATTGAAAGATGTTTTGGGTTATTAAAACTTAGATGGGGAATACTTAGGAGTCCATCATTTTTATCTGTGAGGTGCACAATAGAATCATTATTGCATGTTGTTTGCTCCATAATTTTATTAGAACCTATATGAGTATTGATCCTATTGAAGCGGAGTTGGAAGAAAGATTACCTAGTAATGTGATAGATGATGATGAACCGAATATCGCAAATATTCATCCATCGGATGCATGGGCTACTTGGAGGATGGAACTAGCCAACCGAATGTTCAATGAATGGCAAGCATCTAGAAATTAGTTAGGTTTAGGGTAAAAATAGTAAATGTTAAGTTGTTTATGTTATTTCATGTATCTAGTTTATGAAACTTTGGTGGTGTTTGAATTATTTTTTTGTATCGTACTAGACTTGTTGAATGGTAATCTATTTTCCTTTGATTCATCATGTGTTATAATTGTAATGACCGAATTTTACGGTCATCGAAAAAGTGTATTTTCGGTCTCCGTTCTTTGAAAAATGAATATGTAAATATCTATTAAAAATATTTACGAAGTTAAGTGACTGGTTAATTAAAGTTTAATAAAGTGAATTAGCTTAAATTAAGGATAATTAGGAGAAAAAGATTAAATTGAATAAAGTGTAAAAGTTTAGTTGTAGATTAAAAGAAAATAAAAAGGACCAAAATGACAATTAAGCCAATTTTTATAGATGTGACGGCAAACTTAGATAAAATCTTAATTATTGGATTTTTTTTTTATGTTTAAGGTTTTAAATTAATTATTATTAAATAAATAAAAGAAAGACAAGTGTATGGTAAAAATAAAATACATGTGTAATAAATATTGTACATACATTTGTAATAAATGTATGCATTTACTTATTATTTAAGTAAATATTTAATGTATTTATTATTATTAAATTGATATTATGTGATGAATAAATTAAATTAAGACAAATGTATGATGCATATGGCGACATGTGTGATACTAATATACATATATTTGTTAAATACATGTATATATACTTATTATATAAGTATATTATTAAATTATATATTATTGTTAAGTAAAAGATATTAAGTAAAAGTATATATTATATTTTGGTATCTTTTTGTGTTTGTAATATTTGGATGGTATAATGACATAATAGAATGTCATTACAATGTTGTAACTTTTGATGTTGTAAAATTTTAAAACATATGGATTATGACATATAAACTAATGAAATCATGTAACTTTTTGTTAATATATGAATATTATGCTTGGATGTGAAATATAATTCTCAAGTTAATTAATTACTTCTAATATTTTTTTTTGTAAAGTAATTAAATTATTTGTTTCAATAATGATATTTTAGCACATATATGTATTGCAATTTAAAAATAATAAAATAAATTATATATATATTTATAGTATTATATATTAAGATTTTTTAATTCATATAATAATAATTATATTAAGCATGTTATTAAATTATATTTTTTATTAAATTATATTTAATAATAATTATGTTAAAATATGATTAAATTATTTATTATTTTTATTAAATTATTTTCAATAATAACCTTATTAAAATTTAATAACAATAACAATAATCATCTACCTAACAAAAATTCTGCTAAGGGTATTCTGGTCATTTTAGTTCTTTTCCTTATGCTATTACAACATCATTCCATTCAACCAAACACAAGAATTCTATTACAGCTCTATTCCATCCCATTCAACCAAACAGTTGAATTACTTATTACAGCTCTTTTACATTACACCTCTTTTCCATTACAGCGAACCAAACGTACCCTTGATGTTAGAAAAAGCTGGGATGAAAGATTTAATTTAAGACTTTTTCTTTTAGCAGAACTTAATTGATTTTTAAGAATTATACCAGAATTAGTAAATCTATAAAATAAAAAAAAATCTATAAAAGGAATAGGAACTTTTATTTAAAAACTCTATATTTTTATAATTTTTAATAAAAAAATTTATTACTTTTTCTGTGAAGAATTTTTTTAACAATATATATATTTATAATTTTTCTAAAATTCTAACTACAATATTATAATGGTGAGAGGAGATAAATTTGCAATTGATTGGCAACCCTACAGATAAGATGAGTTTGAACCTTATTAGTAACTATAGTTCACTGATGAAAAAGAAGTTAGTGATGTATAAAAGTTGTTTAATTGGATTATTAGATTGAGAGTGATCCACATTTTAAAATCCAAAACAACTAAATGGTAGAAAGGTAAATCCCATATTTCTTTTATTATATCTGCAATTCATACCAACCAAGGAATGGCAGTACAATAGTCATTCAATTTCACTGAAGCAAACCACTGCTATAACTATTGGCATCCTAATAAACCAAATTGTGCTTGCAACGACCTATCAAATGCAACTCTTCAATAAATAAACAAATATATATTTCCCAAACTAGTACAGCTTAACTGTTCCAAATTTACTTGCAAATCAACTTCTCAAGCCTTTACCTTGCACTTCTTTCAACTGCATTTACCATCAAACAAATTATCGGTAGTCAGTAGCGACCACTTCAACGTTGGAATGATATGGAATAGGATCCCGTGTTTGGATCTTTGACAGCTTTGAAGTTGTCCACGCTCATCCCGAATTTACCCAGAACAGAGTTGCCCAATTCTTTTAGTTTTGCTGCTCGAAATACATATATTTAAATGCGTTAGTGATGCATGTGGAATGATAAATGATAGCTTTCAACAATTCTACCAAGGATCTAATTTGGTAGTTTGATATCCAATGTTATGCCATTAATATGCAGCATCATCAAATTAAATTTAAGCTCAATATTCTTCCCATTGCTATCATACCCACAGTAATTGATCAAATAATGAACATGTGTTACAACTTACAAGTAAAACAATTCCTCTTTGGCAAGGAAAAAAAAATGCTTAGAACAAAAATAAAAAATCACTTCCTCAAGTGGCAAATTGTTTCAATTTTACAATAGTTCTCAAAGCCTATGATGATATGCAAGATTCAAACATATTCAATGATTGGTATGCAACAAATGTAGATTGCACACAGATAAAGCCGATAATTCGATCATATGACATGGGAATTTAAATTCCATAGTATTCAATTAGAGACGGAGGCCAATAACCAATAAATCAGATGTTTATGTCATGCTCGGAACACAAAGTTGGTAATTGATATGGTATATTGAATTTGGTTTATCACAACATTGTATTAAAGGAAGCAGCCACTTAATATACACAATAAGATTCAACTACATGGGTATTTGATACACCATACATGCAAACGTGATCATTCTCATCTAAATACTGGAACTGACACCTATTATTTTAGGACACACTAAGTAATCTATCCATTAGCATGATAACTCCTTAAAATTCATAATTTTAACACAAACCCCTGAATAATAATCTAGAACAGTAAATCACCCATAAAACAGCCAATTCAATGAAATATGGAGATTATGATCCAACGAGGAAAATATCAAGAAAAATGATTTACTTGTTCAAGAAGTCAATTCATGAGACTGATATCTGAATTGAAAACAAGAAATGGAAGGAACCCCCAAAAAAAAGAACTTACCCATCATCTCCTCTTTCAACTTTTCTCGTTTTTCAGCAGCTAGTGGTTCAAGGCGCCGTATGGTCTTTAGAGCTTGGTTGTTAGAAGGATCAAATTCCAATATCTTCTTCATATCTGCGTTTTTTTTGGGGGAGGAGGGGATGGAATGCAACAATTAAAATAATTACAAGCATATATAATGCTGACACATTAATCCAAGAAAATCAAATGGTACTCACCAGCAATAGCTTCTTCAAAATTTTGAAGCTTTTCATGAGCTTCTCCTCGTCTAACAAGAGCTTTTATATAAGAAGGATTAAGATCCAATGCTTTCGTACATTCCTTGATGGTATCCTCATGTTTCCCCTAAGATATGTATATTTTTGAACATTAACAAGGTAAGGAAGTTCAAAGAACAACAATAAATAGCTGTTATTCAGCTTAAACAAGTAAAAGAAAAAAAAAAATTACCTGTTTCAGAAAGCAAGCAGCTCGATTCGAATGACAAACGGAACGAAGTTCAACGGCAGTAGGCATCTCCGCTGTAATTTGCAAAGCAATCTCATACTGTAACAGTGCCTCCTCGAATTGTCCGTTTCCAAACAATTTATTTCCTTCCATTTTCGCATCATTTGCTTGGGCCAAAGCTTTCTAGAAACATAAATATTTTTTGAAAAGAAAAAAGAGTCAGCTATTTGTTTTTATTTTAATGAGTAATTAAGGAAAGGAAAAGTTGGGGAGAAAGAAGAGAGAACCTCTTTCAATTGCTCTTCGTTTAAGGCATCTTGATAAGAATCGGAAGCTTTCTGTTCGGATGGTTGTTGATTATTGACGTGGTGTTCCTCTTCGTCTTCATCGACGTCACGCTCGCTCGCTGTTTCGAATCCATCGGAGGCCGCGTCTTCTCCGTTCACATTTGATGAGGCGGCGGAAGCGGGTGTCGTTTCAGATGATGTTAGCGTGGCATTCATAGCTTTTTGTTCTTGTTGTTCATCAGCGTAGTGGGGTTCAATCAGCACCATTTTGGGGCTTACGATCGAAGAATCTACTACTCCCTTAGGCTTCAAGCAAGCAAGCAAACAAACAAACAGTGGTTAATTTTTATATTATGCTAAAACGAAGAAGATGACTGACACACAAGATCAATTTTGTTTGATAAAAATAAGGAAACAGACTGGGTTTCAATTGCATTGGGCTTTGAAATCAGAAGAACGATTAAGCGGAGTTCCAGATTGGGCTTTAGATTGGGATTAACAAAATGAATTTTCCAAAGGCTTCATAATAGTGAACAAATCGTCCACTATAATGCTCGTCCAAAATTCGATCTTTTTTGTTTCCTTATTATGGAACAAAATGAATTTTTTTTTCTCTTACTCACGTCCGGTCCAAACCGGTCTTAAATTCATACCACGTTCAGTTATTTAAAAACATTTACATATTTTAATAATTAAGTTTATGTAAAAAAACAGCGTAAACTACATGGTGGTCACACTTACGAGAAGTTATAAAATCATCCCTAATTATTCAATTTTATTTTTTTCAGTAATCAGTAAATTAAAAGTGGTAGTTTTTAAAATTAATAATAATATATTTAAATATCAACATTTACACATTGTGTGATTTGATTTTTTTTTTTTACAACATATTTCTATGTGACATTGAGGATTTTAAAAAAAATTGAGAAAAGAAAAAAATTATCATATGTATTTTTAATTTTTTTTGGATATTTTCAATCAAATTTAACTAATAAATATGTTTTTTAACTTTCCAAGTGAAAAAAAGAAAAGATCAAATTACACAACATGAAAAGATTGAGAGTTGAATTTTCTAAAATCAAGACTAAATATTGAGGGTTAAAACCAATTTTAAAAGTGGACACCGTTAATAAGTTGATGACAAAAAAAGATAAAATTAAACAATTAAATGACCATTTTGTAACTTTTCATAATTGAGTGACCAAAATAGAAATTTGCCAATAATAAAAAACTACTAATGTAATTTACCAAAAATATTACTACCTTGAAACAAATGAATCTAAATCCATAAAAAAATTTCGTCCGAAGCCAATCTTTGAATAGGCCTAGTGATGACAAAACGTTAATTAATGAAGCTGAATGGAGAAAATCCGTTTGTTAAATGCACAGGTTCAGTAGACAAATTCAAAATTAAATGTATGACAACTTGCTTACTCTTGTTTTTGCGTAATTGCAGAAAGAGAAACTGATAACGATAACGACTAATTTAAAAACAAATATGCAACCGCAATGCATGCTTTTCTAACTAGAACTAGAAGGATACAAAGAGCTGCCAATGACATAGCTGGACAGCGTTAAAGAACTAGGATATGCTTAACAATCATCTACCAGTAGACTGGCATGCTGCTAATCAAAGTGCAAACATATCAATTTGGGTTAAAGCTTTAACCAATCACCTAGTAAGCAAAAATGAACTGTGAATCCGATGGCAGTTCATCACCATACTAGTCAATAACTCACCATCTATGCTACTCCTAATCTTTGTTCAAAATTCCACAAAATTTGGAATAGAGATAACAGATAGTTCCTTTTGCGGCGCAATGTGAGATGATGTTTTACAATCACGTGTAAGAGATACGTGAAGAAATTCCCACCCCATCATGGAACATAAAGCATAATACCATGGTCGTCCGTAATGACAGAAACGTCAATAAGCTTACCAGATTTTGAGCTTGAAAAAATGGTCCTCCAATCTTTTTACGGCATTGAGGAACATCTACTGGTTTTGAACAAACTAGATGGAATCTGAGAGAAAGAGAAGGGGATGAAGATATCAAACAACAATACACATAAAACGTTGGTATCAAGAACAACTATGCCAGGTGTCTAGATAAATATACAATATAAATTCTTTTAGAGTTCAAGTCATTTCACAACTAGCAAACAGAAGACATAATATGTATTTGACATGCCAACCTCTGACCTCTTTAGAAAAGATAACCTTTTCCATCTCTACGTAGTTTCCCTTTTCGATATACATATGCACACACACACACACACACACACAACCCAGGCACATGGTTCAAACTATCACCATATGATGACGTTGACAACTTCTAAGCGCTTAAATAAAAACAGATAGGTGTAGAACATGTAGACAGTTGAAATGAAATCAGTAGATCTATAAATGTAATCTTTCTAATTAGTACCATAAGAACAACGGCAAAAAAGCAAGTACATAAAACAAGAAAATGTACCATGTTTCGTTTTTGTAAAAGAAAGAGAAAAAATAATAATAAAGAAATTGTAATAGAAAAATAACTTCTTTGGTTCATTTTAAGTAGATCGAGAAGGTTAATGACATACCTTCACATGATGAGGCATGATCTTGATATCACAGGGTGCATGAAGCCACGTCTCAGGTGAGTAGAACAAAAAGTTTTCTGGTTTACTAGTGTACACATCAGCATATTGATGGATGTGATAAGCAAAAGCAGATTCTTGACCTTTGTCAGTGAGGAAGGTGGCCCCAAAAGATGTATTGAACATTCTCTTCATCATACTGCGTGCTTTCTGCCTCTCTTCATTTAGTTCACCCATAAGCAACTTGTATGCCTCACTTCTCTTACTACTGGGTATAACTGCATGTAATCTCCCAAGCAGTTCCTGTAGTATATGAAATTTTGCCTGCATCGAAGGAAGAATTTTGCAAGGATAAAGTCAAAATTCTATTGTTGAGTTCTTGCATTGTAGGCAAAAGTGATGAAACTTTGCAAATAATAAAATGGTCAGCAGATGTAAGCATTTGACATGTAGTCCATTCAACTCAACCAACCTTCAAGTTGCCAAATATCAAATTATCCCAGAGGCAGAAAAAAACAATTTAGCCTCGAAGTTCCAGACAATGATAATAAAAAGTTCCAAACATCCCAGAGGAAGAAATATGTACCTGTTCAAATCGATAACGATCTTCGTTCTGTATGCGTATTTCATCCTGCAATCAAACACAATCCAAAGACATGAAGAGTTTGTCTAATAGAACAGCACAAACACACAAAAGATGAGGGCTAAGAATGAAAGAAGGCATACTTCTAATTCATGGATGATAGCAGCAGTCCGCCAACCAGCCTTCGAAGGGCCCCTCAAGTCACTAAATAGGTGATCACCAAAGTATATCACCTAATAAAGAAAACCAGATCAATGAAATACTCCCATCAGCAACAACTTACCATCATCTAGTTGCACATGATTGAACAAACTTGTAAAAGATCTTATAAAATGCTACAAAGCATAAAGTACGATATACCTCTGGGCCCTTCCACTTAGTTATTTGGAGAAAAGATTTCAGGGATCCATGGTAATATATTTTATTTTTAAGGAATGTATCCACTTTCGTAAAAGCTAGAGTATCCTTCTCAGTGTCATAACAGCTGAAATTTAAGTTACAGGAGACCAATCAATAGATATGATTTAGCATGGCATGCAATTGTTAGAGCAAGTGCACAACAAAGGCTGAGGAAGGGATAAAACTAAAATAAAAGGGTAAGAATAAAAATGCAGCTAAGAAAACTGAAGATTCTTATTCCTGCTTCCACATTTCTACTTTTAAGAAATTCGTGAAACTTTCATCTTCAGGGGCAAAACTATTTTTTGTATCTTTGCACGCTAAAATTTTAGAATCATCCGGTCCACTTTCTCCATGAGATTGTGGGAGGTCAGGTTTGTCTCCAAGTTTATGTTGATTATTTTCTTATTTATAAGCTAGTTTCAATGGGAATTCTAAGTCGGGTAGGTTAAAAAATATTCTAAGAGTCAGATTCTGATAACTGTAAATCATGTTTTACCTTGACTTACGAACTGAGAATTATTTTGGTTTCTCCATTCCTCCCTAGACACTCTTCTCACCTGATAGCAATTAAACTCTTCCATTCAAACCAATCTTTGGCGCAATAACCTGATTTTTATCCATGTGTTTTCCTGCATAATAAAACCTAGAAATCGCTCTGTTCTACTCATAGGCATTCCTTTCATCTTCTTCTGCTAAATTAATAAGTTATTCCTTAAAGAGAATATTTAAAATGGCTGCTGAATTAGTTAAATTTTGCTATCGCATATCATTGTGGCAGAAAAGAACTATTAAAAAAACCAACCACCTCCTTTACAAGCCATGTTAAAGAAATAGGTAGAGAATATAAAAAGCTGAAGATACAAACCGGAAAGGATGCTCAGAAGTGTAGAAACCCGGCTTATTGGCTTTTGCAATTACAACATCAAAAAGCTCCTTCCATGAATCACTGTTGCCCGCTGAATCCTAAAAAACACGTAATACTTAGATAAAAATGTCTACAAATAATTCCTAAGCATGAAACTAAGAATGGAATAAGACTGACGCATTAAATGTGCACAATTATAGCGAAGTGATTAAAGTGACCAAAAATTTTGAAAGTTGATTCTTGAGATATTATGTGCATAATAGATCCAAATTAGACACCACCAAACCTTACCAATTCAAATCATATGCACATGCAAATACATTATTAAATATTAAAAAACAATTCACTTTAAACACCTTTCATGTGCAATATTATTTTCTCTGTGTAAAATCTGAAGATATCCCTGGGGCAGGGAGAGAACTGAGGTTACATAGACTTGAGTTATTTTGATTAAACAAATCATATATTTTAAAAGGTCCTCTCAACAATTTGCTAAATAATTGTGCGAATGTTTTTATGCACCATAAAGTTATTAATAATAATAATTTTTTTAAAAATCAACAAGAAGAAGAAGTTAATGAAACCAATGTAAAATATGATGGCAGAATCAACAATCATCATTGAATTACTTTCTCAAATGATATTGAATATGTTTAAACAATATTGCCATTAACTATGTCTTCTTTACTCTTAGAAAAAGCACTGAATCTTAATTTCAAACAGAAAGGGCATGAATGGCAACTTGCTTCAAAAATGGACCAAAAACTTCAAAATAAGAAGGCATCAGTACTAATGCAATGTAAATTACCTCCAACATAAACTGCATCCCTCCATCCACAAAGTAATACGGCGAATTTGTCAGCAAGAAAAGTTTCTTCCCCTTCTCCTTTAAAATCCTAAGAAACCGTAAAAGCTGGCCCTGAAACATACACCAAAAATGGTAGGTTAGTATTCCTAGGAGGAAAGTAAAAATTTCATAGATGACATGTCAAACTTTAAAGCCTTTCTTTGTAACTAAGCAACTTAAAAATAACAAAAACATAACTATTAGAACTTACATTTTTTACAAGATATCGATGAGGATCAGATAGAATTCCTCTATGCATCAAACCACTTTGATGAACATGCTGAATTGCATTATTAACATCTTCATATATATAGCAGGCATCAAATTCTAGTTTAGCATCAACGAAATATTGCACCATATCAGCAATGAGACATGCCTAAAAAAATGATAAAAGAAAAAAATCAGGAAATTAAACATAGAACAAAATATGTGCTTATCATAAAAGTAAAATATTTCAAGAAAGGGCTAACCAACTTATAAAGCCTGATAATGCAATTTAACAAGCCTAAAAGATGTATTATCCATATGAGTATGGATAGGCAAATCGACAGAGGAATTTTTCACATTCATCATATATATTAAAAAGAGAAGTTGTTATATTTTTTCATCAAAAACATTTTGTTATATTTTTTCATCAAAAACATTGACATGAAGAAGAAACACAGCGGAAAAAAGAAAAGAGGAAGCATGTGTGTAAGCATTTTGTTGGAAGCCTCTTTGCCCAAACACCACCATCTGACTATAATGCTCTGACTAACACACATCATGCAACTTACATATTTGAAAGCCTACTATTTCATTTTATTTAGACGTACATGTAAAATAGATATCACATGTAATGAAGGAGCCATACCCATATCCATACCAGATCCTATGTCAATGCTAGAAATCAAACCTCAATGGAAACTCAGCCTTCCCATGCATACAAACAATGCAACTACTGAGAAACCAACCTCACTGAAGCAGAAAAAGTCCATCAAGCCCACTAGACGGCGTGCCTGGTCACGGCCAATATGTCTTGTGCCATATATCTCTACTATTTCCTCCTCACTAAGCTGCATTATAAGTTGAAAAATAAGAAGCACAGTTCATATAAATATAAAAATGTCCCAATCCACACACATGATACAAACTGATAAAGAGCCTCAAGTTATTGCTTGTGGTTAATAAGAATGAAAAGTGTTATTACAAGTTATAAGAAAATAAAAACTTGCATCTTACCAGGTGCCAAAACCATTCTACTAGAACAATGCCATATATATATATATATATATATATATCCAAGTAGGCAAAACAATGGGGGTTCAACACTCTCTATCCCTTTCTTGCCAATCATACACCAGTAGTTTATCTTGGTAATAAATAACCCATATTTATCAGCAAGGCAGACTTAATTCCAGCAATGCACAATAAGAAATAATTAATAGTACCTGGTGACGACCATAGAAGCATCCCTCTTCCTCTATGGAACCAAAAAAATCCAACTTCAATAGACAGCCATGCTCCCTATCATAGTACAATCCTCTAATGGGAAAGGATGGATCATATTTAAAACTCATACAAACCTCCGGATACTTAAACTGCAAGAATAACACATAACACAATTTGTCAATAACAACAATAAGTCACCAAGAAATCATCAACTACTTAACGCATTACCCTATCAAATAAATGTGCTAACCTCCTTCACCATGTGCTCCTTTGCGAGATCATATATCAAACTTTGCAAGTTAGCAGAGTAATGTGCCAATGTAAAATCATAATCAAATCCATATACTTGAATAAGATCCAATCTGAGACCCCTATTCACATATATACCTACATTAAAACCAAAAAAAATACAATATTAGCATATCTGCTAAAATAGATTCAAATTAAACATAAGGGAATAGAACATAATTGAACCTTCAGGATTTGTCTTCGGCATTGCCTTGAGTGCTTCTGGAATCTCAAGGAAACTCCGTTTGGCAGCATCGAACTCCCTCCGAATATTGTCAATGTCATCATTATCCTCCGAAGCGTCCGCTTCTGCAAGCTTTATTTTTTCCTCAAACTTGGATACCGTATGCACGGAGGATGTAAACTTGCTGTAGCCACATACATTTGCTCCAAATCCTAATTTTTTTTTTTAAATTGTAAAATACAATAGTAATATAAATCTCAAATAATTCAACTACTCGCTAATCAGTACCAAGGAAACACAAAAAATAAAAATATAAGACTTGGAAGTCCAAATTTACAGATTTAGATTAGAACAATAAAAAATCAAACCGTGGACATAAATTTTAAGAGAGAGAGAGAGAAAGAAAACAAACTTTCATATACTCCAGAAGAAGAAAACCTCGTTCCCTGCAACAAAGAATAATGTAAAGTGCGATTATTTTTGCTATTAGTTTGATAAATACGAAAACAAATAGAGAGAGAGAAGCGTACTCTTAGGGAAGAGCAAAGAGGAAGGAGCCTGCGAAAGGAAGCCATGAAAGGAAAGGAATTCAGCTCAGCGTTCAACAAGATTGGAAAATGGAAAGTAGCGATTTATTATTTTTTTTCCTGTTGAATTTCAGTCGTGTAAAGGAAAAACTCGGAAAATTGAATACGGTAATCGAAGTTGTATCCAAAACCGCCTTTTTTTACTGGTTTGCTGTATGTTTTATGCAAAACAAAAATCTCAAAGTCTCACTATTTTTGGTTTAAAAAAACGATTGAAATATTTTTGGGATAATATAATTTCTGTCCCCTAAACTTGATAACTAATTCATTTTGGTACCTATGCTGTACTTGAAGTTGGCAACTAGATCCATGTTGGTCCTTAAACTTGGATGTCGAGATTTGATGATATGATCAGTGTTTTTAAACATAATTGGATTGGTTGATCGAATTGATTAGGTCGAGAACTAATCGGTATACTAATCCAAACAAAAAGGTTAAATTGATTGAATCAAAAATTGCTCGAATTCGGTAAAATTAAAAACCGAGATAGAAACTAATAGTTGAACAAGTTAAACCGATTTAATAATTTTTTTAATTTTTTATATTTTTATAAAATTTTAAATATTTATTTAATTATTGTTGGTTTAACAATTGAACCAATCAAATTGATTGAATCAAGAACCAGTAGTCTATAATATTATTTGAACCGGATCAATTGGTCAAACCAATAAGACCAAAAACTGCATGAAGTATTGGTCTGGAGAAGAGCTTTGATCGAATATGAACTAATTGAATTAGGAAAAAAACAGTTGAAATGAATTTTTTTCACTTTTTAATTAATTTTTAAATTTTTTAAATTTTTAATAAATTTTTAAGTATATCGGTTGAAGTGGTGTCGTAATTAATTCAACCACCAATTTAATTTAAAAAATATTGATGGTTTGATTTATTTAACCATTAATCTAATTATTAGAACATATTGGTTAAGACAAAAAAATATTGTTGGGGCATATAAAGGGGGCAAAAGAAGGGGCAGAAGATTTTTGTTCCACCCCATTGTCCATCCACTGCTATAGCTTCAACTCCGTAACCAGATTACCCTTTTCTCTCAAAGTGCAGCTAACTACAAAAAAAATTATAGCCGTTCTTTTGCAGTTAGCTGCACTTTGAGAGAAAGGGGCAATATGGTTATGGAGTTTAAAGTAGAGCAGTCGATGGAAAATGGGGTGTGGTGTGGATGGGAGAGCTCGACAAACATGCAAAAATGAAAAGGAGAGACAGCTGAACCAGTTGAGGATGGAAAGTAAGAAAAAAATGAAAAAGGAAAGGATTGGAACGCAGTCGTTTGATGATAAATAATTTTATTTAAACGTGTAAAAATATATACACACCTCGCAGTACAGTCGTCATTTAGTTTGATTTTTATTTGAGGAATACTCAAAATAGGAACGATTCTTAATGATAGTGTTAAAATTGACAAAATAAAATTTTAGAGTGATCAAAATAAGAATATAGTATTTTTAGAGTGACTATCTGTATAATTTACTCTTTAATTTATTACTTAAATATATACTTATAAATATAATCTCCTTTTAACTCTTAATTGTACAACCCAGTGCTAAATGGGTTCCACGAATCCTTACCTTTCTAAGCCTCTCCACAACTTTTCTTTGCCGCCTTTCTCCGATAATTTGGTGATTTGTAAGCAGCGTTCAAAGAACAGAAAGAAAATCATTAAGGATCCTCAGGAAACCAGAGGAAGCGATCAACCTAATTCTGATGCAACTCAAACACCAGTCTCAGAGAGAAAACAAAAGATTGTGCTTAACATAAAAATGCGTTTGAAGAACAGTATTAGCGAAATCGCTAACCATGAAGAACCGAAAGCAAGTGGTCAACTTAATCCCCATAAAGCTTCGGATGTGACACAGAGAAGGAAAACCGATCATCATCATCAGCCTGAGATTATCGTTCCAACAAAGAAAAATGCGGCGGCTCTTACAAATAAGAAGAGAAGACGTGTATCTGTTACGCTGTCGAGAGGGGAGATCGAAGAGGACATTGCAGAAATCGCAAAGTTGGCGGGGAAGAAGCTGCAGAGAAGAAATCCCGAAAAAGGACCCCGTATAAACCTCGATCATTTATTCCCAGGTTAATTTGATGTGAATGGTTGTTGAATTTGTTGCAGAAACGTGGGAAACAAGTTTTGTATGGCTATTATCTTCTGCTTTCATCTCTATACTTAATTTTGCGCTTCAACTTTTGAGTTTTCTTTTGGACCTATAGTATTATGGTTTGGAACAGAACATAATTGAACGTTCAGGATTTGTCTTCGGCATTGCCTTGAGTGCTTCTTGAATCTGAAGGAAACTCCGTTTGGCGGTATGGAACTCCCTCCGAATCTTGTCATTGTTTTTATGGATTTGCCATTGTTCTTGAGTGCTCAGAATTTTCATTTACAAATCAACCAAAGCACCATTAAGTATTAAAAGAACAGTAAACAATAAAGGAGACATATTTACATTTCAACGCCATTAACTATATAAACTTATATCATCATCATCCTCTATCTTTTTTATTTTCATCTTATCTTGGTCCAGATAACTCCATGGCATAGTAGTCCAAAGAATATTCATCATCATCGTCCTCGTCCATTCCTGTTCTGAACACGCTGCTCGATTGATCGTGACTTTTGCCATCATGTTTCGATCCAATGGTAGGGTGTGAGATACTTTTGTTACTCAAGTTGTTAGGGACGAGGTTCATGGGGGGATCACTATGGTTATGTGATGCTGCCCATTTTTCAGCAAGTCCATCACCTTCAAGCATCCGAACAACTTCAGACATTTTTGGACGGTGGACCGGAAGGTTTTGAGTGCATAACAAAGCCACTTGGAGCATCTCTCCTACGTCAATCCTGTCATAGTTGCTCCCTAGTTCTCTGTCCACTAGTACTTCCACTTTCTTTTCTTGTTGAATTTTCTTCACCTGTGCACAACACATTGCAAATGGCTCCATCATACATACATACATACAACTACTATGAATGTTAGCATAACACATTTTTATATATGTGTATGGTCTATCGAGAGAACTAACCCACTCAAGCATTGCTCCTTTTTGACCAACAGTTTTTCCAAACTCCAGGGCTCTCATTCCAGTAATGAGTTCTATCAAGAGAATTCCAAATCCAAACACATCGGTTTTCTCCGAAGACTGACCAGTCGAGAGGTATTCCGGTGCAATATGGCCAACAGTACCACGGACAGCAGTGGTCACGTGGGAATCAGTATGATCAAGGAGCTTTGCAAGGCCGAAGTCACCAACAACAGCTTCGCAGTAATCATCTAAAAGAATGTTAGCTGCCTTAACATCTCTATGGATTATCTTTGGATCACATTGTTCATGTAGATACAAAAGCGCCCTCGCCGCACCAATCGCAATCCTCTTCCTCGTATTCCAGTCTAGCGCTGGTTTTCCTGCCAAATCCCATTTCATTTACAGTAAAAAATTCCATTCCAAAATTCAAAAAAAAACCTCGTTTGGGTCTTTGAGCAAACCTCTAAGCCTGGATGCAACACTGCCATTAGACATGTAAGGGTAGACAAGGAGTCTTTCGTTAGAAGTAGCACAATAACCAATTAAACGAAGCAGATTACGGTGAACAGCCAAGCTGATCATCTCCAACTCGGTCCTGAATTGCGACTCTCCGAAACTTCCTGTCAAGTCTTTTAGCCGTTTCACCGCCACAAGCGTACCTTCTACTAACTTTGCCTTGTAGACATTGCCAAAACCTCCAGAGCCTAGTAAGTTCTTGGAACTGAAGTTGTTTGTGGCAAGCTGGAGTTCTCGGAAAGTGAAGTTCCTAAGGTTACCTAGGCTTGTAAGGCCCTCTTCTTTGTTGTCTGCAACATAAGTGTAACAACATCAAATCACTTTGTAAAATGCATAAAACATAAATTTTGAACATTATTGTATGTTGTTCCCACTGACCAATAATGTTTAGAACTGTCAGCCTTTTACGCTTCTTTCTGTGCCAAAGTAGTGCAAATGCTAGGAGTATGAGAAACGCAAAGCTGAGGCTGATCCCTAGTGCTATTGCTAGCTTCTTGGATTTGTGTTCCCCTAATACGTAACACAATAAAGCAATATAATATACATATATATAACACAATAAATGCTTTTGGAGAGTTACCATTTGATGAGCCAAGGGAAAATGAAAGGGGTGCAGCATTGGCTGATCCAGAGCAAACTTCAGTGGAGCTGCTTCTACAAATCAGTGGGTTTCCCACAATACTACATATTCCATGAACAAAAAAAGGTAACATTAAAACTAAATGATTTATGGTAATTGATAAGAAACAGATGTAGCAAAGAAACCATACCTGAAAGTTTTAGTAGGGAACTGGGGTACAGGTCCAGTGAGATTGTTAAAAGACAAGTCCCTGAAAGAAATCAGACTTTAAAAACTGAGACACTGTACAGGGGGGAACATGACTAGAGAAAAAGGAAATAAATTCACACTCACAAGAAAGCAAGTTGAGGGGTTTTCGCCAAAGATGCCGGAAAGGGCCCAGACAAACTATTGTTGTTCAGCCTCCTACTCTCATTACAAGACAAACATAACATAGTATCATAAACACAGTTCAAAAAAAAAAAAAAAAACAAACAGAATTTGCGAAAAACATGAAACCTTATGGTTTGTATGATGTGAACATTGAAACAAAGAATTAAATACTGAAATTACTTACAGGTATTGCAAACTATTTAGCAGTCCAAATGATACTGGAATTGGACCGGAAAATCGATTGTTAGAGAGATCCAATGTCTGCAGTTTTAGAAGTGTCCCTAGCTCATGTGGGATTTCACCAGATATGTTATTGTTTTGCAATAACCTTGAAAGAAAATTATGTTATTTTCAGACCATTCATGTTGAAAATCTTAAAACAAAGGGAATACAGTATATATATGTTTTCTTACACTTGATGAAGATTGGTGAGGTTTCCTATCGTCCTGGATAAAGTTCCTGATAAAGATTGACTTGGAGCTCCCCTGAAAAAAACATTATTACAGCTTGAATGTACAATGTTTTGGAACCAAGCATACATTTGAAAACACACAAAAAAAGAAACTGACAGGGCAAAAACAAGGTTTTCAGGAGAGCAAGTGATCATAGCCCAGCTACAAGGATCAACAGAGTCTTCATCCCAGTTGTTCAATACTCCATGTGGATCATCCAATTCTCTCTTTATACTTATCAATGCTACCACTACATTCCACCATGAAACAAGAACATTCAAAATATATATAAATAATAATAAAAAACTTCACAAAGCCAATAAATTTCAAAACCTTGTAGATTTTTTTTTTGTTTTGCTTTTACCTTCATGGTTACGAGGCTCATACGACAAGGAAACTGTAGCAGAAACAAGAAAGAACGAGAACAAGAACAAGAACAGAAAAAAAGGACCCATTTTTATGTTGCTCTGGTTTTGGACTTCAGGTTTTAAATGAAAAAAAAAAAAAAAAAAAAAAACCTTCTCTCTCTTTCAGCATCTGCCTGGCTTTTCCATTCTTGGGTTCTTAAACTGAGCCTCCACAAACACACCTTTTTAAAGAAACAACACTTTAATCATCTACTACTACCAAAGACCAAAGTCTCTCTTTTTATATATATAATATAAATAAAGTAAATGTCAAAAAACTAAAAAAAGAAAAAGATTCAATTTTTCTTCTTTTTTTTCTCCTTTCCTAAAAGAAAAAGAGTGTGCTTGTTTTTCTTTTGAATGTAGCCCACTGCATTTCTTCCATGGCCCCCCCTTGCATTGTTGCTTTAGCAACAGCTTAGTACTAATCTGACCAGATCATCATTGTAGGCATTGTTTCTATCTTTTCGGAGGAAAATTATGTTGTCCAAATGCTGAAAACTATGTTTCCATCAATGTTTATCTCATCATAATTTCAACCCCATATTATTACAAAAAAAAAAAAAAAAAAACACATATACATGTTTGGTAAAACTATCACAGGGTCTCATTCTATTAAAAGTTAAGTTACATTTTATCTTTTTTACTCAGAAAATAACAAATTATTTATCTTACTTAATATCAAAAAGCAAGCTAATATTTTTGTTAAATATTTATTTCATTTTTACCGTTAAAGCTGATGTGACTAATGAAATAACTAAATAATTACGCATGGCACACTACATAGGGGTGAGTATTCGATCGGATAGAGTCAAATCGAGTCAAAAAATTCAAATTAGTCAAGTTGATGTTAGCAATCGAACTCAATTTGAATTTTTTTCGAATCGAATCAGATTGAGTCAAAAAATTTCGAGTCAAGTAGAGTCGAGTTAACGAATCTTATTATTTATACTCAATGAAAGGTTTACATGGACCGATTATTTAACTAGTAGATAAAGTACAAAATTATCTACGTAGACAATATAATGATTTCGCGTTTTAACTTAATAAGTAAATATTTATCAAAGCGTTTAAGTTAATGGTTTTGAATTTTAATTTTAGAAAAAATAAACATTTATCAAAACGACATAGTTTTACCTTTTAAGTTAATGATTTTGACTTTTAACTTTAGAAAAGGTAAACATTTATCAAAACGACATGGTTTTGCCCTTTTTTTTTCAAATTTTCATATAACTCGAATTGAAAAAACTTAATTTTTTTATTTGAGTTGATCTGAATAACTTGATTAACTTAAATAACTCGAGCTAGTTAATTCAAAATTTAAATTTTTTTATCAAGTTTTTCGAATCGAATCGGATTTCGCTCACCCCTAACTCTACATATAATTTATGCTAACGTACATTGTAAAAATGAATGAAATTTTTACTAAAGGGACTAATTTGCTTTTAGATTTAACATGTAGGGATTAATCCTTTTTATTAGTAAATGAGACAAAATGCAATCTAAAGAACTCCATACCATTTTTTTCTCTTATAGTATTTAAAGATGATGACTCAAATCTAAATAAATTAATTTACAAAATCATTATCAGCTAACTTGAAATAAAAATTGATATTAGTAACTTTATCACCTATCCTTAAATTTGTAAATTGTGATTTTACTAACTATATTTTCATCTAATGACAAAAAATATTACATTATGTTACATTAAAATTTGGATTTGATCTTTAATAATCCACCCAATTATATCCTTAAAAGAAGATTTATTTTCTAATTAAAAAGTTGGAAATTGGAAATGTCAGTCCTTTGTATCATTATGTTATCAAGCTATTGAGACATGAGTTCAACAAAACAATGAAATATTCCCATTTACCACTTTTTTTTTTTTTTTGTATTTCTGATCTTTTTGTTCCTAATTATTGCACTGAATATATTATATATGTATAAGGTTGTAATAAAATAAAAACCAGTATTAAAAAAATTACGATCATAAAATAGATAAAATTATCTTTTAACAATATATGACATATCGTTGCTCGAAAAACACATGAAATTTGATTCTAGGATTTTTCTAACATATGTAGTAACACCTTGTTTAAAGTTATTATATATAATAATTTTTTTCATTAAATATTGTGTTAAAAAACATGGGTAAAATTATCAAATATGGTATCTAATACAATTATAAAGTATACAGATAAAAGTATTATGGAGGTCTTTATATTAAGAATAATATTGTATTTTATCTTCTTTACTTAATAAAAATGAGTAAATTAGTCATTATACATTAGATCAAAAAGCAAAATGGTTATTCTATTAAAATTTTCATACATGGCACGCTACGTGTAATTGTTTGATCATTCTGTCAACCACGCCAGTTTTTAATAGTAAAAATAGATGAAAATTTTAACATGAATGACTAGTTTGCTCTTTAATCTAACGTACAATGGTTAATTTACTCATCTTTTAGTGAAAAATGAAATATAATTTAATTTTTAATATATAAACCTTGATGATATTTAAAAAAAAAAAGAGTTAAGTAGATAGGTATACATACACAACATACTTGCAATGTATGAAAGCAAAAAGAATAAAGGGAATGGGCAAAAAGGAAAGGAGAGAATGATGGATGCATGTGGATTTGGGTAGAGAATAATAAGAAAGGGAATATGGGATTATGATTCTTTAGGGAATTGAGCTCTCTACTTGTTTAATAATTGGTGTCACACATGTTAAGTGGTGTCTATTTCATGTCATAAGATGAGAATGTTTATATGTGGGCGCATATTCTACATTATTATATACTATCTTATCATCATTTAATCAAAGCATAAAACTCTTTGCTTTATGGAGGGGGCAAAAAAATCATTGCACTTTTGTCAACGACTCCTTCGTTTAGTGGTATGGAAGACTTGGAATTTTATGTTTTAAATTCATAGTTTGACTTTGTGCTTTTGGTATTTACAATGGAGTTTTTCAACGTGTGTGTTTGTTTCTTTTTTTTTTCTTTACAATAATTGTGAAAATATAAATATAACAAAATTTTATTAAATAATTCATTACTTTTAAATAATATATATTAATTTTCTTTAAGAATTTTTGTGAGCTCATAATTTATTTAATAAGTAGATCTATCGTGTTTCATTTGAGATAATCTAACAAGTATATAAATATTGAAGTTTAAGGGAAAACTCAAGCAATTTACATCCTCTCTTCCCTCAACCTTCCTAAAACCTTATTCTCTCTTCCTTCCTAATAGTACCTTCTTTTTTACCAATCCGATCACTCTATCCAATGACTATTCACCTTATATTAAATAGAGTCAATCATCCATCTTTACCACCTATCTATCTTTGTATAAACACAAATCTTTATATACACACACACACACACACACGAGAGAATTGAATTACCAAAATTAAAAATAGTTTAAAACAACATAAGTCTTTTGTTACTGAATAAGTGGTTTGTTTGACAAAATCAATCAAAAATTTAATATATATATATATACACACACACGAGTAAGGTGAGTATTTCATATACTTTTTTTATTCTACAAGTCGTCTTAACAAATTGACATTAGGTTTTTTTAAAATATTTTTTTAATATTTTACTATACTCCTATAAGACACTCGTCGATCTCTTAACTCTACTTGTAGAGTCTAAAAACTTCATCAATAGTGTATCAAATATTTCCCATATAAATATCAAATAGTTATTTAGTACATTAACAGTGAAAAGTTTTAACTCCACAAGGAGGAAAAAATTTCTCCTTATATCCTTAAGTTATATTTAAAAATTAAAAATAAATAATAAATAAGACATGTGGAATAAAAGATTTCCACTTACAAAATTTCACTTTTCTAAAGGAAGGATTTGAAGTTCTGATTCTTTTTAAGTTAGGTAGCTCCCGTGTATCACTAATGCTGAAATTCCTTTATTCTATTTTCTAATTAATTTTTATAAAAAAACTTTATATTTGAATCAATCCTAAAAATCTTAATTATTAGATACTAATAAAAAAGCACGACTTCATTCATTTCTAAAGGCATAAATATATATCATACATTCATCCATATTTAATATTGTCTCAAACTTAATTTAAGTTTAATTAAATTATTTTAGATTTTTAAATAATTCAATCAAAATTAAGTAGAGTTAGAAAATTGAATATAAATGAGTGCATAATAATATTTATATTTCTTTGAAATTTGATGATATAATACTATTTTATTAATACTTACAAACTTTAATTTTTAAGATATATTAATATAAATTATTCTCAAAAAATAATTAACTATGCATATATTTGAGTTACACTCATAACTAAAATTTAAATTTAGAAGTTGTGATTGTAATATACGTTTGTTAATTATTTTAATTTATTATTATTATTATTAGTCCATTTGACGCGTTATTTTTATTTTTTTATCATTCATTTGGTATGCTATATGTCTTAACACTCTTAATTAAAAAATTTGCTTTGATTGTGTAAGTTCGTTTCATAGTATTATTTACATATTTTATATAGTATTATTTACATATTTTATATCTATATTATTTGAAAATGAGAAATATAATTAAAATAAATATGAGACTATAAATAGGAAAATTATGAATCGAATTCTCTTTAAATTTTATTATCTTATAATAAACACTTTTAGTTTAATGTTATTATAGATTATTAAATTTATGATTGATTGAACTTCAACGTTTAACTTGAGCGCCCACCTTATATTCACTTTACGAGTTTGAATAACTGAAATTATTTGTTAATATAATTTGTTTTTTATTAATCGTGAACTTGAAAAAGCGATAAATTTATAAGTTACTTTGAACCATCATCTATAGTTTATAACTTAATAAAAGGTGACACAAACCCCTTATTGAAAGTAATATCAAATATATGACGAAAGTTCGACCTTCACGTATTAAAATTTGCCAATAAAATTTAAAAAATTAATCAAATTTTATGTGAAGTCTAAACTGAAAAGGAAGCAATAGACCCTACAAGTTTCGAAGAAAAGGAAAGGAGAGAGAGAGAGTGGCGAAGACCTTACAAGTAATGCACCAATAAACCAAAACATACTATATAAATACCAAAAGATTGGTTGATCCAAATCCATAGCCAAGGGACCCCTCCACAAAGTGAAAAACAAATCCAAGCAAATGTAAAACCTTGAAAAGCCCAAGTTAAACGACAATTTGTATGTATGCATGTATGGGCAGTGCAAAGGAAAATGATATTGATTGGACTCAATTGAAATACTTCCAAATTCTACGTTAGAATAATTCAATTTCCTTTCCAATGGTGTGCTAATCATCATGGTTCATGCATGGGAAGCTCCAGATGTGTAATTTTGGGCCTAGGCCCACACCAATGTCACCAACAACATCATTTTTTAACAATTCCATTGAGTGGATGGTGAAGTCAATGTGATAGTGGCAATCGGCATGCTCTGCTAATGTCTTTTTTATATGCGACTTCGGTTCAATTTTAAATTAATTAATTTATCAGATTTTTCAAGAATCTACCATCGAATTTATATGTACAAGTTTATTTAATTGCGTCATACATCCTTAAATTATAACTTTTATTCTAAATTAGTCTTCAAATTTTAGAATATTTTAATTATATATTTAAACTATTGATGTTATATCAATAAGGTCCTTCTATTATTAAAATAATTAATTTAACCATTAAATGATATGTCAAATCTTATGCTGCATAGTTTTGAGATTTTCAAAACATTTATAGAAGGCTTTATTGCTCACTTTTTTTAAAAAAAATTTACTTTTAAAAGTTATACGGTAATGTTTTTTTTTTTAATTTTCATTTTAAATTATGTCATATAAGATTTTATATGTCATTTAATAATTAAATTAATGATTTTAATAATTGAAGGACCTGATTGATATAACATCGATAGTTTAAAGATATAATTAGAACGTTCTAAATTTTGAAGACCAATTTAAAATAAAGATTATAGTTTAGGGATGTATGGTGCAATTAAATCTTAAAGCTTATTTAATTATATTTGTGCATTTTCATGAATGTACAATAATAATATCCTCTCTCTGAAGATGAAACTTTCTGATAATTGGCTTTGGATAATATCTTCATTATTCAACATTTCTTTTTCCTTTTCATTCTGCATGCTTTTGCTTGTAAGGGACATTTAAAAAAAAAAAAATCCAAATCTCAAATAAAAAAGTAAAACCCAAAAACTTTTATGATAATTAATGCATGTAAAGTGGTAGTGGGGGCTGAGTCTTTGCCCAAGAGGATGGCATGAAGCATAATGATACTATGTTTGGACAAATAAAAACAAAATATAAACATATATTATTACCTCTATTATTGTTATTAAAAAAAATTGATTAGCTATATTTGTATAATTTTATATACACTGAAAGAGTTGGGATTCTCAAGCACCTCACTACCCCATTTGACTCACTTTAATCAATTGGGAGACATTTCCATTAACAATGTCTAATAGGCTAAAATGGTAGGTATATTTTTTTTATTCACATAAATCCAAATTTCTTACTAAAATATATGAGGGGAGCAATGACTACTTGCTTTGCTTGTTTGATTATTCATGGATATGCTCAACTTTTTGTGATATTATGTTTTCCTTTTGTTTGTAACTTTGTTTTTGTTTTTTTTATTCAAGGGAGATTATTTGTTTGATCCAATAAATTTGATTTAGATTAAATTTTATATGAAATAACAAAATGTTATAATTAAAATAAAATTTAAACTCAATAATGTTACCGATCCAACAATAAATTTATGCAAGTTTCAAATTAATCGAAACGGATCTAAAGTTTAATCTTTGTATCAATAATTTTTTTCAAAATAATATAAATATAAATTCGAACTTGATTTATCTCTAATTTCTTTTCTTGTAACACAATATTCACAAGTAGAGTTCCACAAATCGAGGCAAAAACCAACACGTTAAAAAAATTAAAACCATATTTAATTATCATTGAATTTCTTTAAAGTCGATTGTATTGTAAATTAATATAATGATAAAATTATATTTTAACTTCTTAAAAAAAAAAACCCTAAAATAATTTTGTGGCCTGCCTAGATAGATTAGCTAATAAAACAAATACATAATATTAAATGTTAGATAATGTATGACTTTGATAAAGCTATTGGATCTATAACAGTGGTGGGTTACATTTAATATATAGTTTTATTCCTTCACACGTTGATGGATCGCCAAATTCGTTTTATTATTGTTTTACACGGGGCCTGGGGAATTTTTTTATATAATTTGTACATTGGATATTATTTAAATTGCCTTTTAAGATCCGAGTACTGTTCACATATAACAACAACCGTCTGCGATGCGAGTCTTACTGATATAAAATCGTATTTCAGCAAGGTACGGCACAATAAATATTTTAATATTAATATAGTTTTCATTAAATTATCGTTGATTGATTATATATATATTAATTTCATTATAAATTTCGATCATAGAAGAATAATGTATTTCAGTGTACTTGTATCTACGTACTTTTATATCAATAACAATGTCTATGATAGTCGTGGCATGATTAATTATAATTAAAATTGGTTGTATAGTTAAAATAGTAAAATCTACCAAATAAACGTACATAACATAGTTCTGAGGAGCGAAATGTACATAAAATGTGATATTGGTGTCATCAGTGAGATCATGTAGCAAAAACAGAAGCAAATGCCCTAAAACAGCATTGGTGGTGCTAAGTTTAATGGGGGAATATTATATACTTGCATATATTCATTTGTTTTTATGCATATTGCATTACCTTTCACTCCTCACCCTTAAGTTTTCAACATAATATAACCATTTGTATAATATTATTGTTATTTACATTGTCAACAATAAAATATTAATATATAGATGTCTATTGTTTAAAATATTTTTACTAAATTAACAAAGATTTAAATACTCTTTAATATTGATTTTTTAATATCTAACGTGAGTTTTTAGTATAGCAAGATCTCGTGAGATTTTTTAAAAACGGTTGTGATTAAAAAATAGAAAAGAACATATTATAACCGGTTTAATCAAGCCACATCAAAAATTAAAAAATATGTTGGTAACTCGATATATATTAAATCAATTATTAAAAACATTAATTTTATTTAAAATTTTGTATCTATATCTTTTTTTAATGTTAAAACCCAATAAATTTGTTAAAAGTTAAATTCAGTGTTTATATTTCAACCGTTATGAAATCGCACAATCTTTAAATAAATGATACCAAATTATCGTAGGCTGGGGCTGGAAGTACATTTACATTGACTTGAAAGGATAATACCTAAAAGTTTGTCGATACATTACCTGTAAGTAAGGTTAAAAGTAAAAAGTGGATTGGGATTAGAGATATGAAATCAGCAGTTTCCCTAACCTAAGCATAGTTTATCCATCTTAATGATATTATTTGAATACATGATTAAACAAACAAATTCATTAAGTTAATATTGAAGATGAGGACAAATTTGGGCCTTTAATTCAAACCGACTGTCAGCGCAGCAGAAAGAGACCAAAAGGAAAAAGAAGACTTTAGCATAAGACAAGTTCTCCAGTCCAAGGCTGAATCTCAGTATCCCACAGCTGTGTCTCACTTTAAACGAATGACAATCAATCCCTACTCATCTCCCTCACCCACTCCAGAATATATTGTAAGTGATATGGTATAACTATTACATAAAAATATTTATAATATGATATTAAAAATCATAAATATAAATACGCAAATATTTTAAAGTTTATCCACTTACATATCTATTTTTGTAATTTGGATTTTAGTAAGTTATTTCTAAAAATAATGGTATTTGTTTATTGTGTTTCAAGTCCTTAAAAAAATATAGGAAAAAAATATCCTCACAATAAAATTTAAGTCTTAAATTTTGGGTGTTATAAGTAAATTTATTAAAATCGAATTAAATTAGTCGATCAAATCGATTAAAGCAATTGAGTTGATACATCAGCATTATTCTAAACACCAACATTTTCCCATACCCAATTATCCGACCACCATTTATATCTGAAGCTTGAAGCTTGTGCACTACTCCCTTTTACTATTATAAAAACTTTAGTTTTATTTTCGAATTTCATTCATCAAGTTAGTATAATTGGGTAATTTAATTAAATATAATCATTAAATTAGTAATATGTAAATCAATAATTCAGTATTTTACGAATTAACACAATAAATAGTTAAAAATATATACAATAAATTAATAAAAATTAATTATTCAACTTCACATGTTTATTAATGATGATTAAATTCTCGATTTTCGTAAAGTTCAAAGAGGGATGGACTCTAAAATTAAGTCACAAGCAATTGAATATTAAACCATTTTATATAACATTAATCAACGTTGAAATAAAAATAAATTAAATATTGACTATTTGTTAATTCTATTGGCATTAACACTATTATTAATATATGAAGATGTTTAAAGTATACTAAAACGTATTTTTCTTTTATTTAAATATTTTAAAAGAGTTATGAATAGAATTAAATATTATATAAAAAATAAATTAAATTTATCGAGTTTCTTATCTAAATTTTTTAAAATTTACTTTAAAAATATAATACCTTAAAAAGTATATTACAAATATAAATTTATGCTTATGTAATTATAAAATTAAATAAAAGGGATATTTATTTCCCGAGCCGTGTTTTTTTATATACTAACTACAATTAAACATATCATCTATTTAGAAGGGCGCGAATCTCGATGCTCAAGAATCTCTGCTTTAATCATTTTTTGTGTTCAAATTTGAAAAGAAAAGATTACTTTTCTTTTTTCCCGTAAAAAGATGCTTTCTTGACCGCCCAAGAAATGAAATTTATTTTTCAAAATTTCATCTCCTGTGACTAACTAAATCTACGTGTAAGCGCCACGTAGAATCTAAGCAGTGATGCACACATTCATCACCACATGATATGACCATCATGCGAATATATGCCTCCACATGTAACTTTAACACTTGATTCTAATCATATAATAAATAAAAGCCCTCACGCGGTTGTATTGAATTTGAACCTCCTCATCTTTCCTCACTGGCTATAAACTCTTGTACCACAAAATCCAAATGGGTTTTTTCCTAAAATAGAAAATTCCCTCCAATCCCATAAAAGGTGTTATACACGCTCTTAAAAACACGTGAGGAAACGAATCAAGTTTAGGTAAAATTACACGTGACTAGGAATCCGAGCAAGACGCCGCCACGTGGGATTGAACAGCAATCCCCATTGTGCCAAATAGCTAATATTAATATTCCAGTTTTTACTAATGTTCTAGAATTTATCCTATTACCATTTTTGAAGTATTAAAAATGTATCCGAAATCTTCAATATAATATTGATAAAAGAGATAAATAAAAATTCCGAATACATAAAATGAATACGAAAATATCTAAGAAAATTTTTGCATTAAATAAATGTTATTCTTGAAATTTAAACAAGTGATTAATGAAAACATTTCGCATCACCTTCAACTAAAGAATCTATATTTATACTCTATTTAGCACGATATAACTGCGGTTATAAATTAACCAAACTATTGAAAATTCTAACTTTCAATGATGAAATAAGTTTCCCATTGCCCGGCTGGGTAAAAAATTAAACTTGTTTTCTAGGTTTGACTTGAAAATGGGTTTAAAATGTTATTTAATTTTGACTCAATTAAAAATGTTAAAACTCAAGCTCAGTTCGACTCGCTTTTATTAAATTTTTTATATTATTTTTTATATAAAAATAAAATTTAAAAATATAATACATCAAATACACTGCAAACATTAAAATAAATGTTTATCAAAGTTTTTTAAAAAATATATTTAAATAACACTAAAATAAGTGCAATTTAACAAGCAAATATCTCTAAAATAGTAGTAATAAAAAAATAGTTGTATAATATTCAAATAATAACAACAAAATAGTACTAATATAATAGCGAAATGATAGTAAAACAACGAAAAATAAGTGGCAAAATAGTAAATGAATAGTAGTATTTTCTTTTTTTACAAATTCGGCATGGACTAAAAAAAAAACTTACTCAGTATTTGACCCGTTTAAAAAATTAGCCTTTTTTTTTTATCCAAGCCTATTTTTCAGGTTTATATTTTTACTCAAATCCTCCCACTTTTCGGTTAGACCTTCGGATTGGGCTATGACAAGTCTATGATGAACTAGTAATTTCCCTAACTTTTAAGGTTAATTTAGACCTTCCCCTCGATCTATTTAGTGTAAACAAATAAATATCAATAAGGTGGGTGTTTTTAAAAAAAATAGGAAAAACAATTATACAAATATTTATAATAAAGCTCACACTAAAATATTTATAATCTTAGCTTGATTAATATGAATATTGTTGTCAATGTAAAAAGACGTGGGTTTGAGTTAGAGGTGATCATGAGTTGGGCTACTCGGCCTGGCCCGACGGCCCGCCCGAAAAATGGGTGGTTCAGGTAAAAATATAGGCCCGAAATATGAGTTTGGGCAAAAAAACGAGGCCCATTTAGAAAATGGGCCGGGCCTCAGGTAAAATTTTTTTGGCCTGGGCCCGGCCCGGCCCGAATTATATAATAAATATATATTTTATTTTTAATCAAATATACTTTTTAAATTTACATATTTTTTATTTGTTTTTATTTGTTTTAAAATATTTTATTTAATGAAAAAAGCTAAAAAAATTAATATGGGCTGGGCCCGGGTTTATCAATTTTCTTTCGGGGCTTGGACAAATTCTTAGGCCCATATTTCGGGCCAGGCTCCGGCCTAGAAAGTGGGCCTAAAATTTTGTCTAGACCCAGCCCGAACCTAACCTGGCCCGGCCCGGCCCATGATCACCTCTAGTTTGAGTGTGCTGAAATGCATTATCCTTTTATTTATGGGTTGATAAGTGGTTTGGGTAATTATAGATGTTGTGTAGAAAAAAGTAAATATTTATAATTAAATTATTAAAAAAATAAAGCTGAAAAAAGTATTGATTCTATTACTTTTAATTGTTTTAAAAAAATATTAAAAGAATCATAATGGTTTTGGTAAGCAATTAAAGAGTTATTGATACATTCACAATGAGCGATGAGATAAAAGTTAGGCAGCCATGCTACAGAATGTAGGGGGTAAACCTTTTCTCTGCAAAGATTTTCTTTGCCTTCTATTTAATATGTATTTTCACTTAGTTTTTATTGAAAAAATAATTGTGCAATAAACACTTGCGATAAATTGTGAAAGAAAAATTCCATCAACATAAATAAAAGTTTCAGCTGTAACAATAACAGAACATTCAAGTACAACATATTTGAGACCGCTATAAACATCTAACACAATAAGAGAATCAATCCTGGAAGGTCTAAAGCGATGGAAACAAGAATACTGAGCACCCACCAAACTGATGAAGATACAAATACATCCCTAAATACACTTGTACAAGCAAGATTGATACTTGTAGGTGTCAATATAAAGACTTCCACCATTTCCATAAGAAAAAAAGAAAGACTTGTTAAACAAAAAAAAGTAACACAAAACAAGCAAAGCTTAAAGTAACACGGGTCAAAACTGATGTGTGAAATTATTTATTATTTTTAGAATACTTTCGAAACAAAAACATATTAATACGCCAATAAAAAGCCATTATTCAAATATTTACGACCAATCCACTTTCTAAGATGAATTGTTGGTGATGGGTTCCATCTCAATTAATAGAGATAACAAAGATACCCATAAAACATATATTCAAACTAAAAAGGAGAAATGTGCGTGAAGTGAAAAGGAGGAGATGAATTGTTGGTAACTGATAAAAGGTGTGTGAAATAAATAGATGAAAAAGCATAAAGATAGTACATACATAGTACACAACTTGGGTTCATTATTCAGTTAAGTTATGTATTTTATCCTTTTACATACATATTACATGATGCATTATCTAGTCATTATTAAATATCTTGTTGGATTTGGTACCACTTAATAAATAAAATATAAATTTATAAAATAACATATTATATTAAATTATGATACATGATTTATTTAAAAATTATATTTATAAAAAATATTAATATAAAAAAATCAATGAAGCATGGATTGAAATGACAAATTTGAGACATTGGGTGAAAAGATTTATATAAAATTTTAATTATGTTCATAAAAGTCTCTCTTTTTGTTAAAAAAAAAAGTTATCTATGTTAGTGATAGAGGACATATTAATTCACCTGATTAAAATTTTAATAGTTTTATCAATTTTTTCATTTAAAATAAAATAATTTTATTAAAAATTGAAAAATTGAAGAGAAAAATTATGAAAAAAATCCGAGTAAAAGTTAAAAGCTAATTATATTTTCATTAATATTCTCTTTTTAATACACAAAACTTTTAATAGAGCTCATTTAGGAGATAAAAAAATTAAAAATCAAATTATAAAAAGAATAACTAGTCACTATTTTAATTACAAATGACTCTTCTGATAAAAAAATAAATTACCACGTTTGTAATGAAAAAAGTGAAAAAAACCCACTAATCTACTATTCTTTATAGGCTTTTATCTCAATAATCACCGAATTTAAATTTAAGCCTTTTTTTTTTCCCTAAAAGGACCCAAAAGCCCACTAATCTAATATTTCTAAACGGTTTTTTCAATAATCACTAAGTTTTTAATTAAATGGGATAACTACTAAAATTATACATAAATTATAAATTAATGTGCAATTATATATATAAATTTTGATTTTGTATAATTTTATGTATAAAATTTTAACTTGATCTACTTTTTGTAAATTATTAACACAATTATTGATATAACATTATTTTATGTTTATATATTGTATACATAAATAATTATATTTATTTAATATAAAAATAAATTGATGTATTTAGTTCTTTAAATGTTTATATTAGATCAAAATCAAAATTTTAAATATATATTTGGATCATAATTAAAATTTTATGTGTATAATTAAACTAAATTAAAATTTATGTACACGATTACACATTAAATAAAAATTTATATATAAATTTGAGATTTATTTTATTTAAATTAATATTTTTTAGAAAACTGAAAAACCACTAATCTATTATAAAGTGTTTTTTTTTTTTAACGATAATCGCTAAATTTATATAATCAGGTTATTTAACCTCACAAAATTACGCGATTATCCACACTAAAATTCCAGAAACTGCCACATAAATTTTCTCTTCTATAAAAACCATGCCTCCGCACTTTGCTCTCACTCGCACAATAGAGAAAACCCTTTTACCTCCTTTACATCCCTCAATCTAAAATACTCCCTTAACAAAAGCGCCCCTGTATTTTGTTTCACCACTCTCTCCTTTTCCCTGCCACATATATCTTCTTTGTTTTCTTAAACTGTTTCTTAATAAAATAAATTTGGTCTCAAGCCTTTCCCGTTCAGTGTTGTATTTCCATTGGTCAGAATCCTTTATCAGAACTGTAAGTTTGTTGTTTAACAACGGGTTCCCAATAATCTGTTTATTTGGCTCAGCATATTGTTCTCTATTTTCCCTTCAATCTCTGATGCAAATCTTTTCAGGAAGATTTAATTGAGACTTTTTTGGTGCAGGTAAGCGTGAATGTTGTAATGGAGACTAAGGGCGGTAAAAAGAAGTCTAGTAGTAGTAGTAGTTCTTTGCAATACGAAGCTCCTCTCGGTTACAGCATTGAAGACATTCGTCCAAACGGTGGCATCGAAAAGTTCCGATCCGCTGCTTACTCCAACGTACGTGTCCTTCATTTTCCCTTGAACTTTTGTTTTATGTTTTTGGGTCTTTAACATTTTGTTTTTCTTTGAATGGTTCTTGTTGTTGCAGTGCGTTAGGAAGCCATCCTGATACACCTTCAAACAAAATGGCACTCTCGATCTTAGAGTAGGATTTTCTTCGGCATCTTTTATTTATTTATTTTTCTTTTTGTTTCGTTTTCTCTCTCTAATTTAAGAAGATTTTCTAAGAATCAGAGACTGAAGCTTCCTTGATCAAATACCAAAACCACTGAAAACAATTTCTACTGATATTGTTAGCATTGAGCTTTTGTTCTAATGAGAATGGACATGGAATCACCGCTGCCTCCTTCACCAATAGGTTTCGAGGGCTTTGAAAAACGCTTGGAAATCACTTTCTTCGATCCACCCGTCTTCAATGACCCAAATGGACTCGGTCTTCGAGCCCTATGTAGAGCCCAAATTGACTCAATCCTCGAGCCAGCTTGCTGCACCATTGTTTCTCAGCTCTCAAATTCCAACTTCGACTCGTACGTTCTCTCAGAGTCGAGCCTCTTCATTTACCCAAACAAGATTATCCTGAAAACATGCGGAACCACAAAGCTTCTCTTATCAATTCCTCCGATTCTCCAACTCAGTAACTCACTCTCATTCACTGTTTCACGAGTTAACTACTCACGTGGCTCCTTCATTTTTCCTGATCACCAGCCCTCCCCTCATCGTAACTTTTCTGAGGAAGTTGCAATGTTAAACGGCTATTTCACTGATTTCATTACCGGAGCTTATATAATCGGCGATCCAAAGCTTCAAAACAGTAGCTGGCACATTTACTCGGCCGTACCAAAATGTTCACCACCGTTCGTGGAAGATCAGAGGGGAGAGATCACTCTGGAAATGTGCATGACAGGTTTGAATAGAGAAAAGGCAGGCGTCTTTTACAAGAAATCGGGAGACGAGAATCACTCGGCACGTGAAATGACGAAACTGTCCGGAATCGCTGACATTATTCCGAGTCACGTGATATGCGACTTCGAGTTTGACCCCTGTGGGTACTCAATGAATGGGATCGATGGGTTGGCTTACTCCACGGTGCACGTGACCCCAGAAGATGGGTTCAGTTACGCTAGCTACGAGTCCATGGGGCTCGACCTTGAGACTATGACGCTCGAACCATTGGTTAAGAGGGTGCTAACATGTTTTGGTCCAAAAGAGTTCTCTGTTGCAATCACGTGCAATGGTGGGGTCCCTGTCTGGTTCATGGAAGTTGCTGACGTGGAAGGCTACACATCTCAGTATACAGTGAAGCAAGAGCTGCCAGGTGGAGGGTGTGTGGTTTACAGGACTTACTCCTCCGTGGGTGAGAGGTGCATGGTTCGCATCCCGACTAAATTAACCATGCAGCAGCGGTGCTGGGAGGCTGCAGCGGAGGAAGAGGAGGAGCAAGAGGTGGCTGGTGGTGGGGCGGCGGTTTGTCAGTGTATTTCGTCAGCGTGAGAGTTGTCAGTCAGTCAGTCACAGGCTGTCATGGAGTTATTTCTATTTTCGAGTTAAATAAAAATTTATGGGTGTCAAATTTTTGGCACTAGGCTATGTTTTACTAGGGTCGTGTCTTGGCTCGATTTGTAGACTGATTTAAAACATGATTGGTAAATAAAAAGGTCTGGCAATGGCATAATCTTTGTGAGGGGGGTCCCTAGGCAAAGCTTATTGTCAGTGTCATTTGGATGCCTTGGTAGCGTTAGAGTCGAATTTTATGATTTGATTGTAAGGACTGATCTGAATTGAAATATTAGTCTAAATGTGATTTGTCGTTCATTGTTGGAGAAAAATCCATTTACTTTTTGTTCTGTTTCATAGCGTGATTGTGAATTGTGTTCTCTATTTTTCAATATTTTCTACTCCAAAATGATTGTGTTATAAACTAGTGGCTAACATCGAGAACCAAACTTTTTTTTATCTGCTCAATTATTCATTTCACATATGGCCCAACTTGAGGCCTTTTTTTCTTTTCAAAACTTCGTTTGGCTATTTTACCCGAGTATTATATAAAAAGAATTGACTTACTATTTTTCCTAGTTTCATTCGAAATTCCCTATACGCGCTTTTACGTCAACTCTTACTCTGCTTTTCTTTTCAAATGATAAATATACTGGAGAATTTCAATTTTTTAAGTAGTTTTAATTGTTCAAATCTCTTTTCTAAATCCCCTTTTTTTAAAACTTCTAATTTTATTTGATCTAATACACATAGTCTCAAAATAAGATAAAAACTTAAATTTTAAAAATGATTTTATTTAATTATAATATATATTTTAAATTTTATTGAATATTCCTATATTTTTTATTTTTAATATAATTAAAAAATTCTATTAAGCTAAACCAATTCTTTGTCTAAACAAAACAATTGCACATCCAAACCTTTTGAGTTAATTAATTCTAAAGTGCTAACATTATAAAATTTTCATCTAAACAAACTTCACTAACACAAAATAAAAAAAATTGCGATTCTTCATATTTTTCCTCATTATAGTCCAACATCAAAGGATTGGAGTTTAGGCCATCCAGAAGCAGCCCATTTCTAATAAGAAACAAATTGTTGGGTTCCAAATCGGCCCAATATATTGGGCGTTAAGACTTTTTTGGAGCTAATAACGCCGAACACTTTGTATGCCCGATGGCCCTTCCCTATCTCTTCCTCTGCCACTCAAACTCGACAAATGAAGTTTCCTTAAACCCATACCCACTAACGAAATTTCTCACATGGGTTCAAATTACAATACAGACGCTATTCAGGAGCAGTTCACGTCTCTTATTTAGTACTTATTATCAGTTTCCAAAGCATATTAGCATCTGCTCTCTTTCCGCTCGGCATCTTCAGTTCTTCACTTCCCCAGTCTCCAGCAATGGGAGAAACCGGTAATTCCCTCTCTTTGTCTTTTCTTTATGACCAGATCTCAGCTTAATAATCTAACTCTGTTTTGTTTCGTTTCTTCTTTTCCACAGATTCTTTCTTCTCGAACAAGTCAGCGAAGATCTTCGTAGCAGGCCATCGAGGCCTAGTTGGTTCTGCCATAGTTCGTAAACTTCAGTCCCTAGGCTTTACCAACCTCCTACTCCGCACCCATGCCGATCTGGACCTTACTCGCCAATCCGACGTCGAATCCTTCTTCGCCGATGAGAAACCTCACTACGTCGTACTAGCTGCCGCTAAAGTTGGTGGGATCCACGCCAATAACACTTACCCTGCCGATTTCATTGCCATCAACCTCCAAATCCAGACCAACGTCATCGATTCCTCTTACCGCCACGGCGTTAAGAAAATCCTCTTCCTCGGTTCCTCTTGTATTTATCCCAAATTCGCGCCGCAACCCATCCCTGAAAACGCGCTCTTATCCGGTCCCCTGGAACCCACCAACGAATGGTATGCCGTTGCCAAGATCGCGGGGATCAAAATGTGCCAAGCGTACAGAATTCAGCACGGCTTCGATACTATTTCCGCTATGCCGACAAATTTGTACGGCCCTAACGATAATTTCCATCCGGAAAATTCCCACGTTTTGCCCGCTTTGATGCGGAGGTTCCATAAAGCCAAAGTGGAAGGAGCAAAAGAAGTAGTTGTTTGGGGAACCGGTAGTCCATTAAGGGAATTTTTGCACGTCGACGATCTAGCTGATGCTGTGGTTTTCTTGCTGGGAAATTATAGTGGGTTGGAACATGTGAACGTAGGTAGCGGAAAAGAGGTTACTATTAAGGAATTAGCTGAATTGGTTAAGGAAGTTGTTGGGTTTGAAGGGGAACTTGTTTGGGATACTTCGAAGCCTGATGGGACTCCTAGGAAACTCATGGACAGCTCGAAGCTTGCTTCTTTGGGGTGGAATGCCAAGATTTCTTTGAAAGATGGGCTTATTGATACTTATAAATGGTACTTGGAGAACGTCAAGCAATGATGGCAGAGCAGGTGATATTGTTGGTTTCTTCCCTGATGAATTTTTTGATCGGGGTATTTGTTGTTTTGTGATGTTGTCATTATTATCATCGCCTATTGTTTGTTTATTGTTATGTTTGGATATGCCGTGGAATAATTTGAGGTTAATTTTGTACCAATTATATGGCATCCAAGTTGAGCATGAGGAATTCCTTTGCTATATATTGGATCAAACTTTCTATTGAGGAACTGACTAGATTTTTCTTTTTATTTAATTTCAAACTGGATTAAATTATGTTCAATTATGGTTGAGGTTTATTCCATCTTATAGTTATCTTTGTTTGAAGGATATAAATGAAACACATATAAACTAGGTTTCTGCTAAATTTTGGTACGGCCATCTAATTACTTGATTTTGCTAGTTAGAGACAACATCTATGAATTTTTGAAATGTGGGGATGGTATTATGTTATAGTTGTAAGCTGCTCGGGTGATTAAGACTTCGTATTAGTGTTAAATTCAAGTTAAACTATCTTATGTATGATAAATAATGCTTGATACTTTATGTGATATATATTGACTTGAATGGTAAATTATTAGGAGACTTGCTATTGCTTGTCTAATGTCATTTTTATGTCTTCAAATTCCATAATTGGTTCATTATTACGGACTTTTATGTATGCATTATGTTAGTCCAGCTATGTTTAACCTTTAAGAGGAAGGTTATTCTGTTGTTCCACATAAAAGTATGTCTAGTAGCAAGGGACATGTATGAACTTGCTACTTTATTTCACCTATACATAACCATGTCTATGGTTCTTTTTTATTATATTGTTCTACCATTATACTTTTTGTACGTCTCATCCCATAAATCCCACCCATTCTAGAATTTGAATTTGAAACATCCAAAGATATATGGTCTGAAGCTCTAACTGCAAGGGTGTTTCCCCACTCCCCTCTCCTCCCAAGGACATCGATGGCTGTGGTTTAGCTTTTACCATTTTGGAATAATGTCAAAACACTCATTGTTGCAGTGTAAGTTTCATTTTTTTGACTGAAGTACTAGATGTTAAACATTTAGTTTATATCATTAAATAATCTTCTACTACTAGATTCAACCAAAGTGGATTTCATTCTGGCAATCTATGCATCCCACTCTTCCAGTTTACATCTTCAACATGTGCTAATTTTGTTTGATTTATGGCAATGAACATGAGGACTAAGTTTACCGCTCTTCCCACTTGATATCGTAAATGGATACTATGAAATATGTCTTTGTAGTCTACACAGTTACCTTTGGTCATTGTTATGTGAATCTCTGTAGTGCAACAGTATACCTGATTTCAGCTAATGCAATTGCTGGTTGTGTAGCTCATACAGCTTGGTCATGTGTTCTGCTTTTTCCATTTAGGCCTTATTTTATTGGATATCTTTGCTCTCAATGAATTAAAAAAATTAAGACTGCAATAAGTTTGGCTTATATACCCTGTTTGAAATTTGTTTAGTTCATCATATGATGGATGACTTATCTCTGATGATGTTAATGGCAAAAGTTCTCTATAAATGAACTTTGTGATTCAGTAAATTCCCGTCTTATGTTTTTATTCTTGTTAGTTGCATTATGTGCATGGTTGGCTGTATTATTAAGTTATTATGGACCAATTTGGCCCGTTAGAGTGGTGCCATTGTTTGATATGTGGAATAGCCATTACTCGAGAAACTATGGTGCTGAGAGACATCAATCGAGGGACGTGGGAGAAGAGACCAAATATTATAGTACGCCAGAAAAGTACCAATTCAAGCATTAATTTTTGATGAGTAAGATGCAGATGCAATTAATTAATTAACAGAGGGCAGGATCATCTAGATTTTTAGGTCCCCAAAGTACCATACGTTACGACGCCAATTGAATGAAGGCTTGATTGGGAGCAAGAAACGACAGGGATACCGAGATAGATTTTAACCAGTTAAAAAAGGTACAAAAGTCATAAATACAAGGGGGTCCCTCTTCATTAATTTCCACTCCCCTCTCTTGAATGCTGTAGTTTTAGGTTTCCAGAATTGGCTGAGTTTTGGTACAAAACTTGTAAACACAGTACTTGAGCTGTAATGGAAAAATATGACCATATCAAGTGAAAAATGGTAGAAAATAGATAGATAAATAAATAAAGGTGGCAGAGCTGGTTTAGGCTAGCAAACAAAACATAGGCATTAGGCGATATGGTTTGAGACAGACATTTTACCTACACTCTACAGCTAAGAGCTCAGCTCAGTACTGATTTTCGAAACCGGTCATTGCATGCACAAATTAGCAAAATTGGGTCATAAATAAAATCACTGTTTCCAATTTTAATTATTATTTCATTGCTGAAATCTGTCTTCTGCTACTCCCATAAGACAAGATCATAAATCTGCTGATATGTGCCACCCTCTCTGGCTCTTTGATTTGGACAGCCATCCCTGACTCGGAATGAGTCAAAAGGTCTTTTTACTTATCATTTTTGAATAGGTTAAATTCTGTTTTGAAATTTTGATCTTTAAATTTATAGGCGTTTCTCATTAGAAATCTAATTAATAAATTAACTATTATTATTTGTAATTTTTTAAAAATTATAAAAACTTAAAAGATTTCAAGTAGATCGATTAAATTCACGAAAAGAAATATGATTTTAAGCTGCTGTTTTCCACAATACAAAATATGTCCAAGTAACTTATTTCCCAAGAAATGAAAGATACTATGATATCAAGCATTTCGTGTGAAATATTTGAAAAGGGAAACAATTAGTATCCAAAAGCAATACACATATGGCAAAAAACACTTTATTTAAAGGGAATAAAAAAAATTAAATAATAGCTTAGATGTAGAAATATTTCTGAAAGACATGAACCCATCTGACACAGACAAATTAGTAAACACACATTACTTTGATTCTAAATATGAATTAGGCAACAAAAATGGGAAATCTCTGAACAATTTGGGTTGTTTTATATATATATATTTATCAATGAGAAATCACTTTCCAGGAAATTACCATCAATGAAAAAGGCCCCACCCACCAAAGACCATCAACCATCAAACCATTCAAAACAAATATAATCACATCTCAACTTTTTTTAGAGATAAAAACACACACCTAACCTATAGTCTAAAACATAAACACCCCAAAACACAACCCAGTTTCACGTGCAGACCAAAAACCAAAAAAGAAAACAAAAAACCCCCCAAAATTTGCAGAGCAGTGCCAGCATGATAGGACACTTCCATGAATCCCCAAACCCCATCCTCCTCCTCCTCACCCTCACTCATTAACCCTCATCTTTTCTCGTCTCTCCCTTTGTTTTTTCTTGTTTTTCTCAAAATTATCACTGCTCTTTTTAAAATAATAAATAAATATAGCCCCCAATTTAGACTCTATTTTTATGGTGCCCCTGCCCTGCTCAACGGCCATTTCTAGGTGCTCTCTAGGTCAACAGAAACCCCATTAAAGTGAACAGAGATGCATGAGAGTAAATGCACGAGGAGATTACAAATTTATTACACAAACATATTTCCCCAGAAAATACACAAAAAATTACAACTACAAATTGAGCTTTGAATTGAAATTTTCATTGTTAGAAGGAACCCCAAAAATTTACTTATTTACTGCTCTATTTTTGGTTCAATTTTTTAAAGCTTCATGAAGCAAGCAACAAGCACATAACTAAAGCTGAAAGAGGAAGTTAGTGTTACTAAAATTTAAAGAAAAAGGGGGGAAAGATGAGCAAAGAGAGCAACATACCCATTGCTTTTAACCCAACATTATGGACCAACAATGTAGGCACTAAGCAGCAAAAAAGGCAACAAAAAATTTTTTAGTGTATCATAAATGAACAATATAAGAGATTGAGCCGATCCCGCCAATATCACCACCGCCGCCGCCGCTTCCGCTGCCATCTCATCCACCATCTTCCATCACCAGAAGCTGAAGATGAAGAAGAAGAAGAAGAGAGCTTGCAAAGATTGGACTTTGAGGAAACTTATAATATCCCTTCTATTATTGCTCCAAGCTTCTTCATATGAGCATCCAAAACCCATTTGCATCACATAAATTGTCATGGGAAAGCTCAATATTGCTTCAATTTTCACTGCAGTCACCATACTGAACCACTCTTGAAGAAAGCTTTCACACCACCACCACCACAAGCCTATCATCATTATAACACAAAACAATGAGAGGGATATTAAAAAAGATGAGCTTTTCTTTTTCAAACACTACTCCCCAAAAATAAAAACATAGTACGTTTTGATTGTAATTTTTCTTTCCCTTTGGCAAAGCTTTCCTTAGGAGTGGTTTTCTTGTCCTATCTTAACAAGAAAAAGTTGAGATATTCAAAGAGTGAATCAAAAGAAAGATAACATTTTGAATAAAGAAGAAGAAGAAGAAAAAGGAAAAGAAGTTGAAACTGGGTTTGTTTGGGTTGCTTGTAAATGTATGTACACTCAAAAACATAATGAGACCAAGTGAAAATGTGGGCAATGAAAGGGGATGGATGGTGTTTATTAGTACGGTTTTGGAGTGGAAGTTGGAGGGGAGGGGAAGGGATGGGAGGGGGGAGGGGATGGCTTTTGGCTTAACCACACAGCTCAGTTTACAGGTTCAAGTTCAGCGCCAAAGCTGTTCACTTTACTTGCCCCAGAAGCCCCCAGATTAGCTAGATTTGCGCAAGCAACCTTTGTCTTCTTCTTGTTTCCTTGCTTACCCTTCATCATTTCCAAAAATCCCTTCTTTATCCCCCCACTTTTCCCCGTGTTTTGGATTCCACAATATAAAATAAAAACTGACTTAACAATATAAACATACTTCTAAAAGAACCCAACACCATAAACAAATACCGTATCTCTCTTTCTTTTGCGCTTTTTTCTAGTTAGGTTAAATTCTATTATTCGTATTGTATTTTGTAAAAGTTATGGATTTAGTTTTTATGTTTTTTGAATTTAAAATTTTAGTTCTATTCCAAATAATAGTAGTTAAATATGTTTAGTTAAATTTAATTATTAGTTGTGTACTATGCATAAAGTTGTAGATATTCTCCAATTAGGTCATTATAAATCCTTATATTTTTCGAATTTTAAAATTTCAGTCTTGACACAAATGACAATTGTTAATCCATTAACGGAATTTTTTGTAAGTAATATATAGAAATAATGAATTGACATGACACTACATGTATGATAGATGATAATATAATTGGCGCATAAAATTTTAAAAATAGCAGAATTTAACGATTATTGTTTAATAAATACTGAAATTTTAAATTTAAAAAGTATAAAGATTAAATTATCAACTTTCACAAAATACAGGGACTAATAACAGAATTAAACCTTTTTCCTTTACATTCAAAATCATGTGCAGTTGTTTTCTTTCTTCAATTCTGACTGTACTGAACCAAAGCAGCAGCAAAGCCGAGGTGCGAGATTTATCGAGACGACCACCCCCACACCCTACGCCCCCACCACCCAACAGTGGATATCGGCCTCAACAATAACATTCGTTTTTATGGATTCTAGGGAGCCTAAGTGGCTAACCCCATATCAACCTACAGCCACTCCAGTCTCTGTCTTTCTTCAATATGGATGGGTTTTTTAGGGTTCGTTTGGAAGTTGGGGTCCCCTCCGGTCAAACAATTCCTACTCCCATACATACATATATTTATCTCTTTTTTTGTGCCAGGGGGCCCTCTTCTTTGAACCGTGGGACCGAATACCCAACAACAGGGTTGTTCGGTCATTCGGCTCTAGGGACAACTGTTAAAACAAATTAAAGAAGAACCAAAAAAAAAAAAAAAAAAAAAAGTGTACCCCGGATTTCACGTATCCATGTTTAACACTTGTTGAATTTCCTTCTTTTTTTTTTCCTCCTTTATTGTCTGTGCTATGGCTTTTTCATTATTTATTATTATGTACATGTAGATTTGCTTATTCTTATTAATGTGGGGGGTAATGGGGTTATGAATGAAGATGAAGAGCAACGTGTAGGGTGATGCATTATTAGAAATTTATGTATTGGGTTTTGTTTGTTTGTTTATAAAATATAGGATCCCAAGTGGCAAAAAACAAAGCAAAGCCCGAGAAGTAGACTATCACAATAAAAGAACAGGGAAGAGTCAGAATGTCTGAGGAAAAGTCTGATTTTTGGTCTTTAGTTTTTGGGTTTTGCTGCTCATTTACCATTTACTAATAATAATACTTAATTCTAATATAACTTATATATTTAGTTAAAATAATTTTTTTATAAATCTTGTTTTATGTTCTTAAACTTATATTAAGTTCAAGTAGGCTTAATAGGTTGCAACTTTCTTCGTAAATAATTTATATTAAATATTTAAAAGTATTTAAATTTAACATAATATTTATAATTTTGAATAGCATTTAAGTTAATTTATTTTTATTTCACAATATTATATTTAAAATGGACACTTTAATTTTTAACTATAAACCCCTATTTTTTTTTCATATTTTCTGAAAGTAATCATTATTAAAAGTTCAACATTTTAGCTATTATAATCTAGCCAATAGTAGCATAATATTTCCATTTTACAAGTGAATATAGAAGTTAGTTTAGAGTATATTTATCAGCAATAAATATTTATCTCAATTACAACAAATTTTTTTATTAAATTAAATCCCAATTAATGGAAAACCCTCTTATTTGTTAACAGAAGTACAAACCAATGCATCATTTTCCTTGGCTTAAAACTTGAAACTAGGGGTGAGCATTCGATCGAATCGAATCGAAAAATTTCGAGTTAATCGAGTTTTCGAATCGTATTTTATCATCCTAACTTAATTTGAAATTTTTTCGAATCGAGTCGAGTGAGACGAAATTCAAATCGAATCGAATCGAATATATTTGTTCGAGTTAAATTTTAAAAAAATGACTTTAGTGTTGTTTATTTTTATGTAATTTTTTAAAAAATAATTTTCTTTAAATTTTTAAAACATGATCATACAATAAAAAATTGAGGTAAATAAGTGAATAAATAAAATCCTAAAATTTAAAAAAAATTAAAAAATTAATTTGGGGGTTTAATTTGGGGGAGAAAGAGAAATTGGGTTGGGAACATAGGATTTAGGAAAAAAAAATTTTGGGCTGAGTGCTGATGGGTTTGGGGAGAAATGGGTAAAAGCCTAAAATTTAAAAAAAATAAAAAAAATATAGTTTATATTCGGTTTATTCGAATTATTCGAATTTGAAAATTCAACTCGATTCGAACTCGAAATTCGAAACTCAAAATTCGAGTTGATTCGATTAACTCGATTAACTCGATTCGAATAATTCGAAATTAGAATTTTTTTCAAATTTTTCGAATCGAATCGAGTTTTGCTCACCCCTACTTGAAACTGCTAATTATGGCACCACCTTATGCTATTGTTAATTAGTCATAAAGAGAGAGAATTGCAAATTCCTTGGTTAAGTTGATGTTTAGAAGCCCATTTTTTAGGAAATTGGATTTCACTTGAGGATTTTGGTTGACTATTAATTATTCTGGGCCCATAGTTTGCTGTACTGCAAAACCGACTTGCCTTCTTTAGGACAACTAAAAGCTCCCTAATATGGCTTAACACAACAAAAAATTTCTTTAATTTGGATAGCTTAAGGGCCCGAAGCTTGAAAGCAGTTGAGTGGAGTGGACACCCTTTTGTTTAGGGTTACATTCTAAATATTAAAATGAAAGTAGTAGTGAGGTTCAACTATCGTCAAGTTTCTTGTATTAAGAGTTAGATTATATTTTATTTTTTCTATTAAAAAAACAGCAAATTGGTTTTTTTTTTGTGAAAAATTATTCACTTTTATTGTTAAAATTAGTTATTGTATGTCGATATAAGGTACACATGACACGTCATGTGTAATTATTTAGTTATTCTATTAATAACGTCAATTTTTAATAGTAAAAATGAACAGAAATTTTTACTGAAATGATTAGTTTTCTATTTAATTTAATGTATAGAGATAAATTTACTAATATTTGAAGTAAATAGGGCAAATGTAATCTGATTCCTTTATCCTATTGGATTTCAAACTTATCCAATATCATTTTTTATAGATAACGTGATCACGTTCAAATCGGCTTTTATCATTTTTGGTGAGATCAGTTAGTTTGCGACCAACTTTATTTATGATGGATGTCATCAAATTGGAAATGATTATGCTAATCAAATTGAATCCAAAAAAGAAGGGGAGATGATATTTAAAAAAGAAAGAAAAGCAAATGCAATATTGGGTATAGAAAAGGAAAAAAGAGAACCAATTCTGAGTACAATTTTTACAAAAAGGTACCACTTTCTTCTTTTATATCCCCCTTCTTTTTGGGGTGGTGGTGGTAAGGCTCCAACTTGCATAGTTTATTACCAGTTTAAGAGTTGAAATATTTGAAAGGAGAAAAACAACCCTATTTATTAGACAAATATGGAAAAAAAGGCTAAAAAAAATGCCTGAAAAGCAAAAAGAAAAAAAGAGGGGGGAATGGATTATAATTATTGATGATGAGACCACGTTGTTCCACTTTTCTTTTTTACTTGATTGCTCCATTTCTTGTTATGGTGGAAAATATATGTTTGACACGTTTAAGCTTTAAAAAAAAAAAAAGAGCCCACCAATGCCTCTGTCTCTGCCATACCCTACCCTGGCTTTCCCTCAGTGTTGACTGTCGAGAGCACGCTCCTTCCTCATACACACATGATAATATTTTACACTTGAAAATACACAAAGCACCTACATATCTTTATTGGTTGTTCTTTTGTATATTAAATAATAAATTAAAGAAAACTCCAAAAAGAAAAAATAAAACAATTGTCATCGTCAATGCATGTATAATATAAACTTGTGGGGTTTTCTTTTTTTACTCTAGGCATCGATGTCGCATGAAAACATTGGAGCCATGAATGAGTTAAGCTCACCAAAAATGATATCCCGATCTTCATCGGCGAGATTGCTCGAATCTTGACATTCCAAGTACGTTTCCACGTTTTCAGGGAAGCTGTATCGTGTTGGTTCTGACGTCGTCGATGGTGGTGGTGTCAACTGGCACTGATCAACTACTACTGCCGATGTCATCTCCATCATCTCTTTGAACTTTGAAGATTGAAGGAGAAGCCCTAATGCTGACGTGGCGTTCCCCGGTCTTGGCTGAGTCAGCAAGGTTTCGCTAGGGATGCCGACGCTGGTGCCTTGCGGCTGCCGGTTGTCGTCGTCGGTGGTGGTGAAGAAACTTGGGTTATGTTGTTGATGACGACTAGGGTTTGCTAGTGTTGAAGCAGTGGTGGTGTCTATATTAGAGTTAGGGGTGGTAGGGTTGGTTTGGTTTGGCTTTAGCCATTTGATGTAACGACTTAAATCGAAGTTGGTCACAGCGTTTAATCCTCGATACTCTATAGCAGCCATATCATATGCTGTGGCAGCTTCTTCTTGTGTAGCTGCAAAAAGTCAATGAATATTTCTATAAATTGACACAGTCTTTATGTTTTAAGGTTAGTGGACCATCCTATTAAATTGATTGTGCTTTAACCCTTCTCTTAAAGCAACACATATAATTGAGGTAAAAGTATAATGAAAGTCATGAAATAAGAGTTGGATTGTATATTGTTTTATTTATTCAAAAATTAGATAAATTAATTATTATATGTTAGGTCAAAAAATAAATTATTTATTTTACTATTAAAGACTGGTGTCTTAATTGAATTAATATATAAATTAATTTACTTATTTTTTTAGTAAAAAATAACTAATATAATCCAACTCTTAATACATATATGCTAGACTAAGTTACATTCAACTCGCATAATCAACAGTTATTGGTTTTTGATTGAGACCCCATAAGTTTTCTAGTGTTTGTTTGACAAATTGCACTAATTTTTTCAATGAATCTAAAAAGAGATGAGCTAGGACAGGACATTAATACGTCCATGACACAAACGCCATGTATATGAATAGGAAAATTAAAAGAAAGCAAAAAATCACATCGCATTCGTGTCATGCAATTGTATATTATATTAATATTATTACATCTACATACATTTATATATCTCTTACTTGACATTTGGCGACCCTAGTTTGGTTTTGTAAATATTAAAAAATTAAAATAAAAGAAAAAGACAGGTGGAGAGTTTTGATACCGTATGTCCCAAGATACAGGTATTTGTTGCCGAACACTCTGCCAATGCGAGCTTCCCATCTCCCATTATGGTGATGTCTGTTGGTTGACATTCAAATTTAACAAGTAAATACCACAGATTTTAAGAGTTTGATAATGGTGTGGGTTAAAATTGTTATTATTTTAATTTTTTTATTAAAAAAAGATAAAATTAAATAATTAGATAATAAAAAATTTATATTAATAGTTGAGAGACTATTTATAATTATTTTTTTTATAATTGGGTAAAAAAATAAATTTATTAATAGTTAGTAGTTTACCCTTGATAATATATATTACCTTGCAACACCTCTATATTTAGAAACTCCACGAGAGAAGCCACTAGATTTCCTGCAGAGTTATCAAAGACATTAATTTGAGCTGAATTCACATCAATCGCTTCTTTTATATATGTGGTGGAAGAAGGTCGTCAAGTCATTAACCTTACCTTCTCAATGATCCAATATACTCTTCTCTAGATTGATTCTCCATTTCTTTTAATTCCTTCTGGTATGTTGATACCTGCATATTGTTCATATTACAGATGTTTATAACACCAGAAAGTTATAAATATTATAAGGAACACTTAATCCATGACGCCGTATTTATATAATACCGGAAAGTTAAGAATGGTATCTTGACCCCAGTATTTGAGTGCTGCTAAATCATAAGCATGCGCTGCAGATTCTTCATCATCATAAGCACCTGGAAAAAAAAAAAAAAAAAAAGAAGGTAAATTTCCCACCATTAAAAATTAAAGTTCCTTGAAAAGAAAACGTAGTAATTAGCGTATTTACCAAGATAGACTGCATTGTGAGCATTAATGCATAAACAGAAGCAGCAACAACCATGAAAATGGAGAAAAAGAAATCAGTAAACTCACTGCTAAACATAACTTATAATCTCAAAGATCGTCATAAAACTAAAAAAGGGGTTAATGGATGAATACCTTGGCGTCCTTTCTTGTTTTGTGATTCATTCCAGCAATTCTTGTCCCACAGATGAGCTTCATATCGACCTGTCCACCTATGCCTGAAATTAACAATCCATATAATTAACATGCAACTCTATACGAAAATTCGTGATCTGATAACTAAAATGACTTGCCTAGTGACCCCTCGATAAATAGAGCTACGTTGTGGTGGTGAATCTCTTGGAAAACTTCTCCTAGTTCTCTTCTTCACCTTAGTAACACCATTACTTGTAGAAATATTGTTATTAACACTATCACTTTGTGCACTGTTTTTCTGGTTCACCTGTGATAATTTCGTCATTTGATCATCCAAAAGTTTCAAGGAATAAAGATGACTGAGTTCTCCAATGGATAGGTTTTTAAAGGGATGACGAGAGCTAAAATTATACGGATCAGAAAGATGGTATGGTGGGCAAATTACAAATAGCCGGCTACAAAGGAAATTTTGTGTTATTGCCGACTTTAACCGGCTAGACTTCTCTTTCCTCTCTTGTCTTACCTAACTGTGTGCTGTTTCAACCTCATTTACCACTAATTAAAATTTATAAATTTTAGCTCTTTCTCCTACAGATTATTGGCTGATGAATGGTGATTTGGTTTCTGTATCTTAATTAATTTATCTTATTTTAAATGAATTGAGCTTAGAAAAAGGTGTGTGGAAGCTCATTAACTTTTGTTTTAATTTGTACATATAAGAAGACAATATTTCAATTCCTTTTAGCTGTATTTTGACATTTGTTGATGCATTATATTAATAATATTTTTTTTTTGTATAGTTACCTTTCACTGTTTTAAAGTTTTTTATTTTGTTTGGACCATTCACCATCGATGGAATCAATTAAATTGAATGATTTAATTAGAAATTTATATATATAATAAATAATAATATAACATCCCGTCTTCGGAACAGAGTTACAGAGCATTACCGGACATATCAGACAATTCACGAATAATTTATAAATTAACATACATAATATAATTTAATCATTAAGTCTCTGTAATGGACTCTCGAAGCCCAAAATATGTATTAAAAGTAGAACGGAACTAGTTCAAGTACTCCGAATTTTTTTTTTTGAACTCAATATAATCTCTTTATAAACATCTAGCCTTAATTTCCTGTAAATTTTCAAACCGCAAGCAATTTGCAACCAATATAACAAACCATACATTTCCACACTCAAACATACCTAACTATGCCTACAACATTAATTTAACAATTTATCTATTTGATCCCTCATAAATAACTTTTTAATTGAACTAATAGTTTCATGCCACATTTTACCGAATATGCCATACTAATTCATTTCATACTTATAACCCATATTAAACATCATTTTACAACCAATGTTTCAAAACTTAAGTACATAATTTATACAATACTTAAGTACATACCATTTTTACTAAAAGAGGGATTACATCACCAAATTGTCTCTGAAGTCGGGATTGATCTGGATGCTAAACCGGGACCTTTGACTTCTACTGACTTACGCGCAGAAACAACCGTACGCTGAGTATGCCTATACTCAGTGGTATTACCATAATTCAAACTATAATAACAAAAAATAATGTATAAACATATAAATATCAAACATATAATAATTTATTTTTATATATATTAATTCTTAAACTTTCAAATTTTCAATTAATCAATTTGATATCACATGTAACACCCCTATACCAGTTCGACCCAAGAACCTGATATAGGAATATTATATTTGGTGCCAAAGTGATTTTAGCTAATCACTATTATATTTGAACATTAAAAATAAATTTAGATAATTTATATTTTAGTCCTTACTACTTGAAACACACCTGATCTTCTTAAGTACATGCCATTCTATTCCAAAATTTTGAAACATACCCTCTTGGCACTTGGAGATGTGATGAGATAGATGCCCACAATCTCAATAACAACTCTTTAAAATCATTGTACCTAATTTATTAAATTATAAATTATAAAGATATATTTATGTCTAGTATCATAACTATCATTTTTCATTTATTAAACAATATCCTAATTCACACAATTACTATATAAATGGTCATTCACATATCAAACCATATTTATTCGTATAATGACATTAGTCATATAATACTCAATTATCACATAAATCACAATTTCTCATTCATTTATTTATAACTTATTCAATTTTTATCATTTGCTATCTCAGATATCTTCTTACTATATCAATATTCATTTCATACATTTGATCAAATAACTATTTCATAAAATCATTTTTTCATATATTTCATTTCTATTTCTCAATTCAATAACTTATTCTATTTCATATCTAAATCCTTACAACATTAGTCTTTCAATAATTATTTAAACCAACATTTTTCAATAAAAATAATTATAATTAATTAATATGATTATATTCAATTAACTCATACACTATTTCATTATTTCCAATTCATTCTATTTTCACTTCTTATTTCGTTAATTTAACAAATTCATGAACCTTAAGATTATGCTTCAGATCTCATGCCTCAATTCAATTCACAATTCAATGCTTCAGATCTCATGCCTCAATTCAATTCACAATTCAACTCATAATTTCTTTCTCATATTTTTAGTAGTATGATCAATCAAATTTATTTAATTTTCTCATTTCAGTTATTCACCCTATTAACAAACCCGGACCTTACCAGATACACGAATTCCAACCAAACACACTAGTACGACACATTGTGCCTAAAACGGTACTTAGTACCTAATCAATATATCAGAAGCAGTATACGACACATAAAGTGCCTGAAACGACACACGTGGTGCCTAATACGACACATAAAGTGCCTGATCGGCAAAGCCGATAAATCCCCATACTCTTCCAATCCTATGAGATGCCAACTATATCCGGCTCAGCCCGACTAGTTAATAGGGTATTTCAATCATTTCTCAATTTAATTTCACTTTCATATCAACTTCAATTTCAATGTACAATTCAATTCAATTTACTTTCCATATCCATTCACATGCAATTCATATTTCAATACATATTCATACTTCATTTCAATTTTCATTCATCTCAATATTGTTACTTACCTTATTATTTACTCACCATACATATAAATTAAAATATAACATTTAAATAACAATTTGAATTATAGTAAGGGTAAATTACACCAATAGTCACCCAACTTTGGGGTAGCTGACAAAACAGTCACCTAGGTTTCATTTTAGTCACTCAACTTTCAAAAAGTTACAAAACAGTTCTTTTTGTCGTTTTTCGTCACAGACGTCATGGCAAAGTGACATGGCAGGTGACGGCGTCATTGGTGCCAAAAAATTGTCCAGCTGGCCGATTACTCTCACTTTAATACCAGCTGGCCGTCCAACTTTCAAAGGGTCCATTTTTCCTCTTATTCTTTTCCAAAAATCAGTATACTATTTACCAGCAACGGGAATTTCAACGGCGAACTCAGTGTAGCAAAACACAGAAAGCATGGTCGACACGCCGAACACCACGAAGGACAAAACCACGGCGGGGCTGGAGACTTGTTTTGCTTGAAGTCCGGTGAGAACGAAAATTTCGGCTCTGATGACGGCACCGATACCAAACCAAATAAGGTCCCACCACGAGAGGTTCTTCTTCATTTCATGTTGGCTTCGAGCCTTGATTTCATGGAGCTCCGTCGAGTCAAACGATCGGTTCAAAACCCGATTCATGAACCGATTCGGAGTTTCTTTCAGCGCTTAGACGTAATTGCCCCAGCTCTTAAACGATTCCTCAGGGAGAAAATCGTCTTTTCCGCATGAACACCCTCGTCGCCTTAACCCTTCGTCTTCCCCGATTACACCATCAACCCCCACAGTATTTTTCATCACAAAAATAAAAGACAAAACAAATAGCAATGATTCCCATTCACGTTACCACCTATCTAAATATGTTTAGAATCTTAGCCATGCATTGTCATTGATGAATAAATATTATTTTTTATGAATTTTTAATTGTTTATTTATTTGGAAAAATTGTTGCTGGAACTAATAGTGGTTTGATTGACTGAAAGACAAAACTTGTATTTCAAAACAGAATAATCCAAAACCAAAAATACTAAATGTGCCATAGTTATGTATGCGCTTCATCGTTCTAAACCTGAGAATTCAAGCTTGAAACCTGGAAATGATGGGCAGAAGAGAAATGAAAAAGGTTGAAGATGAAGAGAGGTGGAGGAGCTGTTTGTTTTTTTAGGAGGGTATATAGCGGCGCTGCTGGATTTCGGAGGTATTAAGATATCATTTGAGGGCGACGTTTTCTGAAAGTTCCCGGCCAAAAAAGATGGTGAGAGGAGATGAGGGAAAATTGCATTTTGGTCTTTGAGATGGAAGGAAGGAAGTAGGAACTTTTACACCAACAGTCATCACCAACGTGGCAAGTTAACTTGCCACATTAGCTGGTTAACTTGCCACGTCAGCATCCCGTTAAAACCTTAACGGAAATTGTTAATCAGTGATTATTTTGTCACTTTTTTATAACGTTAGTGACTGTTTTGTAACTTTTTGAAAGTTGAGTGACTAAAATGAAACCTAGGTGACTGTTTTATCAGCTACCCCAAAGTTGGGTGACTGTTGGTGTAATTTACCCTTATAGTAATACAAACCGTAATTTTCGAGCTACCCCTCGTTAACTTTATCTTTTCCTTTCTTAGCCTAAGTCTTCAGCACCATATTAGCTACGGAAATTAAATAATTAAAAATCATTAATACAACACAGTTTCACATTGAATATTTCAATTTTCATTCAACTTTTGCCTAATTTCTAATTTAGTCCCTAAATCGAGACTAACTTTATTTCTTCATAATTAATCTTATATTTTCATACAAATTCTACTTTAAACTAAATTTAACTCCTTAATACTTATATCCATAAATTTCAAAATTTTCACAATTACTCCAGCTTTTACAATTTTTTACAATTTAGTCTCTTAACTAGTTAATCAAATCAACTAATTTTTCTCAATTACTACTTTATCCAAATATTCTAGGCTATCATACAGCCCTTAATAAGACAGAAATGTAATACCAAACGCTAATATTTTTAATTTTTTTCACAATTTGATCCTAACATCAGTATTTAACAAAATTACTTTATAATATCTTCATACAACAAAATTAAAGCTCTAAACCCACTTGATATTAATAATTTCTTCCAATGTATTAACTTATTCATGCAATTTGGTCATTTTTAATATTTTTACAATATTACCCCTAAAGTTTTACTTTTATTCAATTTAGTCCCTGAGCCTAAAACATGCAAATTATCCATTTTTAATGTAAACCCATACTAGCTAAATATTCATATATTTTCCTCCTCCTCCTCTCCATTCCACATCCTTAATGTATATATATAATTCCTTTATTTACTTATATGTTCATATCAAGTTGTCCACTTGAGTCATAGTCACTAAATTATTTATATCTTAAGCTACAGAATTCTAAATTAATATCTGATTCATGTTTTAGAAACTAGACTCAAATATGTTTCTACCATAAATTTTTCAGAATTTATAGTTTATCCAATAATTATAGTAAAATCTTCAAATTTTTCCTTATTCTGCTGTTTGACAGCTTTGACCTTTCTTCACTTAAAATTAGTTATCTCTTAGTACGGAATTCGGATGATGTTACTGTTTGTTTGTATTGAAAATAGGCTCATTAAGAATTTAAAAATATAAATTTAAGACCCTAATTATTATTTTTATAATTTTTTATGATTTTCCAAAGTCAGAACAGAGGAACCCAAATTCATTCTGACCTTTTCTTATAAAATTTATTATAACTCATAATTTACAATTCCATTGTGTAACATCCTGGAAAGGGCCTATGCATTTTCGGTTTAATTGTACGAAATGACATGTCTTATGTATTGCGAATAAATTTTTGACATTTTTGGAAACCTAGAAATGCATGGAAATGATTTAGAAATGAACATTTTTGGAAACCCGGAAATGATTTGGAAATGATTCAAAAGTGGAAAGTGAACATTTCTGGAAACTTGGAAATGTAAGGAAATGTCAAGTTTAAAGAGGCAAACGAAAATTTTTGGAAACTTAGAAATGACTTAGAAATGTCGAGTTTTAAATTTTAAAAGAGGAAACTAAGGCAAGGTGGCCTTAAGAGAAAAAGTATGTGAAATTTGACACGCAGACAGGCTTGGAAAAATGGCCTGGAGATGCCACTTAGAGCCTCTGGAAATGGCGCCACATGCAAGGGGATTGGGCCTGACTTCGAGTCACAGGGAAAGCAAATAAAAGAAATTTTATTTTGTTTCCAGAAGAAGTGAGGTAGACGGAACAAGGTGTTTAAAAAGAAGAGTTTTATTCTCTTTAAATTTCGACTAATAAGGATAAATAATGGATTTTTAATTTAGATTATTTTTCAAGGAGATAATAAGGATTATTCTTTAATTATTTTAAATTAAGGAGATAAAGTTATCAAATAAAAGAGTGATGGCTAAGAAAGGGACTCTTGGCCTAGTAAATTCGGCAATAGGAGGAAAAGTGAGGCATTTTACAATTTTTTTTCTCTCCAAGCAAGCCTCTGCCGAAATTCTCTTGTCATCTTCCCCAAATTCTTTTCTGACAAAATCACAAGTTTCCTCTCATCCTTTATTCTTTCTTCTTCTTCTTTTCTTTCCAATCCATCGGTTTAAACCCCAAAGAAAACCCTAGCCAATTATTCAAGGAAACCGAAATTTGGTGATACACATCTAAGCCACAAAGTAGAATATTTTCATAGATCAAAGGGTGTTGCCGATTTCCATATAAAAGGGTAAGGATCTATTATGATTATTTTCTTTCTTCTTTAAAAACAAAAAGGCAAGGTTTTAATGACATATTCATGTTGGCCGAAACTTTGAAGGAAAACTTCGGGATTTTGTGACTGTCGATTACAAGGAGGAAGGTTTCGGGATTTCTATGATTCAAGGTAAGAAACTATAAGATTCGGCCAAAGGCCATTCATTATGTTTAATGTTAGATTAAACTCTAACATGTGTCCATAGGGTTTTCGACAACAATAAGGAAGCAAGGATTCAATTCGGGACTTGATTCTTAAGTCAATCAGCAACAAGGTAAGTTTTAGTATAGTATATTAATCCTACTAGGATTTGGATTTATGGCCGAATGGCTTTTTATTAAATTAGTAAGTGATTAATCAAATGTAGAGATTAAGGATCTAAGCGGTAGATCAGATTACGAGATCTCAAGGAACTTGCTAAGCGAATCAGGTGTGTACCCCACACTAATTCTTAATAAGTTTTATGGCTATGTCTAATTAAAATATGTGATATTAAGAATAAGAAAGTGGCTAAGGTACCATGTTATGATACTAAGTACTCAGGTACGTTTCCTACTCCTACTAGGAATATGAAATATGTTATTTGTAACATGAGAATAAGAATGTGAACTTTGGCATATTAATGCATATTACAAAATGGGACATATGTGTTATTGAAAGGGGAAGTGAATGTGGTGACCTAATACCACGAACACGGTGACCTAAGACCATGGTATCTCGAATGTGGTGACCTAAGACCACGAGAATCTGAATGCGGTGACCTAAGACCGCGATATCTCGAATGTGGTGACCTAAGACCACAAATGCGGTGACCTAAGACCGCGATATGGAGTGTAGCGGAAGGAGGGTCGACTTAGTAGTCCCCACGGTGTATAGGTTGGGTACGGGGAGTGTAGCGGATGGCTTATTAGGTTTGGGTTTGGGAATGCATCATAATTTGTATGCTATGATATGAATGTGTAATATTTGTTATGCCTGATTCTATTATGATTTAGTGTTGTGTACACATTGAGTCTCATTGACTCACCCCAGTTAAGGGACCATGTTTGGTGATGATGAACAAGAATGGACCAGGGACGGCGAGAACTTGTGGTGGCCATGCTCAACATGAAGTTTTTATTTTTATGGACTATTAATTTTAAGTACTCCAAATTATTTGGGTTTACTTGATGTAATAAGGCCATAAGGCCATAGTGCACTATTTTATTTCTGTTTTTATTTATTATGTTACGAAATTTTTACTAAGTTAAAGATTAAGAAATTTTCATTTAATATACTCTATATATTTTGATCTTTTAAAATTTAAAAGGGTTTTCATTATAAAACGATTTTGTTTTCTACTCGAGCCCAACCCAAAACAATATTCCTTTCAAAACACACTATTTTCCCAAAGTAACAAAAGAACTTTGAACCGGTTTACTTGAGGAACATACCAAATCTGGTCAAAGCTCGTGGGCCGGGTTTGGGGTGTTTCACATTGCTTACATCGTTTCTTCTATAAGAAACTAGAGTCAATAAACTTAAATTTCATATTTTATTCAACCTCTAATTCGATTTCTACAATTTTTGGTGATTTTTCAAATTTATACTATTGCTATTGTCTAAAATAGTTTAGTGCAAAATGTTGATTACCAAGTTTATAACACCTTTATTTCCTTTCTTTACAATATTTCCCATCATTTTTTATTATTTCCCTTCACTAATATATCAAGAACATAGAACTTTATATAAGAAAATTGTAACACCCCCAACCCGTATCTGTCGCCGAAATAGGGTTACAAGGCATTACCAAAGAGTACAGAACACTTACAGATAATTTGAAATCATTATCTTTACACAAATAGTACACTTGAGGTGTACAGTTCTATAATTATGAATAAACACATTTATCAAACATATTTCGTGTTTTTATATATCACAATCTCATATTTCCACATGCATTTACTTTCCACATTATGAACTCAAATAACATATACAAGATATACCAATGTATTTCAAGTACGGTTTCATAATATTTCATTTCAAATTTCAGATTATTTCATATTAGAAATTTTCTCATTGACTCATTTGGAATACCAATTCATACGGATAATACACTCAAGGATGTACAAATATATAATCAAAAATGAACTCATTCATTAACCAAGTTTTATGTTCATGTCCTATTAACTCGTATTCCCTTATATCACATAATATATACCATGATTGATGAGTTCATCAATATCATGATTTCCATTTCCTTGTTATTTTTCCATATTTATCCCGTTGAATTACTCGGAATTTCGATGGATTTTCAGATGTATACTTTAGTGTACAAATCCGGGTCCGTCAATTCATATTTATGTGCGCACATTTTCATTTCAGAGAGCACACTCCCGCGAACCTCATTTTTACAGCGGGATTATCAGTCCAGGCTAAATCCCCTGTAATATAAACTCATAGAGTATTGTCGAGATTACAGTCCAAGCTAAATCCCCTGCAACGACAATTACTCTAATGAGCTTGGATCTGAATTACCAGTCCAGGCTAAATTCAGACCCTAATTTGGATTACCTGTCTGGGCTAAATCCATTTTCCACATATTCTTCGGGGGGGCTATATCAGGATAGGATCACCCGTCCGGGATAGATCCTTTTTACCGTCAATTCTTTTTTAGAGATCCATTAAATTTTTCTTTCATTCAACCGGGATTTCTTCCCCTTTTTATCAAATATATCAATGTTTCACCAATTTTCATACAATGAGCATTTAAATTATATTCACCTCAATAAAAATATATTTCAAGTATTTAAGAATATAATTCAAGTTACACGAACTTACAATTTGATTTTTATACCATAACCATAATCTTAGTTTCATAATAAATATTTGAAATAAAACATTTTCTAATTCAACGTTTATCGATTATAATTAGAGGTGTATATGGGCCGGGCCAGGCCCAACTAAAAATCTAGGCTCATTTTATAGGCCCGGGCCGAAATATGGGCTTGAAAATTTGTCCAAGCCCAGCCCGACATGGAATTGGTAAACCCGAGCCCGGCCCGTATTATTATTATTTTTTTATTAATCTATTTAAAGAAAATAGATGCTTATTTTCTACTTTGAATCTTATAATGATACTATTCTATCATTTAATTTTCTACTTTGCGAAAATAGATGCTTAACTTGTTTAGCTTAATTTATTAATAATTTTTAGGGAAAAATATTGTGAGGTCTTAATAGGTCAAAGTAGACAATATCCTACAAATTGTAGCAGACTTTACATTTGATATCCAAGTCAATAAGGACAATTTGTTGGTTGCAAGAGGTCTTTTGCAAAGATACCAGAAAAAACCACTAATATGCCTAGCCATTTTAACTCATCACGAGACTATGCGCATAAGACCAGATTGATTTAAACCATAAAGTTCTCAACTTATAATATTCACACATTTGCATTACTTAATCAAACAAAAACCAACATGATTTTTACCACTTATAAAACATATTCTATTACTAATCATGCTTTAGAAATTAAACATATTAATAATATTTATTTAATCATTTTACCGAACTCATTAACATAAAACATATCATATTGCATATACTTTATATTTCTATTAGCCGAACATATTAACTAAAAAACGTGTCATTTGAACTCTTAAAATAATCATGTTTCATGTTTCATTTTCATGTACTGAACTTACATCAACCAAATATAACAGGCAATAAACAAATTAGTGTCAAAATGTAAATCAATAATAAACCATACAGATCCTGTATTCTTTTTCGCAACACTAAAAAGAAATAGCCACTACAGCAATTTGGACTTTTAGCGGCATTTTTTTAGGCCTTTAGCGGCGTTTTTAAGCGATACTAATAGTCTTTGCGGTGCTTTTAAAAACGCCACAAAAAACGTCGCTAAAAGAGGCGCCGCAAAATTTAGCGGCGTTTTTGCCAAAAACGCTGCGAAAAGTCACCACCTTTAGCGGCGCTTTTCAAACAAACGCAGCTGAAATCCATGACTTTTAACGGCACTTTTATCAACAAACGCCGCTAAAACCTTGACTTTTAGCGGTGCTTTTGCCCACAAACGCCGCGAAAAGCATGCCTTTTAGCGGCGCTTGTGCCCACAAATGCCGCTAACTTGTACAGATTTACAATGTTCAATTTATCCAATATCATATCCCTCCTGGACTAAAACCAACCAATGACAGCAAATATAGTATATAATTCCAACCCAAATAACAAATGTAGCATAAAAATCACGCCAACTACATTAATTTTAAATGATATTTTAAAATAAATAAAAGATATATGATATCTTACAAAATATTCTTACAAAAATGTTAAATGTAACAATGTTAAAATCATCTTACAATAAGAACATAAATGTCAAAGATGGCGGCCTCAGAATCGTTGGAACAGACTTCATCATAGTCTCAAGTCAGAATGAAGTTCTTCATACTTCTGCTCTGCTCTGCCTCCTCATTTCTTTGCCTCCGCTCTAAGTTGAGAAATTTGCTCAACCGTGCTCGCTTGCATCTGAGCTATCTGGTCTTTTAGCCTCTGAACTTCAGCACGAGATTGACTCCCGGAAGGCATGTATTGTTGAGAGTCGGATCCAAAATATTGGGTCGGGGTAACACCAGATCCTTGAAGTCGAACCCGACCGTACCTTTCAACACCCAAAACATTAGTGATAATTCTGTTATAAATATACTCAAGATTAACAGAACTATCAGTCGAAGCAATCGTACCTTTCAGGATCCAAAACATCGATAATAATTCTGTTATCGACATCCTCAAGATGAACAGAACTATCACTCGAAGCAGCCACTTCATAATGTGCCTTCTTCTCCTTTAGTTTCTCCTAATAAATCAATCAAAAAGTTAGAAACAAAATATACAATAGGAAGGAATGCAACATAACTTAACATTATTAATTTAAAACTACTAACGAAGAATTAAACTATTATAAGTAAACATTATAAATCCATTTTTAATAAATCAAATTTTATTAAGCAAATATACCATAATCTCTCCAGCTTCGGATGTCATCGGAGACCCATGCTTCTTCCTATGCGTAACGTCAAAAAGCTGAACGCGTCCAACTTTTTGACCGGTGGAGAGTTCCTACAGTGTTGTAGTAGAACTATAATTTAATAGTATAAAGTCATTAATATTTGACAGAATTAATAAATTATAATACCTCGGCCTCAGCTATAGAAGCAAAACTTCTCGACCCTGCCGTGTGCGTGAATTTTTGTTTCTGCCTGCTGTTTGTTCCGACACGCTCACGGTCCTACATAACGATATTATTATTACGTATATAGTAAATACTATAAACCGAAAAATTTATAAGAGTTTAGAACTAGGTAATACCTATCCTTTCTTTGAGTTCAAGAATCTAATCACATCTTCCCATTGATACCTCAACATTCCCAGTGGGACATTTCGCAGTTTATCCTCGAGGCTTATTTCTTTCTTAAAATATTCTTTTTTCAATATGCTTTTGTTGTCTCTCCATTTTTTTCCCAATGTCTTCTTTATATAGTCATCGAAGACCTCCAAAGTAAACCTCTCCAAAAAAAACATAAGTTTAGAAAGTAAATATAAATGAAACTTCAACCAAAGTATTATAAATTACATTCATGTTTTGTTACCTTAATGTTCTCCAGAGCTTGATTTTTGTTTGCGTTAGGCATGTGATGCCATGACTCGTAATTGATGGGCAACATATTTGTATTTCGTGCAATAATGCCCAAATAGCCTGCTAGAACTCGAGCTTCAGGGCCAACAGGCTGGCCATGACTGTTTCTCCCTACTTTCACACGGTCGCCGAAATTTAATTCGTATAAACCTTTAAGCAGCGTAAGTCCGAGACCTCTGCGCGTCCCACCACTCTCAGCTAACCAATGATATATTATTGTTATATTAAAATTGAAAAATAAATCAATAAAAAAAGTCAACATGCATATAAAATAATTTAATTTTACTTTGTAATTCTACAGGCTCATCATCTATGTCAGGCACATTAGAGGATCCAACTATTGTTTGCTGTTCACTATTGCCCTCTTCGGAATTTACAGTATTATGTACAATATTTAAATCTCGTAATCTTCTTCTACTCATTTTCCCTGCAATACACATAAAATAGTTGAAATATTAGTAACAAATAACAACAATAATGGTACATATAAAATATTTAACTTATATAAAATGACCATCATTAAAATTATAATATTACATATAAATAAAAAAATTGTAAAATCTTACTACATAATAATTCGTAAATATCTTCGTCCACGTCCTGACGAACCCATTGAAATTGCGCACTAGTACTAGGATATTTTCATTTAAGTTTTGTTCTGGAAAAGGCAGAGTTTCTAATCTTTCGACGATATCATCTCTACTTCCACTGCCTATGTCGAACAAGCCTTTAAGTGTGTTTCGAAGTACAATGTACCAACCCTCATCAGTTGGATCTTTCGAGGAAAAAACTTTTTTCACTTGAGAAGAAAACACATACGGCTCGTCTATTAGTTGTTCTCTGGTGTGAATCAATCGAGAGAAATTCACCATTGTAAAACCATATTGATCAATTTTAATTCCGCGAGCCGTATTCACATCAGCCCATTCACCTCGAAACAAGACAACTTTACATTTGCCATAATAATCCAACTCAATGATGTCAGTAATAAGTCCGTAATACTCCAGATTCCCCTCGACAAGATTACTGTCCCTAGCACTAGAATAACTCGTAATTGAAGAATTAACAACAATTCCACAATTTTGGGTTCTCCTCAACCTCTCGCGATACCTTGTATGAAATCTGTATCCGTTGATGAGGAAGGCACTATATCTTTTCACTATTCGGTTTGGACCTTGTGAAAGCCATTTAACTTCATCATTTACTTCATTCCGACTCCAAACCTACTGAATGGAAAGTAAATCGAGTAATTATAAATGTTGTGCGAAAACATCATTACTTGTCAATGAAAACTTCAATCGCATACCGTTTGGCTTAACCATTCATGAAATGATTCTGTGAACATCTTATTAATTTCTCGTCGATGTAATCTTCGGGACCTTGAACGAGCTCTCAATACTTGTTTGTACTCACTATGTTAAAAAAAATGGTTACTTTGTTAGAAGACAAACAAATTATAATTAATGAGTATTTATCAAATTCTAGAACTTACTTCCGTAATGGTTCCATTGAATCGTGATGAAAAAAAACGTATCGATGTGCTTGGACCCACGATCTATCGTCTAATTCTGTAATTTTGACTTTGCCGATTGATTCTTTAAAACTTTGAAATAAATATGTTCCGGCCAAGTTATGATCTGTGAGCCCAGCATTTCTACTTGGTCTGTTCATTCTTGTTTCAACATCCTCCAAATACCTTGAACAGAAAGTCATATATTCCTCTTCCAAGTAGCCTTCGACAATTGATCCTTCCAGATAACGTTTATTACGACAGTAAGACTTCAATTTGGATAGAAACCTAAACATGGTATAGAACATTATCAAAAGTTGCAACTAAAGGCATTTAGGTGAATGAAGGAATAATTTGCAAATAAATTAAGACCTTTCAATGGGATACATCCATCGATAGAAAACGGGTCCACCAAGTATTGCTTCACGCGGGAAATGAATTAACAAGTGCACCATAATTGTGAAGAAGGAAGACGGGAAGATCTTCTCCAAATTGCATAAAGTCAGTGCGGCTCGATCTTGTAGTGTCTCAAGTTCTTGAACATCCAAAACTTTGCCACAAATGCCTTTCATTATATTGGACAATTCAATTACACAAGACGTCACCTTTTTTGACATACAACATCGCATAGCAACTGGCAGTAAGTCTTGCATCAAAATGTGATAGTCATGCGATTTTAAGCCATATAGTCTTCGATCTTTAAGACTCACACATCGAGATATATTTGATGCATATGCATTCGGGAAAAATTAAGTTGACTTTAAAGATTGTCTTTAAAGACTTTAAAGTTGACCTTCAACACCGTACAGAACACTTCTTTCTCCATCTTCGACATTGAATAAATAGCAGGCGGCAACCGATATTTCATATTCAGAAGTGCTTGGGGATGAAGCTCACGCTGAATTTCCATGTGGACTAAATTAAGTTGACTTTAAAGATTGTCTTTTGATTTTCCATTGACATTCAAAATAGTCCCAATGATGTTCTCGCAGACATTTTTCTCAATGTGCATGACATAAAGATTATGGCGTAATATCTGATGCTCTTAATAAGGCGACTCAAAAAAAATACTTCTTTTTTTCTGACAAAATCACAAGTTTCCTCTCATCCTTTATTCTTTCTTCTTCTTCTTTTCTTTCCAATCCATCAGAAGCCGAAACCCCAAAGAGAACCCTAGCCAATTACTCAAGGAAACCGAAATTTGGTGATACACATCTAAGCCATAGCCGAATATTTTCATAGATCAAAGGGTGCTGCCGATTTCCATATAAAAGGGTAAAGATCTATTATGATTATTTTCTTTCTTCTTAAAAAAAAAAAGGCAAGGTTTTAATGACATATTCATGTTGGGTAGAAACTTTGAAGGAAAACTTGGATTTTGTGATTTATCGATTACAAGGAGGAAGGTTTCGGGATTTCTAAGATTCAAGGTAAGAAACTATAAGATTCGGCCAAAGGCCATTCATTATGTTTAATGTTAGATTAAACTCTAACATGTGTCTATAGGGTTTTCGACAACAATAAGGAAGCAAGGATTCAATTCGGGACTTGATTCTTAAGTCAATCGGCAACAAGGTAAGTTTTAGTATAGTATACTAATCCTACTAGGATTTGGATTTATGGCCGAATGGCTTTTTATTAAATTAGTAAGTGATTAATCAAATGTAGGGATTAAGGATCTAAGCGGTAGATCAGATTTCGAGATCTCAAGGAACTTGCTAAGCGAATCAGGTGTGTACCCCACACTAATTCTTAATAAGTTTATGGCTATGTCTAATTAAAATATGTGATATTAAGAATAAGAAAGTGGCTAAGGTACCATGTTATGGTACTAAGTACTCAGGTACGTTTCCTACTCCTACTAGGAATATGAAATATGTTATTTGTAACATGAAAATAAGAATGTGAACTTTGGCATATTAATGCATATTACAAAATGGGACATATGTGTTATTGAAAGGGGAAGTGAATGTGGTGACCTAAGACCACGAACACGGTGACCTAAAACCATGGTATCTGAATGTGGTGACCTAAGACCACGATGAATCGAATCGCGGTGACCTAAGACCGCGATATCCGAATGTGGTGACCTAAGACCACAAATGCGGTGACCTAAGACCGCGATATGGAGTGTAGCGGAATGAGGGTCGACTTAGTAGTCCCCACAGTGTATAGGTTGGTACGGGGGAGTGTAGCGGATGGCTTATTAGGTTTGGGTTTGGGAATGCATCATAATTTGTATACTATGATATGAATGTGTAATATTTGTTATGCCTGATTCTATTATGATTTAGTGTTGTGTACACATTGAGTCTGTTGACTCACCCCGTTAAGGGACCATGTTTCAGGTGATGAACAGTAATGGACCGGGATGGCAGAACTTGTGGTGGCCATGCTCAACATGAAGTTTTTATTTTTATGGACTATTAATTTTAAGTACTCCGAATTATTTGGGTTTACTTGATGTAATAAGGCCATAAGGCCATAGTGCACTATTCTATTTCTGTTTTTATTTATTATGTTACGAAATTTTTACTAAGTTAAAGATTAAGAAATTTTCATTAAATATACTCTATATATTTTGACCTTTTAAAATTTAAAAGGGTTTTTGAAACACCCCAAACCGGCCCACGAGCCTTGACCGGATCTGGTATGCTCCTCGAAGAAAACCGGTTCAAAATTCGTTTGCACTTTGAAAAACTGTGTGTTTTGAGAGAGAAATTATTTTTGGGTTGGGCTCGAGTTGAAAACAGGGTTATCTTATATTGAAATCCCTTTATCTTAGGTGTCAAAACATTTAGGGTTTAGTTTAAAAAAAGAATTTACTTAAACTTTAATTGATAAAAATTTGTAAACATAATAAATAAAATAAATGTAAAATAGTTCAACTATGGCCTTATTACATCAAATAAACCCAAATAATTTAAAATACTTAAATAAAAATAAAATGTCCAAATAAAATTCCCTTCTTGAGCATGGCCACCTTTAAGCTCCCTCTTGACCCGGTCCATTACTGATCATCACCTGAAAAATGTTCCCACAACGGGGTGAGTCAACAGACTCAATGTGTACATAAACACTAAGTCCAAATAAATTCAGGCATATCAAGTCATACACATTCAGATCAAAATATACAATTAATGATGCAATCCAAACCCAAACCTAGATGCCATCCGTTACACATCACCCGTACCAACCTGCACACCGTGGGGACTACTAAGTCAACCCTCCATCCGCTACACACCATCGAAGGCAGTCGCTGCAGTCGACGTGCTCATCGCCCTTATAAATATTCGTGGTCTTAGGTCACCACATTCAGATATCGTGGTCCTAGGTCACCACATTCACTTCCCCTTTTCAATAACCCATATGCCCCATATCATACATATTATGCATTAACATGCCAAATCTCACATTCTTATCACTTATCACATGTTAAATATAACATATTTCATAATCCTAGTAGGAGTAGGAAACGTACCTGAGTACTTTGTACCATAACATGGTACCTTAGCCACATTCTTACACTTTCATATTAACACATATATCAAGTTTAAGCCATAAAACTATTAAGATTAGTGTGTGGGGTACACACTGATTCGCTTAATAATTCATTCCAAATTAGAAGATCTCGATCTAGCGTCCTAGATCCTTGTTCCTATATTCGACCAACATAGAGAAATTTCTCAAATTGGCCCATATAGCAATTTATCAAATTGGCTCATATAGCAATTTATCAAATTGGCCCATTAAGGGTATTTTCGTAATTCAGCCCCTAAGAGCGTTTTTATAATTCGGTAATCGTACCAATTAAGGGTAATTCGGTAATTTATCCTCTAAGGGTAATTCGGTAATTAACCCTACAAGGATAATTCGATAGATTTATCCACCAAGGGTAATTCGGTAATTTACCCTCTAAGGGTAAATTCGGTAATTTCATATTTAACGGTGTTTCCGAAGATTCACTATCGCCTCGAGTGATACAGAACTCTATTTGGGTCTCTACGAAACTATTGGGTCAAAATCCATTTTAGGCCCAAACGGGGTAATTTCGCAATTCTGGACTTAACTACTAATTTGGGCATAAAATTTTAAAACTGTCCATCTGCGTCATACTGACTAAATTGATTATAACTCAAGTTAGAAAACTCGTAATTTAGATCCTTAAAATTCCCTTGAAACTAGGCTCACGTATATTCTTACTGTAATTTTTCCAGAATTTTTAGCCCAGCCATTTAGTACAGTTTATTCATTAAAATTTCCCTTGTTTCGCTGTCCAACAATTCTGACCTCTCTTAACTTAATTTCAAATATCTCACTGTACGGTTTTCATATACTGCTCCAACTTGTTTCTCTTGAAACTAGGCTCGCTAGGGAATCCATACATATAAATTATAACTCTTAATTCATTTTTTACAATTTTATAAGATTTTTCCAAAACAGATCAGTAAACCCCAAAGTTAATCAGAACCAGTCTCACTAAAATCAAGATATCTCAGAATATAAAAATTCTTTTTCCTTCTCCGTTTCTTCCATATTAAAATAGACATAGTAAGCTTTAATTTGATATCTTATTCACTTTCTAATTCCTTTTCTCCTATTTTTAGTGATTTTTCAAAAACACGTCACTGCTTCTAACCGAAACTGTTTTATTACAAAACATGATTATCACTACCATCAAACGCACGTCCGAGTGATCACGGATACCGGTTATCAATTTTCTTCGATATTTCTACCGAATCACAGAATATTTCATGTAAACTTTCAGAGAGATGTGAGATTTTCTTACCATTTCAAACATATATTCGGAAGGGTACGAAATTACACACCTTGATTAGGATTCCCTATGAACCACTCTTCGTTGCCCCTAGAACAATGCCAACCAAAAGTTAGCCTCGGATTTCCAAAAGATTTCGTATCACTCACACTTGAATCACTTACCAATATGTCCGAAGGTAGAATATATCGAGTGATTTGTCCCTAAATCATATAGTCAATTATTTCAAATTATTACTCCGTTAGCAACCAATCGAATATTGAATAATATCAATAATCCATAAGAACTCCTTACCTTATTAATATTGGATCCGATTTCCCCCACTTGACTTATGGCTAGAATGATACACGGTCATCCATTTAGGACACGATTTAATCGAAGAAAAGAGTGTCTACCCAAATGAGAAAGAATTTATGAAGGAGTGATTATGGATTGAGAGGTTCGGTATTGACTTGAAGTTGTGGCAATGATAGGAGAAGTTGAAGAAAAGAACACAAAAGGATGCCAAAAGAAAATTAGGCCTATCAAGCACCAAAAATCCTACTAAATGACTAAAACAAATTCAGCTCCCCTCTCATTCACCTCAACCGTCCATGCCTTTGCAAATAAGCCAAAATTTACCAACCCAAAACTTTAAAAAAAAACAACCAACATGCTCCCTAATTCACTCTTCATCATTCCTTTTTTTTTCTTTCTCACCTACTCCATTATTTCAAATTCCATCATTATTATTATTCTTTTATTTCTTTTTTTCCTTTCTTTTTCTTTGTTTTCCTCCTTACCTTATCTTTTTAGTCATCATTTCATTTTTCTTTTATTTCATTCCTTTAATGATGTCATGGATGACACTTGGAAGAGTATACAAAAATAAATCCAAAATTTTGCAAAAGATGGGATTTGAACCCCTTCCCTCAAGGTACTTCACTTGATTCTATAACCTCCTTGCTATATGCTCATTTATGCTAGCAATTTACTCTTTTATTTCCATAAGCCTTAATGCCACTTACTATCTCTCCTTAATAGGCTTAAACACAAAATTTTACTAAGGCCCAACTTGAAATAAGGTCATTCTCTTGTTCTCAAAAATTTTAAACACTCCTATGCCCAAGGCCCAATGAGCCCAATCCTACTAGGCCCAATTTTGGGACGTTACAATTCTACCCTCCTTAAAGAAAATTTCATCCTCGAAATTTCCAATCAACTACTAAACGTACAGCTCAATTCACATCACTATGCTTTCGGTGCGCACTCTGATCTTAATAGTACCATCATACCATCTAGGCACAATCTCTAAGTTCACAATCAAGGTTCCATACACTTCACTAGCAACATAAGAACAAACTGACTTAACCACAAACAAGACAATTAAGGGTATTCCCGAAATAAAGAACGTACCCGTTGTCACATCTGGTACATCTTCCTCCTCGCGACGGCCAACTGCATAAACCAACCTTGGCTGCCTCGCTTCTGAACCTTCAGCACCTCCGCTTGGTGCTCCATAACTTCGACCGTTCGGACCACGGCCTCGCTGAGGCTGCTGTCCACCTCTACTAGCTTGATTAACATTCTGAGCTACTGGTCGATTTCCATCTGGCCTCATAGGGCAATCCTTAATCATATGGTCCTTTGACCCACACTTGAAGCATCCTCCTGTCTTTTTCCAACACTCTCCTAAGTGCTTCTTCCCACACTGATCACAAGGACGATACTGCCCTCTTGTACAAACTTGCTGACCTCGCGGCCCATCAGCTCTAGGCTTTTTCTGCACATTTCTCGATGATCCTGATGACCCATAACCCCTCTCGGGTCTATTCCTATCAGAGTTCTGCTTAACCGAGTCCTTGATTCCCTCGGCTACCTTAGCCTTTTCTACTAACGCGAAAAACTCCCGCTCCTGATGTGGGGCTATCAACAACCTTAAATCATCCCTCAAACCGTCCTCAAACTGGACACACCGTTCATGCTCCGTAGCCATCACTCCTCGAGCATAACGGCTCAGCCTCAGAAACTCGGCTTCATACTTTGCCACGGACTTGTTCCCTTGAACCAGCCCCATAAATGCCTTCCTTTGCTCATCAGTATACCGGGTACCGACATACTTCTTCTGATAAGCCATCTTAACATAATTCCACATCAGATCCTCAGCTGTGGCACCATCACGAACTGTGAGCCACTACTGATACGCTTCATCGCGTAGCAGCGCCACCATTCCTTTCACTTTCTCCTCAGCGGTCAGATCTAGCTCATCCATGATTCGCTCGGTCGCCTCCAACCAATACTCAGCAGTACTGGGTGCCACACCAGATACTCCTCGAAACACTTCAACCCCATTGGCTCGGAGTCGCTTGGGTACGGACTTCCTAGCTCTCATATTTCCACCTGCTCCAGCCACCATCTCAAGAACTCGTAGCACAGCCTGCGATACAGCATCATCCCCCGTCTGATCTTGCTGCTCATTACCAAAAGCTGGTGGTGGAGGTGGTACCTCATTCTCGGACCCTTGACCCGATCCAACGGGTTCCGATACGACCATTCTACCTCGACCACGTCCACGACGACCACGTCCTCTAGAACTCATTTCTAACGTCGCGATTATTCTGATTAAAAAGTTTTATGCATCAGAATTTTTTTCTACTTATTATCCCCGAACAGTTTTATGACATAAAGTATTTAGAAGTAGTTCTTTCGATCAAACAAAATTTCAGTTCAAGTTCACTACTCTAATTCAGAGAATCACATTCTCATTCATAAATAAAGACACCTTCATTTCTCAATGAAGCCACATTCATTCACAACATTCTTCTCCTTTCTCAACCCAGGGGTAATTTAGTCATTTGTCCTATAAGGGTATTTTGGTAATAAATCAGGGTCAATTCCAAAAATCCTTATAAATCAAAGGTATTTCAAAATTTGAAAAAAACTTGGGGTATTTTTGAGAATTTATTTTCCAAATCGGTGATGTTGCAGAAATTTCAGAAATTGGGATCATTTTGGTAATTTTGTATGTCAGGGGTATTTTAGTAAATTTCCAAATCAGGGTATCTTAACATTTTGCAAAAATAGAATTTTCTGATATATTTTTATAAAGTAAGAATATTTTAATAAAAGTCGAGGGTATTTTTTTTCAATCCAAGGGCATTTTAGTAATTTACAACACATGGGTATTTTCGTAATTTTACAAATCGAAAATATTTCGAAAATGTTTTTTCAAAATCTAATTTAGTGTTTATAAATCAAAAAGGGTAATTTGGTGACTTTAAAACTAAGGTTTTTATAAAAATACGGCTAGTCCCTTTCGGGTTTTAATTATTGAGTTTAGTGGATGACTAAGTCCTCTTTGTTAGGGTGAGCAGTTACTCACACACACTGTAGGATTCGAGCGAAGAGGAGGTGAGTCACTAGGACTGCTTAAATACCAAGCTCTTACTGAATCCACTCCTAGACATGCGCACAACAGTTGCCACACCTTAACTCGGCGACTTAATCACAGGTTTGTTTAATGGTCCTTAAGTCTTATGCACTTGTGTTGGAGTAAACTAGTCCTAGGGTTCAATAGCCCTATTTTACTAATCTACGTTCCCTTAATAGCCCATACTATTCACATAAACAAATCACTTCAATAATTAGAAGTACTTACCTAGTGGTCTTCGGGTCGGAGACTTAGGTGCCATGCCAGAAAAACCTGCTTATTTCACAAAGATTTTCACAAATTCTTTTGGGCTTAACTTTGAAAACGTTTTGGGCCTTAAACTCAAGGCCGAGAGTTTAAAACCTGGGCTCTGATACCAAGCTGAAACACCTCAAACCGGCCCACGAGCCTTGATCGGATCTGGTATGCTCCTCGAAGAAAACCGGTTCAAAATTCGTTTGCACTTTGAAAAACTTTATGTTTTGAGAGAGAAATTATTTTTGGGTTTGGCTCGAGTTGAAAACAGGGTTATCTTATATTGAAATCCCTTTATCTTAGGTGTCAAAATATTTAGGGTTTAGTTTAAAAAAAGAATTTACTTAAACTTTAATTGATAAAAATTTGTAAACATAATAAATAAAATAAATGTAAAATAGTTCAACTATGGCCTTATTACATCAAATAAACCCAAATAATTTAAAATACTTAAATAAAAATAAAATGTCCAAATAAAATTCCTTCTTTGAGCATGGCCACCTTTAAGCTCCTACCGAGGCAGGTCCATTACCGATCATCACACGAAAAATGTTCCCACAACGGGGTGAGTCAACAGACTCAATGTGTACACAAACACTAAGTCCAAATAAATTCAGGCATATCAAGTCATACACATTCAGATCAAAATATACAATTAATGATGCAATCCAAACCCAAACCTAGATGCCATCCGCTACACATCACCCGTACCAACTGCGCACACCGTGGGACTACTAAGTCAACCCTCCATCCGCTACACACCATCGAAGGCAGTCGCTGCAGTCGACGTGCTCATCGCCCTTATAAATATTCGTGGTCTTAGGTCACCACATTCAGATATCGTGGTCTTAGGTCACCACATTCTCTTCCCCTTTTCAATAACCCATATGCCCCATATCATACATATTATGCATTAACATGCCAAATCTCACATTCTTATCACTTATCACATGTTAAATATAACATATTTCATAATCCTAGTAGGAGTAGGAAACGTACCTGAGTACTTTGTACCATAACATGGTACCTACCGATTTATCCACCAAGGGTAATTCGGTAATTTACCCTCTAAGGGTAAATTCGGTAATTTCATATTTAACGGTGTTTCCGAAGATTCACTATCGCCTCGAGTGATACAGAACTCTATTTGGGTCTCTACGAAACTATTGGGTCAAAATCCATTTTAGGCCCAAACGGAGTAATTTCGCAATTCTGGACTTAACTACTAATTTGGGCATAAAATTTTAAAACTGTCCATCTGCGTCATACTGACTAAATTGATTATAACTCAAGTTAGAAAACTCGAAATTTAGATCCGTAAAATTTCCTTGAAACTAGACTCATTTATATTCTTACTATAGTTTTTCTAGAATTTTTAGCCCAGCCATTTAGTACAGTTTATTCATTAAACTTTCCCTTGTTTCACTATCCAACAATTCTGACCTCTCTTAACTTAATTTCAAATATCTCACTGTATGGTTTTCATATACTGCTCCAACTTGTTTCTCTTGAAACTAGGATCACTAAGGAATCCATACATATAAATTATAACTCTTAATTCATTTTGTAAAATTTTATAAGATTTTTCCAAAATAGATCAGTGAACCCCGATGTTAATCAGAACCAGTCTCACTAAAATCAAGATATCTCAGAATATAAAAATTCTTTTTCCTTCTCCGTTTCTTCCATATTAAAATATACACAGTAAGCTTTAATTTGATATCTTATTCACTTTCTAATTCCTTTTCTCCTATTTTTAGTGATTTTTCAAAAACACGTCACTGCTTCTAACCGAAACTGTTTTATTACAAAACATGATTATCACTACCATCAAACGCATGTCCGAGTGATCACGGATACCGGTTATCAATTTTCTTCGATATTTCTACCGAATCACAGAATATTTCATGTAAACTTTCAGAGAGATGTGAGATTTTCTCACCATTTCAAACATATATTCGGAAGGGTACGGAATTACACACCTTGATTTGGATTCCCTATGAACCACTCTTCGTTGCCCCTAGAACAATACCAACCAAAAGTTAGCCTCGGATTTCCAAAAGATTTCGTATCACTCACACTTGAATCACTTACCACTATGTCCGAAGGTAGAATATATCGAGTGATTTGTCCCTAAATCATATAGTCAATTATTTCAAATTATTACTCCGTTAGCAACCAATCGAATATTGAATAATATCAATAATCCATAAGAACTCCTTACCTTATTAATATTGGATCCGATTTCCCCCACTTGACTTATGGCTAGAATGATACACGGCCATCCACTAAGGACACGATTTAATCGAAGAAAAGAGTGTCTACCCAAATGAGAAAGAATTTATGAAGGAGTGATTATGGATTGAGAGGTTCGGTATTGACTTGAAGTTGTGGCAATGATAGGAGAAGTTGAAGAAAAGAACACAAAAGGATGCCAAAAGAAAATTAGGCCTATCAAGCACCAAAAATCCTACTAAATGACTAAAACAAATTCAGCTCCCCTCTCATTCACCTCAATCGTCCATGCCTTTGCAAATAAGCCAAAATTTACCAACCCAAAACTTTAAAAAAAAACAACCAACATGCTCCCTAATTCACTCTCCATCATTCCTTTTTTTTTCTTTCTCACCTACTCCATTATTTCAAATTCCATCATTATTATTATTCTTTTATTTCTTTTTTTCCTTTCTTTTTCTTTGTTTTCCTCCTTACCTTATCTTTTTAATCATCATTTCATTTTTCTTTTATTTCATTCCTTTAATGATGTCATGGATGACACTTGGAAGAGTATACAAAAATAAATCCAAAATTTTGCAAAAGATGGGATTTGAACCCCTTCCCTCAAGGTACTTCACTTGATTCCATAACCTCCTTGCTATATGCTCATTTATGCTAGCAATTTACTCTTTTATTTCCATAAGCCTTAATGCCACTTACTATCTCTCCTTAATAGGCTTAAACACAAAATTTTACTAAGGCCCAACTTGAAATAAGGTCATTCTCTTGTTCTCAAAAATTTTAAACACTCCTATGCCCAAGGCCCAATGAGCCCAATCCTACTAGGCCCAATTTTGGGACGTTACAGTTTTCATTATAAAACGATTTTGTTTTCTACTCGAGCCCAACCCAAAACAATATTCCTTTCAAAACACACTATTTTCCCAAAGTAACAAAAGAACTTTGAACCGGTTTACTTGAGGAACATACCAAATCTGGTCAAAGCTCGTGGGCCGGGTTTGGGGTGTTTCACATTGCTTACATCGTTTCTTCTATAAGAAACTAGAGTCAATAAACTTAAATTTCATATTTTATTCAACCTCTAATTCAATTTCTACAATTTTTGGTGATTTTTCAAATTTATACTATTGTTATTGTCCAAAATAGTTTAGTGCAAAATGTTGATTACCAAGTTTATAACACCTTTATTTCCTTTCTTTACAATATTTCCCATCATTTTTTATTATTTCCCTTCACTAATATATCAAGAACATAGAACTTTATATAAGAAAACTGTAACATCCCCAACCCGTATCTGTCGCCGAAATAGGGTTACAAGGCATTACCAAAGAGTACAGAACACTTACAGATAATTTGAAATCATTATCTTTACACAAATAATACACTTGAGGTGTACAGTTCTATAATTATGAATAAACACATTTATCAAACATATTTCGTGTTTTTATATATCACAATCTCATATTTCCACATGCATTTACTTTCCACATTATGAACTCAAATAACATATACAAGATATACCAATGTATTTCAAGTACGGTTTCATAATATTTCATTTCAAATTTCAGATTATTTCATATTAGAAATTTTCTCATTGACTCATTTGGAATACCAATTCATACGGATAGTACACTCAAGGATGTACAAATATATAATCAAAAATGAACTCATTCATTAACCAAGTTTTATGTTCATGTCCTATTAACTTGTATCCCTTATATCACATAATATATACCATGATTGATGAGTTCATCAATATCATGATTTCCATTTCCTTGTTATTTTTCCATATTTATCCCGTTGAATTACTCGAATTTCGATGGATTTTCAGATGTACACTTTAGTGTACAAATCCGGTCCATCAATTCATATTTATGTGCGCACATTTTCATTTCGAGAGAGCACACTCTCATGAACCTAATCTTTTGGCGGGATTATCAGTCCGAGCTAAATCCTGTAATATAAACTCATAGAGTATTATCGAGATTACAGATTCAAGCTAAATCCCTCGCAACGACAATTCATTGTAATAGCTTGGATCTCGAATTACAGTCCAAGCTAAATTGGACCCTAATTTGGATTACCTGTCTCAGGCTAAATCCATTTTCCACATATTCTTCGGGAGGGCTATATCAGGATAGGATCACCCGTCCGGGCTAGATCCTTTTTACCGTCAATTTTTTTTTAGAGATCCATCAAATTTTTCTTTCATTCAACCGGGATTTCTTCCCCTTTTTATCAAATATATCAATGTTTCACCAATTTTCATACAATGAACATTCAAATTATATTCACCTCAATAAAAATATATTTCAAGTATTTAAGAATATAATTCAAGTTACACGAACTTACAATTTGATTTTTATACCATAACCATAATCTTAGTTTCATAATAAATATTTGAAATAAAACAATTTCTAATTCAACGTTTATCGATTATAATTAGAGGTGTATATGGGCCGGGCCAGGCCCAACTAAAAATCTAGGCTCGTTTTATAGGCCCGGGCCGAAATATGGGCTTGAAAAATTGTCCAAGCCCAGCCTGACATGGAATTGGTAAACCCGAGCCCGGCCCGTATTATTATTATTTTTTTATTAAATTAAAAATAATGAATCAAATATATTTAAAGAAAATAGATGCTTATTTTCTACTTTGAATCTTATAATGATACTATTCTATCATTTAATTTTCTACTTTGCGAAAATAGATGCTTAACTTGTTTAGCTTAATTTATTAATAATTTTTAGGGAAAAATATTGTGAGGTCTTAATAGGTCAAAGTAGACAATATCCTACAAATTGTAGCAGACTTTACATTTGATATCCAAGTCAATAAGGACAATTTGTTGGTTGCAAGAGGTCTTTTGCAAAGATACCAGAAAAAACCACTAATATGCCTAGCCATTTTAACTCATCACGAGACTATGCGCATAAGACCAGATTGATTTAAACCTCCTCTAGACATTCCTCTACCTCTGGCAGTCGATACTGATCTCTGAGATGTGGTAGGTGTACTATTTTTATTCTTTGGACAATCTCTAACAAAATGCTCTACCGACCCCGCAACTAAGAGCGACCTCCAGCCATTTACTTTCCAACATTCACCTAAATGTTTCTTGCCACAATATCCACATTACGGAATTTCAGTATCCCCGAGTGGACCTCTTACACTACCAAAGAGATACCGTCGCCTGCTTTTTTCTCGGCTTATATCCCTCGATCAGATCTAAAACTAGGTCTCCAACCACCTCGAATTCTTTAGATCTTTTTGGTAGTGGATTTGAACTAGTTGCTCCTACTCGTTTCTGGTCAATCCAATTGCTTTCGACTTTTTGTCTAGTCCCAAGACTTGCTCTATCATTTTGGCCCGCTTCGATCAAATCAACAAATTCGATAATTATTTGGGACACTAATTGTAGTTTTATTTCATCTCTTAATCCTCGTAAAAACCGTTTACAACTATTAGCCTCTGTTGGAATATATTTCAAGCATACTGCTCAATCTAGTAAACTCTCGATCATAATCCAATACCGACATATTACCTGTTTCAACATTAAAAACTCTTGCTTTTTCTCTTCAATATACATTTCCCCAATATACTTCTTTTGAAATTCTTTTTGAAACAAATCCTGTGTTACGATCATCGGTAAATGTCTAACAATGATTCCCACAGAGATACGATACGCTTCCCTTGTAACAATGATACGGCACATATCGATTCTCTCGGGGGTGCAATCTAATTGTTGCAAAACTCTTTTGTTGATTCTATCCAATTCTCAGCGAGAGACGGATCAAGACCTCTTAGTCCCGAAAACTCCGTGGCATCATATTTTCTTAACTCTTTAATTGGGGCCCGTCTAACAAGAGGGTACCGATGTAGTAGCAGTACAATTTCCGCTACATGTTGTAATGCATCGGCTATAGCTCTTAATGATTGAGAGTTATCTCTTCCTCTTCCTACATTAGGAGGTTGATTATCTAATGGATTTGCGTGAGGTGTAATGATTCATTTCTTCAATTTCTCGATTTCCAAGATGCATTTCTGCTCAACATCATACATTCTTTAAATCGACATTTTATCTATAAAACAAAATCAAATAAATATATATCAGCATCCAAAAACCCGACTCAGCTTCGACTCAACAGTGGCATGTACTTCTAGACTCACTTTCGAGCCCGATTTAGCCCGAGAATCGACTAAACCTGATAGCTCTGATACCAATAATTGTAACACCCCTAACCCCGAACCATCGTCGGAATAGGGTTACGAGGCATTACCGGACATATCAGACAATTTACGAATATAAATTTTGTTTAATATAAATTTCGGCAGCATTTCTGCTTATTATTATATAAAACCCCCTGTAAATTAAACCATATTCATTTCAATCATAACCAATTCAACCAATTCATTCGATATATTTATTTTCTATTCTAAATACCTTCTAATCAAACTCAATCAATATAATATCAACTTAAATTTATCAACATATTAGTTAGATTAAAATAAATATACTTCATTCATTATAATTCTTAAACTTATAATACTAACATTTTTTTTTTAACCATTTACATTCAAAACATAATAACCTTTATACACAACCTACGTACATGCCACATTATGAAAAGGAAATATACATCACCAAAAGTTTGCTAAAGTCTGGTCCGCTTCGGATCTTTGGTTGAGATTTGACTTCTACAACTGCGCGCACGGAAACAACCGTACGCTGAGTATACATATACTCAGTGGTATTTCCATAATTCAAATTATAAACATAATAATCATATCATTAATTCATATAACTTTAATTTACCTAAACTAATTCAAACATTGTAACGACCTCAAAAGTATGGATATTGAAAAATGAGTTGTCGGGTCTCCATTTTTAGTAAACGGACTCATAAAATATTTATTAAAAATATTTACAAAGTTAGTTGTGTGTTTAATAAGGTTTTATTTAGGTGAATTTGATTTAATTAGAAGTATTTGAGAAAAAGGATTAAATTGAAAAAGGTGCAAAAGTTTGATTATAGATTAAAAGAAAATATAAAGGACTAAAAAGGCAATTATGCCATTTTTAAATGTTGAGGCTAAAAAAAAAAAAAAAAAAATCCTAGATTTTTGGTTAAAAACGTATGTATATGGATATAGATGTATATAAAGTATATTATTATATTATTATATTTTATTATTATATATATATAGATTAAAGGAAAGAAAGATATAGAAACAGAGAGAAAAAAAAAAAGAACAGAGAGCAAACGTGAAGTGAAGGAAGAAAAAGAGAAAAGAAAGAAGAAAAAGGAAAAATAGAAAGTTTGAAGCTTGGAGTTTAATAGGTAAGTTAATTTAGCCCTTTTCTTCTAATTTTGATGTTTTATAAGTTTTAGAACAAAGTTTTGTTGAATTAAGTTGAAATTCTGGAAATTCTTAGATTTTTGAACATGAGTTATGTGGATCAAATTGATGAATTAGGGGTTTAATTAATGGAATATCTAGTTAGAAATTGATTTTAAGGATTAAATTGTGAAAATGTTTGGAATTAAAGTCTATTACTGGAATTCTGATTCCCAAAGATTATAAAGTTGTTTAAAGTGATAGAATAAGGTGTTTATTGAGAAAAATCAGCTCAATTGAGAAGTTAATTGAGCAGGGACGAAATTATCATTTATTGAAAGCTTAAGGGAAAAATGGTAATAAACAGTTTGCACTAAAACAGTTTGGACAGCAGCAGTAGACTAGTTTTGAAAAATCACTAAAAATCGTATAAGTGGAATTAGAAGCTGAATGAGATATGAAATTAAAGCTTATTGAGTCTAGTTTCATATGAAAGAAACAGGGAAAGCAAAGGAATTCTGTAATTTGAGATATTTATATTTTTGTAAGACTGGTTTAGAGGAATTTCGGGATCCCCTGTTCTGAATTTGAAAAATCATAACAAATTGAAGAAAAATAATTAGAGGCTTAACTTTATATGTTTAGAATCCTGAATGAGTCTATTTTCAAACGAAATAAATAAGAAGGTCATATGAATTCTGTACGAAGAGTAATTTGATTCGTAGTGAAGAGAGGTCAGAACAGTCAAACAGTAAAACAGGGGAAACTTTAAGAATAATCTGGTATTGATTGGCCATACCAAAAATTCTGGAAAAATTATAGTAAAAATATATATGAGTCTAGTTTCAAGGAAAATTAACGGTTCTTCATTTGGAGTTCTGTAGCTCGAGAAATAAATAATTTAGTGACTATGACACAAAAGGACAGCTTTGAATAAGTTTATGAGTAAATGATTAAATTGAAATGTGAGCAATAGTAAGAAAGCATGAATTTATCATAAAATACATGTTTATTTTATTAAATATTACAGGAAATTATTTGATTATTTTTAACATATAAATGTTATATGTTTATATGAAATTAAAGAAAAGAAAAGGAAGGAGAGGACCGAATCGAAGGAAAAGGAAAAGAGAAGGTTAAGGAGTGAAGGAAGAAGAATTCATATCACCTCAATCTTTTATTGTAAGTACTACAAGAATTTTAAATTATTGTTATTTATCCTTTTGAAATATTTATGTGAATTATTTAAATACATGAGATTCAAAGCTTTTAATGCCCAAGTAGAGCGAAATTAGAACTCATTGGGATATTAGTGGCATGCCATTAAGGAACTTTAGCGCGCTCTCGATATTAGCACGTTGGTGCTCTCGATATTAGCACGTTGGTGCTCTCGATATTAGCACGTTGGTGCTCTCTCGATATTAGCACGTTGGTGCTCTCGATATTAGCACGTTGGTGCTCTCTCGATATTAGCACGTTGGTGCTCTCTCGATTATTAGCACGTCGGTGTTTCTCGATTATTAGCACATTGGTGCTCTCTGTTCACTTGTGCATCATAATGCACCTCTCGTATATGTTCCGTATATCCGATGTGTTCTATAAAGTCTACTTTGGGCTAAGAATTGAAACGAGGACAAAGTGAATTCTTGATGTGTTAAGGTAAGATTTATACCTTACAAAAGATAAGTTAAATTTTATTAAAGCAAGGCATACATGAAGAAACTTATATGTGAGAAAATATGCAATAATTGATTGAGTTAAAATATTCTGTTATGATTGCTTATTTAATTATTCTTGTGGTGCTTACTAAGCCTTCATCGCTTAACGCGTTTATTTTAACGCGTAGGTACAATTAGATTAAGAGAAAAGTCCAACTAAAAGATCGCTCATCTCATCACATCCTCAAGGGCTTCAAAGGTAGTTACTATATTTTGTATTAAAATGGCATGTACATATGTAGTTCAAAGGTGTCCCCATGTGATAGGGACTAAAATGTAGATTCTTGAAATTTTATCTATTTTCAGTTATTTGAAGTATTTTAGTATATATGGAATGAATTAATAAACAATAAATATGTTAGCAAAAATGGTTGGTAAGTTAAAATATTATATTCAAATGTTTTAATTAGACAAAGATATCGGCCATAATTGTTTTGGCACCAAATGTAATAGTCTTATACCGGGTTTGCATAATTGAACCGGGTATAGGGGTATTACATTTATTGGTATCAGAGCCTAGGTTTTCTGAATTCTTGGGTCGAGTATGAGTCTATTTGTACATGCCATTTTAATAAATTGATGTGATGAGATGAGGTTTAGTTATTTAATTATGTAATTTATGAATATTGTAGAATAAAAGATGTCTTATGAAAGAATAAAAGATACTGATTTTGTGATGTATACTAGAATTTATGGATTTAATAAAATAGAGTTGGTTGTCTCTTAGTATAGAAAGAGGAAGTGTTAAAGAAATAAATGTTTTCCAATCGAAATAATTTCGATAATTCTGAAAGTGGTGTTCAAATAATTAAGTAAAATGTTACTTATGATGAAACAGAATTTGAAAAGATGTGGATAAATGTCTTATAGTAAGAAATGATAAATGTTATGTTATATGAGTATATACATGAAGCTAAATTATGAGGCCTTACGATCTCTACCCCCTCATTAGTACATTTATATTTATAGTGAAATTGATAGGAATTATAATGATTTAGTTCAAAAGTGTGGAACTGAAGAATTTAAAGAAAGAAAGATGATGACCCAGCTGAGGCTGAAGAATGGTTAGAGAACAGTCAAAGAATATTTGAAGAATTGCAGTATACAAGAGATGAAAAGTTGAAATGTGCAGTATCTTTATTGAAGGGTGAGGCTTATCAATGGTGGAACATTGTCATGAATATTCATTCTGCAGAAAAAAATTAATTGGAATTCCTTTGTATCTGAATTTAAAAAGAAATATGTGAGACAACTTTATCTTGAGAAGAAGAAAAGAGAATTTCGGATTTGAAAGCGTAACTACATGTCATCATCAAGGTTGAATATGAACGTGAAGTTATCTGATTTCTTTTCTGAAAATTATGTGGGGATACACAGTGCTACTATTAAAGAAAGGAGTCATTTATCAGAAATTGATTTATTCAGATATGGTAACTACAGAATGAGTTAACTGAAAATTTCTTTCGAATAAGCTTTGTGAGTGAAGTGAATGATACAGGACTGTTGATGATTATATATGTTAACGGATTAGTAATGAAATTGCAGAAATATTTGAATAAGCTGCTATAGTTGGGTATTCTACAATGATCTCTTCTGGGTATTCTATATGGGTATTCTATATGTTCTTTTATCTCCAGAGGTATATGCAACTGTTCGGATGTGACTTTTATTGTGCGAGAAAGTTTGGAATCATAACGTTAAAATGGAAGTTCGGTTGATTCTCGATCGGTATCGCTTCTATTTTTCTTTGGATTTTCTAATTTGTCTTGTTAGATAGAAGACTTAATGGTCAAATTCATATGAAGTTATTTTCTATTTCTACCGGTTGATATTCTGGTACGTATATGCAATTGGCATTATCTTTATCACAATCGTTTCTAGTGAAGATAAATGGTATTCTTCTTTTGGTTTTTCTTCGGAATATTATCGATTTCTTTATCATTGAATATGGTTTTTATTCTCGGAAATTCAATATAGCTTCACATCTGGGATTTCATTATGCCACATCTGGGATTCCACTATCTTGGTTTTCTTATTATTTTATAGTCTGATCCTATCTATCAAATATGATTCATCTGTGAAGGGGTATTCAGTGATAGAAGGTAAATATATATATTATCGTTATAAATCTTGGTTGATTATGGGAGCTCGGTATATGGATCTTAGATTATAGAAGTTGTATTATTATAATCAAGTTATTATTGGGACTACTCTCGGATTTCTTCTTCTATTTTAAAGTACTATTGAAGTTGAAGTATTGATCCATTTATATTATTGAAATGTTTGATAGAGATCTACGCTTTTACGGTTCACTTTTCGATTTGGGATAACTTATAAGAATGCTATATGAGTGATAGTTGATTAATTTATAAAGTCGAATCGATTGATGGCTTGTAAAGTTGCGGAGATGTACATTCCAGAAATTGTAAGATTTCATGGTATTCTGGTATGGATAATTTCTGATCAAGATTGCAGTTCACCTTAGGGTTCTGAAAACAATTACAGGAAATTATTGTGTACTTAACTCGATTTCAGTATAGCATTTCATTCGCAAATTGATGGATAATTCGAGAGAGAGTTGGTTAGATTTAGAAAGAAGATGTACTGGTGGTCAGGTATGAAACGTGATATTTCTGAGTTTGTATCCAGATGTCTGATATGTCAACAGGTCAAAGCAGAACATCAAGTACCTTCGGGGTTACTCCAGCCAATTACTATACCGGAATGGATATGGGAAAGAATCACTATGGATTTGGTATCGGGGTTACCATTATCTCTAAGAAGAAAAAAAAAGATGTTATTTGGGTGATTGTTGACCGATTGGTAAAATCAGCACACTTTATTCCGGTACGTATGGATTATTCTTTAGATAAACTGGTGAAACTGTATATATCTGAGATTGTCAGAATACACAGAGTGTCTGTCTCCATAATATTGGATATTCCCGATTTACGTCTTGTTTCTGGAATAAATTACAAGAAGCTTTGGGTATTGATTGTAGTTCAAGATCGCATTTTCTCCTCAGACAGATGGCCAATCTGAGTTTGTAATTCAGGTATTGGAAGATATACTCGATGTTGTATACTAGAGTTCGAAGGTAATTGAGAGAGGTATCTACCTTTGATTGAATTTGCTTACAATAACAGTTATCAGTCCAGTATTAAAATGGCTCTGCATGAAGCTTTGTATGGTAGAAAGTGTAGAACATCGTTATATTGGACAGAGCTCAGTGGAAAGAAGATACATGGGGTTGATTTGATCCGGGAAGCAGAAGAAAAAAGTAAAGGCAATTCGGAATAGATTAAAAGCGAAGACTCGACAAATGTAAATCAATTGTGGATTTAAAACATCGGGATATTAAATATTTTGTGGGTGATAAAGTATTTATCAAGGTGTTTATTTGAAGGAAACTATAAGAAATCAAGTGTTTCATCTCTTTTTAAAGTAAATTTCGAGGACGAAATTTAAAAAGGGGGGGAGAATTGTAACGACCTCAAAAGTATGGATATTGAAAAATGAGTTGTCGGGTCTCCATTTTTAGTAAACGGACTCATAAAATATTTATTAAAAATATTTACAAAGTTAGTTGTGTGTTTAATAAGGTTTTATTTAGGTGAATTTGATTTAATTAGAAGTATTTGAGAAAAAGGATTAAATTGAAAAAGGTGCAAAAGTTTGATTATAGATTAAAAGAAAATATAAAGGACTAAAAAGGCAATTATGCCATTTTTAAATGTTGAGGCTAAAAAAAAAAAAAAAAAAATCCTAGATTTTTGGTTAAAAACGTGTATATGGATATAGATGTATATAAAGTATATTATTATATTATTATATTTTATTATTATATATATATAGATTAAAGGAAAGAAAGATATAGAAACAGAGAAGCAAAAAAAAAACAGAGAGCAAACGTGAAGTGAAGGAAGAAAAGAGAAAAGAAAGAAGAAAAGGAAAAATAGAAAGTTTGAAGCTTGGAGTTTAATAGGTAAGTTAATTTAGCCCTTTTCTTCTAATTTTGATGTTTTATAAGTTTTAGAACAAAGTTTTGTTGAATTAAGTTGAAATTCTGGAAATTCTTAGATTTTTGAACATGAGTTATGTGGATCAAATTGATGAATTAGGGGTTTAATTAATGGAATATCTAGTTAGAAATTGATTTTAAGGATTAAATTGTGAAAATGTTTGGAATTAAAGTCTATTACTGGAATTCTGATTCCCAAAGATTATAAAGTTGTTTAAAGTGATAGAATAAGGTGTTTATTGAGAAAAATCAGCTCAATTGAGAAGTTAATTGAGCAGGGACGAAATTATCATTTATTGAAAGCTTAAGGAAAAATGGTAATAAACAGTTTGCACTAAAACAGTTTGGACAGCAGCAGTAGACTAGTTTTGAAAAATCACTAAAAATCGTATAAGTGGAATTAGAAGCTGAATGAGATATGAAATTAAAGCTTATTGAGTCTAGTTTCATATGAAAGAAACAGGGAAAGCAAAGGAATTCTGTAATTTGAGATATTTATATTTTTGTAAGACTGGTTTAGAGGAATTTCGGGATCCCCTGTTCTGAATTTGAAAAATCATAACAAATTGAAGAAAAATAATTAGAGGCTTAACTTTATATGTTTAGAATCCTGAATGAGTCTATTTTCAAACGAAATAAATAAGAAGGTCATATGAATTCTGTACGAAGAGTAATTTGATTCGTAGTGAAGAGAGGTCAGAACAGTCAAACAGTAAAACAGGGGAAACTTTAAGAATAATCTGGTATTGATTGGCCATACCAAAAATTCTGGAAAAATTATAGTAAAAAGATATATGAGTCTAGTTTCAAGGAAAATTAACGGTTCTTCATTTGGAGTTCTGTAGCTCGAGAAATAAATAATTTAGTGACTATGACACAAAAGGACAGCTTTGAATAAGTTTATGAGTAAATGATTAAATTGAAATGTGAGCAATAGTAAGAAAGCATGAATTTATCATAAAATACATGTTTATTTTATTAAATATTACAGGAAATTATTTGATTATTTTTAACATATAAATGTTATATGTTTATATGAAATTAAAGAAAAGAAAAGGAAGGAGAGGACCGAATCGAAGGAAAAGGAAAAGAGAAGGTTAAGGAGTGAAGGAAGAAGAATTCATATCACCTCAATCTTTTATTGTAAGTACTACAAGAATTTTAAATTATTGTTATTTATCCTTTTTGAAATATTTATGTGAATTATTTAAATACATGAGATTCAGCTTTAATGCCCAAGTAGACGCGAAATTAGAACTATGGGATATTAGTGGCATGCCATTAAGGAACTTTTAGCGCTCTCGATATTAGCACGTTGGTGCTCTCGATATTAGCACGTTGGTGCTCTCTCGATATTAGCACGTTGGTGCTCTCGATATTAGCACGTTGGTGCTCTCGATTATTAGCACGTCGGTGCTCTCGATTATTAGCACATTGGTGCTCTGTTCACTTGTGCATCATAATGCACCTCTGTATATGTTCCGTATATCCGATGTGTTCTATAAAGTCTACTTTGGGCTAAGAATTGAAACGAGGACAAAGTGAATTACTGATGTGTTAAGGTAAGATTTATACCTTACAAAAGATAAGTTAAATTTTATTAAAGCAAGGCATACATGAAGAAACTTATATGTGAGAAAATATGCAATAATTGATTGAGTTAAAATATTACGTTATGATTGCTTATTTAATTATTCTTGTGGTGCTTACTAAGCCTTCATCGCTTAACGCGTTTATTTTAACGCGTAGGTACAATTAGATTAAGAGAAAAGTCCAACTAAAAGATCGCTCATCTCATCACATCCTCAAGGGCTTCAAAGGTAGTTACTATATTTTGTATTAAAATGGCATGTACATATGTAGTTCAAAGGTGTCCCCATGTGATAGGGACTAAAATGTAGATTCTTGAAATTTTATCTATTTTCAGTTATTTGAAGTATTTTAGTATATATGGAATGAATTAATAAACAATAAATATGTTAGCAAAAATGGTTGGTAAGTTAAAATATTATATTCAAATGTTTTAATTAGACAGTATCTGGCCATAATTGTTTTGGCACCAAATGTAATAGTCTTATACCGGGTTTGCATAATTGAACCGGGTATAGGGGTATTACAAACATAACTTTCATATAAGTTTGTCCTTCTCAATATATTCATACAATTCAATTTTAGCTATTTAACAATTGAAATAATACACAATCATGTTGAGCCACTATCCATTTCTTGAACCAATGGTTCATACTTTCTATTCTCATACTCATATTCCAATCACATTTTTCAGTTCATGTTCTATTTTCGTATTTCTTCCAATGGCTCAACCATTTCATTTTATTCAATTTAACCTTTTCCTTATTTACCCCTATTAATGATTTCGGACTTTAACGGATACACGGATTCCAACCCAAACACACCGATCACGGCACATTGTGCCTAAAAGCGATACATAGTACGATCGATATCGACACATAAGTGCCTGAAACGACACACGAGGTGCCTGATACGACACGCGAGGTGCCTAAAATACAACACATAAAGTGCCTGATTTACGACACATAAAGTGCCTAATCGGCAAAGCCGATAAATCTCGTACTCTTCCAAATCCTATGGCATGCCAATTATATCCGACTCAGCCCGACTAGTTAATAGGGTATTTCAGTTCTCAATTTCATTTTCATTTCCATAACAAATTCAATTTCAATATCTTTTCCATTTCAATCCAGATACAATTCAATTTCAATACATATTCATCATTCAACTCAATTTCCATTCAATTCAATAAAAACACTTACCTTATAATTTACTTACCATATACATAAATTAATTTAACATTTAATGAATAAATAAATAATTTGAATTATAGTAATACAAACCCGAATTTGCTTGATTATTCCTCGGTAACCTTCTCCTTTCCTTTGTGGGTTGATATCTCGAGTTCCTTGTTAGCTACGAAAATAATAATAATTTAAATTATTAATTACAACATTAAATTACAATAAATAATTGAATTTTATTCAATTTCTACTCTTCCTCTTCATTCCACATCCTTTATACACAATTCTATTATTTACTTATTAGTTCTTTCAAAGCTGTCTACCTGAGTCATTGTCACTAAATTATCTATATCTGGAATTACAGAATTCCAAATTAAGATCCGTAAATTTTATATGAAACTAGACTCACATATCTTCTTGCTATAAAATTTTCAGAATTTTTGATTTATCCAATAAGTACATTTTATTCTTTGAAACCACCCCTATTCTGTTGTCTGACAGCTCCGACCACTCTTTGCTAAAATTTAATTATCTTTTTATACAGAATTCAAATGATGTTCTAGTTTATTTCTTATAAAAATAGACTCATTAAGGAATCTAAACATATAAATTATGTCCCAAAATTATTTTTTTACAATTTTTAATGATTTTTCCAATTCAGAACAGGGGATCTTGAAATCACCCTGAACCAGTTTCACTAAAATTTAAATATCTCATAATACAGAACTTATTTGCTTTCTATATTTCTTTCATATGAAAATAGACTCAATAAGATTTAATTTCATATCTCATTCAACTTCTAATTCCACTTCTACGATTTTTGGTGAATTTTCAAAGTTACTCTACTGCTGCTGTCCCAAAACTGTTTTCTTATAACTTATTTTGCAATTAAATCCTAATAAAGTTTACTTATTTCTTAACTTAATTCATGCTTTGATTCTACTTAAATTCCTTCCATATTCAACTTGATTATATAATTTTTATAATAAAACCCTAATTCATAATTTCTTCCAAATTAATCCCTATAGTAGAAAACTTATAGCTTACCTTGCAATTTAATCCTTTTACTAATTCTAACTTAGATTTCATCTAATTTAATCCATAATTCATCTTTTTCTTCAACATAAACTATATTTAAAAACCTAAAAACTCTCAAAATACCAACTTAGTTTCATCAAAATCTTGCTTTAAAGCTTCTAAAACATCAAAATTAAGAGAAAATGACTAAATTGACTTACCTTTTAAAACCTCAAACCTTAAATCTTTAGTTTTTCCTTTTTCTTTTTTTTTTCTTCTTCTTTCCTGCTTGTTTGAATGTTTCTCTGTTTCTCTCCCTGTTTCTTTTCCTATTTCTTTTATACTATTTACTTTATTATATAATATAATATTATATTAATATAATTATTTAATAATATTAATAATATATTTTAACACATAAAATCTCAGATTTTTTTTAAGCTTATGCCGCCTCAACTTATGCCAAATGGCATAATTGCCATTTTGGTCCTTTATAATTTCTTTTAATCTATAATTAAACTTTTACTCCTTATTCAATTTGATCCTTTTTCCTAATTACTTTAAATTAAGCTAAATTCACTATATAAAAATCTAATTAAACACACTACTAGACTCATAATTACTCCTAATGATTATTTACTAACTCGATTTACTAAGATGGAGGCCCGATAACACATTTTTTTTTCTAGTGCCCACGGATTTCGGGTCGTTACAGACCATCATTAAAATTATAATATTACATATAAATAAAAAAATCGTAAAATCTTACTACATCATAATTCGTAAATATCTTCGTCCACGTCCTGACGAACCCATTGAAATTGCGCACTAGTACTAGGGATATTTTCATTTAAGTTTTGTTCTGGAAAAGGCAGAGTTTCTAATCTTTCGACGATGTCATCTCTACTTCCACTGCCTATGTCGAACAAGTCTTTAAGTGTGTTTCGAAGTACAATGTACCAACCCTCATCAGTTGGATCTTTCGAGTAAAAAACTTTTTTCACTTGAGAAGAAAACACATACGGCTCGTCTATTAGTTGTTCTCTGTTGTGAATCAATTGAGAGAAATTCACCATTGTAAAACCATATTGATCAATTTTAATTCTGCGAGCCGTATTCACATCAGCTCATTCACCTCGAAACAAGACAACTTTACATTTGCCATAATAATCCAACTCAATGATGTCAGTAATAAGTCCGTAATACTCCAGATTCCCCTCGACAAGATTACTGTCCCTAGCACTAGAATAACTCGTAATTGAAGAATTAACAACAATTCCACAATTTTGGGTTCTCCTCAACCTCTCGCGATACCTTGTATGAAATCTGTATCCGTTGATGAGGAAGGCACTATATCTTTTCACTATTCGGTTTGGACCTTGTGAAAGCCATTTAACTTCATCATTTACTTCATTCCGACTCCAAACCTACTGAATGGAAAGTAAATCGAGTAATTATAAATGTTGTGCGAAAACATCATTACTTGTCAATGAAAACTTCAATTGCATACCGTTTGGCTTAACCATTCATGAAATGATTCTGTGAACATCTTATTAATTTCTCGTCGATGTAATCTTCGGGACCTTGAACGAGCTCTCAATACTTGTTTGTACTCACTATGTTAAAAAAAATGGTTACTTTGTTAGAAGACAAACAAGTTATACTTGATGAGTATTTATCAAATTCTAGAACTTACTTCCGTAATGGTTCCATTGAATCGTGATGAAAAAGAACGTATCGATGTGCTTGGACCCACGATCTATCGTCTAATTCTGCAATTTCGACTTTGCCGATTGATTCTCTAAAACTTTGAAATAAATAAGTTCCGGCCAAGTTATGATCTGTGAGCCCAGCATTTCTACTTGGTCTGTTCATTCTTGTCTCAACATCTTCCAAATACCTTGAACAGAAAGTCATATATTCCTCTGCCAAGTAGCCTTCGGCAATTGATCCTTCCAGATAACGTTTATTGCAACAGTAAGACTTCAATTTGGATAGAAACCTAAACATGGTATAGAACATTATCAAAAGTTGCAACTAAAGGCATTTAGGTGAATGAAGGAATAATTTGCAAATAAATTAAGACCTTTCAATGGGATACATCCATCGATAGAAAACGGGTCCACCAAGTATTGCTTCACGCGGGAGATGAATTAACAAGTGCACCATAATTGTGAAGAAGGAAGGTGGGAAGATCTTCTCCAGATTGCATAAAGTCAGTGCGGCTCGATCTTGTAGTGTCTCAAGTTCTTGAACATCCAAAACTTTGCCACAAATGCCTTTCATTATATTGGACAATTCAATTACACAAGACATCACCTTTTTTGACATACAACATCGCATAGCAACTGGCAGTAAGTCATGCATCAAAATGTGATAGTCATGCGATTTTAAGCCATATAGTCTTCGATCTTTAAGACTCACACATCGAGATATATTTGATGCATACGCATTCGGGACCTTTATATCCTTCAACACCGTACAGAACACTTCTTTCTCCGTCTTCGACATTGAATAAATAGCAAGCGGCAACCGATATTTCATATTCGGAAGTGCTTGGGGATGAAGCTCATGCTGAATTTCCATGTGGACTAAATCAAGTTGACTTTGAAGATTGTCTTTTGATTTTCCATCGACATTCAAAATAGTCCCAATGATGTTCTCGCAGACATTTTTCTCAATGTGCATGACATAAAGATTATGGCGTAATATCTGATGCTCCTAATAAGGCGACTCAAAAAAAATACTTCTTTTTTTCTACAAGTCCGCCTCATTAGGATCATCCTCTTCGTCAGATTCATTATCAGATTCATCCCTTGATCTTTTATTTCTTTGCGGGTTGGCCAGTTGATTCATCTTCCCATAAATAAAATTTATATCTTTCAACATGAATAATATTTCGGATCCACCGGTCTGCGAAGGAGCTTCTTTGAACTCTTCAGTACCGTCAAACTGAGCACTCTGATATCTAAATCTATGATTTTCTAGTAACCACCGACGATGCCCCATGTAAGAGAACCTCTTCCCATTATGTAACCATTTCGAACATGTATGCGCAGCACAACAAGGACAAGCATAACGTCCCCTAGTACTCCAACCAGATAAATTAGCATAAGCCGGGAAGTCATTAATAGTCCACATCAAAGCTACACGTAAGTTAAAGTTCTCTTTTCTCATTGCATCGTATGTCTCAACACCAACCCATAGTTGTTTTAACTCTTCAACAAGTGGCTGCAAATATATGTCAATATCATTCCCGGGCCCTTTCTCTCTAGGTATAATCATAGATAAGATAAAAGATGATTGTTTCATGCAAACCCATGGAGGTAAATTGTAAGGAACAAGCACCACCGGCCAAGTACTATACGCTGTGCTCATGAGTTTGTAAGGGTTAAATCCATCAGATGCTAGCCCAAGCCTGACACTCCGAGGATCGCGTGCAAAGCTTGGAAATTTTGAGTCAAATGATTTCCAAGCTAAAGAATCTGCGGGATGCCTTAACAATCCATCATCGGTTCGTCCATCATGGTGCCACGTCATTGACTCGGCTGTCTTCGACGACATGAAAAGCCTTTAAAGCCTTGGTATTAGTGGGAAATACCGCAAAATCTTAACCGGCTGCATCCTTGACTGTGTATCGTGTTCATCCTCGTTACCATCCTCTGCATTTCTTTTTATCCAATGGGATTGACCGCAGACATGACAGCACTGTTGGTTTATTTAGTCATTTCGACAACTATGAATTTTGTTGTAGCCAAGGCCTAAATCCTTTATCAGTTTCTTCATGTCTTTGGACGATTTAGGGATTTTCGCAAATGGGAACATTTCTTGCAGAAACTCTAACAGCATTGTCAACGAGTTTCCGGTTCATCCTCCCAAACATTTCAAGTGAAAAAGACGAATACAGAAAGACAGTTTGGAAAATTTTGATCCCTCATACAGTTCTTCATTCATTTCACCAAGTAACGTGTAGAACCTTGCCGCTTCTTCATTTAGCTGTTCATCAGGTACACTTCTTCCCCCTTCGGTGAAAGTATTTCCACCAAACCTATAATCATCGGTTGCACCCATGTCAGGTGGAAATGACCCGAAACCATCACTGCGCATATTAAAAGCATCCCGCAACATGCCTTCCATGTTATCATCTTTAACATTCTGATTGTAAGCACTATGAGGATAATCTAGATTCATCGACGAGGATGCTCCACTAGATGTACACTCTCCATGAAAAATCCATTTTTTGTACCCCCGGACAAAGCCATCAACAACTAGATGTTCGTAGACAACTTCACGATAATGCCAATTGGTATTGCAACACTTATCACACGGGCAAAGAATCATACTCTCTTGGCTTGCATTTTGAAATACGAAATTCAGAAAAGTTTCTACTCCATTTCGATAGTTGTTGCTTACCCTTGACAAATTCATCCAATTCCTATCCATTTCGTAGTTGTTGAAGTTTAAAGTTGACAATAAATTACACGGCTAAATTGTTAATTTATAATTAACGTAAGTAATGATAATTTCATATATATAACTGAGTACTATGTAAGTTATGTATTCTTTAAGATTCATCATACGTGGCATTATTATACCTAGGGAGGATCCATTATATCTAACAGTGAGATATAAGGCAACCCGTCAGGTTTCCAGCCTGTATACTTTGAATCTTTTTTTTTTTTTCTATACAAGTATTATGTAAGTTATATATTATGTAAGTTATGTAAGTTATGTATTATGTAAGTTAAATAATTTGATGAAAGCTATGTAAGTTATGTAAGTTATGTATTATGTAAGTTAAATAATTTTATGTTAGTTATGTATTATGAATTATGTAAGTTAAATTAAAATTTCAAATCGAGAATCAGTTAAGGCTGGAAAATGTTATTATATGGTTTTTTTATAATTGAAATTTGTTGTGATGTTGTTAAGTTTAAAAAGTTTTTAACTTACTTCTTTTAAAAAAAATTTATTTTCTATATTAAAATATATTTAAATAATGATATAACAATATTAAATTTAAAAAGTTTTTAAATTACTTCTTAGAAAAAATAATTTATTTTTTATAATTAAAACATATTTAAGTAATGATCAATATTATTATACTAATAACAAAATATTATTACCATTTTGGAAAACATTGAAAATATTAAATATTAAAAGCAAACATTATTAATATAAAAAATTAGTAATTAGTAATAAACCAAAAAGCCATATTAATGTAAGTATTCTTAAAAAAAATTGTTTATTTTTTAGGGAAGATAAAGTAAAAAAAATAAAATTCTTTAATATAATATATAATATATGTAGTGACAGGTTTGTATTAAAATATGTTAATCTCTTCTTAACTTGCAAATATTTATTAAAATATGACATTTATGTTAAAAAATTATAACATATTTTAACAATTAACTTTTATATTTTGTTTATGTTATTTTTTATATCGTACCGTACCTTAAATTTTAAAAAATAATACACGGGAGCTTGTAAAAAATCTAAGCGGCATGAGTAGATAGCAATTTGGAGGTTGTTCAAACATTATTAATAATAAACAGCAATAATAAACAGCAACTTAGACAGAAATTCTTTAAGACTCATCATACGTGGCATTGTTACACCTAGGTAGGATTCGATATAAAGCAACCTGTTAGGTTTCCAGCCTATATACTTTGAATCTTTTTTATTATTATTTTGGACAGCAATAGAACAAACAGCATATATACCAACCAAGCAAGATAATAAACCGCAATTTGGACAGCAATTTAGCAAATTCAATATACATGCTTACAAATTGTAAATTGGATGGCAGAGTCGATTCAAGCAACTACTGTTGTGTTGAGCAAAGGACGCCCGAAACTTTTGAGAAGCTACAAGAAGAATAAAAAAGAAACTCCATAAAATCGAAAATAATAAAATAAATGAAAAATAAAGAAGTATAAATAGCAAAAGTACGAGTGAATTAACTGACATGACGAGTAAGAATGGTGCAAACAAATTGAACTACAGCAAATACTAAATATTTTTCCCTTCTATGAGTCAATAACAGAACTTTGTCTATAACATTGTCAGGGATAAAATTACACTTACAAGCAATGATGATAAGGTAATTATCACCCAAACCAAAATATTAAAATAAAATATAATTACCAAATTCAACCAATTTTCGTAAAACAATCAAATACATCTCATGCATTTCCTGCTTATGTTTATCAAAGTGATACATAGTGAGTTCATGACCATAATTTTGCATGTGTCACCAATGAGCCAATGGTACGCCTATATGTAGGCGCGAACAACCCCTTATTTTGAAAAGAGGTTATAATGACAAATCAAAATCCAAACCATCTAGCTAGCCGAGAAGAAATGAAAAATGTGATTTAAGCAGGGAAATAAGGAGAGGAACAAACTAATGATTTTCTTAAAAGAGATAAAAGAGTGAAAGGCTACATAAGATGGCAGTTCTATGTCTAACCTTCAAAAACCGTATTTCAGAAAGTAATTTATGCAACCAGTCCAACAATTAAGAATGCCCCAATAACAAAATTTTAGAAGGTATCCAAGCATGCTATAAACACTTTCAACATAGCAGCTACATATCAGAATTTATAAACAGTATAAGAACAAAACAAGGAAATTAACTCATCATTACGTACATAAGCAACTAAAAACACACAAAAATCATGCCGCATAGGAATAAGTGTGGTGGGGGGTTCTTAACATAACAATGAACAAAGAAGATTAAGACAATTAACAAAATTCAGAAACAAATGAATACTGTGATTAAATATTTGAAGTTGTTTAAGTAACATACTTGACTTGGGATTTGCCTCCGGTAAAGCAGATTACCAAATGTAAAAGATTCGAGACGTGTGCCGTCAGGGAGGACGGATATCGACGATGCCATCAGGGAGGACGGAGCCGAGAAGTGTGCCGATGACGTGTTCGGCTTGGTCGGGACGCCTGACGTAGCAATCGCAGATGTTAAATATGACGAACCAAATCTAAAGCAGAAAAGAAAAACTAAGCAGATCTACAAATTACTTTATATTTTTTGAATCGAAAACAAATCTACAAATGACAAGCGGAGAAAAACAAAAATCAATGAATGAAATAGTAAAGAACACAAACAGAACTTAGGATCGTATGTACCTTTCACGGAGGAAACAGAAAATGAAGAGAGGTTCTCGAGATTTCCAATGAGAGCGGTAGGGATTTGGGGAGAAATTAGGGATTAGGAGTTCTGTGTTTGGGGGGGGGAGAGGGGGATGACTCGGGGTAAAACTGCAGAAAAAAAAGGTGACGTTTTGTCAAAAGAAAAATACATTTTGCGGCATTTTTATACAAGCGCCACTAATGCCTGACATTTAGTGGCGTTTATCAAGTAGCGCCACTAAAGCTGTTGCATTTAAAAAAAAAACGACGTCGTCCCGCTTATAAGGGGTTCCGGATGGATGGTAAAAACGACATCGTTTAAACAGTAAATTTTGCGATGCTTGTCAAAAACGCCGCTAATGTACGACCTTTAGTGGCGGTTTTAGTAAAAACGCCGCTAATGCATGAAACGACACCATTTTCGTTAAGTTTTTTGCGGCGTTTTTTGTCAAAAACACCACTAATCTCTTTCATATTAATAAATTTTAACAGTTTTATTTTTTATTAAATTCCTTTTTAAACTAATTTTGCTTTGTTTCAAACAATATACCTTATTTGTAAAAAAATAGTAATATACAATGAAATTATTTTTAACTTAGCCAATAAAATTTGTAACATCCTAGATTAGGGGTTATGCGTTTGTGCATAATTCATGAGTTAGTAGGTTTTGGCAGTGTTGGAAGTGTATTAAGGGTTTTTAGAATTTTAGGATGGAAGAAGAAAGCTTTGGAAAATTATTGGTTTTTAAGTAAAAAGGGGAGCTAGGTAAATGAGGCTTTAAAAGAAACTCCGTGTGAAGCATGACATAAGGAACCATGTGGTAAAATGGCATGTTTTATGAATTATGAATGTGTTATGTGAATTCTAGAAATAAGGAAATGTATGGAAATATATGGAAATGTATGGAAGTGTATGGAAATGTGTGGAAATGTGTGGAAATGTATGGAAATGTAAGGCAATGTAGGGAAATGTAAGAAAATGTAAGGAAATGTAAGGAAATGTATGGAAATGTATGGAAATGTAAGGAAATGTAAGGAAATGTGAGGAAATGTATGGAAATGTAAGGAAATGTCTTGTCTTGGAAATGTAGGGAAATGTCCTGAAAATGTAAAGGAATAAAGAGGAAAGTGAACATTTATGGAAACTAGGAAATGTAAGGAAATGATTCAAAAATGGAAAGTGAACATTTTGGAAACTTGGAAATGTAAGAAAATGGCAAGTTTCTGAGCCGATCGAAAATTTTAGGAAACTTGGAAATGACCTAGAAATGTCAAATTTTAAAGTTTAAAATAGGAAATTAGGGCAAGGAGGCCTTAAAAGAAAAAGTTGGTGAAATTTGACACACAAACGGGTTTGGAAAAGTGGCCTGAAGATGCCACTTAGGGCCTATGGAAATGGCGCCACATGCAAGAGGAATGGGCCTGAGTTCGAGTCACTTGGGAAGCAAATAAAGAAAGTTTTATTTTTGTTTCAGAAGATCGAGGTGGGACGGCACAAGCCTTCTAGAAAGGAGGTGTTTTATTTTCATAAATATTCGATTAAAAAGGTGATAAATAAAAGATTTTTAAATTGGATTATTTAGAAGAGATAAATATTGGATTAAACTCTTTTATTTATGATAATTAAAGGATAAAGTTATCAAAATAGAAGAGTGGTGGCCAAGTAAAGGACTCTAGCTAGTAATTTTGGCTATAAAAGGAAGAGTAAGGCTATTCTTCATTCATTCTTTTCTCTTCAAGAAAACCTCTGCCGAAATTCTCTAAAATTTCTCCTATTCTCTCTGCCGAATTTTCTCTGCCATTATTCTCTTTTTCTCTTTTCTTTTCTTCTTCTCTTTTCTTCTTCTTTTCTCTTCTACTGTCAAGCCGAAACCTCTTTGATTCCTGTTTAAGTCTCCATAGCCGAATCTCTGTGGCTTCAATCAAGGGTGCCGTCGACTGTGGTGATAAGGTAAGAATAATGGATTCTTGTTGTTTATTCTCTTTCAACCAAGATTTGGGAACTGATTCTTTTGGTTGTCTTTTGGCCGAATAATAAAGGAGGAATTCCGGGATTTCAGATCTAAGGATTTAAGGTAAGAAAAGCATGGTTTAGGCCAAAGGCCAATTGATTTAAGATTATTAAGTGATATGGAAATCAGATCTAACATATAATTATAGGGATTTCGACAGACATACAAGGCAAGGAATATTTTCAGGAATTGGAAATTGCCAGGTAAGTGTATAGATCTAATCGGCCAAGGGTTACTCGGTATCTAAAAGTATTTCCTTTTGATCCAAAAGTCGAAATCGATGAAAATACATGTTTTTGGTGGCTAGCCAAATTTAAGGGAGGAATACCACAATTTCGGGATTTAATCAATTCGGCAACAAGGTAAGTAATACAAATCCTAGTTGTATTTGGAAAAGTAGCCGAATGGTCTTTTAAAGTGATTAACTTATGTAGGATTTGAGATCTAAATCTGTGGTCGATTCTCTTCGGGATTTCAAGGAACCTATTAAGTTTAATCGGGTGTGTACCCACACTAACTCTCAATATATTACGGCAATTATTTTTATATATATAAATGTGCATGCGAATAAGAATGTGGCTAAGTGCCACAAATGTGGTAAAAGTACCCAGGTACGTTTCCTACTTCCGATAGGATTACAAATATGTTATATATATAAATATTTTGAATATGTAATATGAATGAGAAATAAGATATGTATAAATATTTGGGGCATATGGGATATTTGTGAAAAGGGAAGAGTAGGTGTTGACTTGGTCTCACCAACGAAGGTGTTGACTTCGGTCTCACTAGCGAAATATGGTGACTACGGTCACATTATTTGAATATGGTAACCGGTTACATTATCTAAAATTGGTAACTTTGTTACATTATTTGAATATAGTGTCTAATGACACAACGTATATATGGGCGATGAGCACGTTGGCTGCGATGGATGTTTGCCGATGGTGTGTAGCGGATGGAGGGTTGACTTAGTAGTCCCCGGTGTGTGACTTGGCGAGTGCGGGTGGTGTGTAGCGGATGGACCATTAGGATTGGGTTTGGGGTGCATCATCATGTATTGCATATGAATATGAATTGATTTGAACTTGTATGCGATTTATTGAATATTAGTACGAGTGTGCACATTGAGTCTGTTGACTCACCCCGTTGGGAATTATTTTTCGGGTGATGAGCAATAATGGACCAGGGTCGGGTGAGCTAAAGGTGGCCATGCATCACTTGAAGAATTTATTTAGAATTTGGACTTCACATTTTCTAAGTACTTTTAATTTTATTTATGGGTTATTTGATGTAATAAGGCCCTAAGGCCCAAGAGGATTTCTATACTTTTACTTTACGTTTAATTATTATGTTACGAACTATGTTGTTTTATAGTTAAGTAAAAATTTATTTCCTTAAAAATAAACCCTAAAATTATTTTGTCACCCTAGTTAAATTGGATTTAAAAAAAAATTGATTAAATGGGTTTCCAACCTAAGCCCAACCCAAACCAATAATTTTTTTTCTAAATTTTACAAATTTTTCTCTAAGTAACAAAGAATTTGAAAACCGGTTTACTCAAGGAACATACCAGATCCGGTTCAGGCTCGTGGGCCGGGTGTGGGGTGTGGGGTGTTTCAGTTTGGTATCAGAGCCCAGTTTTAAAACTCTCGGCCTGTGGGCTAAGGCCCAAAACATTTTCAAAGCGAGCTCAAATGATTTTCTTTGAAAATAAGCAGGTTTTCTGGCATGGCACCTCGGTTTCCGACCCATGATCCACTGTAAGTACCCCTAACCATTTGGGTGATTATGTGATCTATATTATGTTATGGAAGGGTAGAAAAAGGAATGGAACGTAGAATAGCATGATAGGAACTTGAACCCTAGGACTAGTCTACTCAAACACAAATACATAAGACTTAATACTTACTCAAACAAGCCCATGACTAAGTCACTAAGTTAGGGTGTGGTAACCCCTGTGCGCATGTCTAGGATTGCATCCGGAAGAGCACGGTATTTAAGCGATCCTAGTGACTCACCTCCTCTTCGCAGAATCTCACTGCACAGTGCGTAGCTTTGGTTCACCCCGACCAAGAGGCTCGGACATAAAGCTAAACACAATAACTAAAACCCAGAAAGGAACTATTTGTGTTTTTATAAAAACCCTAGTTTTAAAACTCTTAAAATTACCTTTTCAATTTGTGAGAACTATTTTTACAAAATTTTTGAAAAATTTTTGATTTATGAAATTACAAAAATACCACAGTGGTAAATTACAAAAATACCCTTGGTTTATGAAATTCCCAAAATACCACAGTTCTTATCAAGATTTCATTACTTTATAAAATGTTCAAAAACTCTAATTTGCAAAATATCAAAAATACCTTGATTTTGGAAAATTACAAAATTGCCCCTAACTTACAAAATTACCAAAATGACCCTGATTTTTAAAATTTTTGCAACATCACCGTTTTGGAAAGTAAAAGTCTCAAAAAGAACCCTCAAAGTTTTACAACTTCTAAAATATCCCTGATTTGTTAACTTTTACAAATTTACCCCAGTTTGCGAAAAATTACCGAAATACCTCTGAGGCCAAAAATTTCCAAAATACCCCCGGATTTCAAAATTTTTCCAAATTACTCCGGGACTTTGAAATACCAAAATACTTTTTGACAAAATCACCAAGGAACTTTTTCTTTTGACAAATTACGAAAATACCCCTGTAGGACAAAATTACGAAAATACCCCTGGGTAGTGGAAAAACAACAACAATGAAAACTACAACATTTCTCTGAATGAACGAAAGTTCATAATTGATTGATGGATGTATGAATGTAAAAACTGTGTGCATGTATGAATACGAAAGAACCACTCCTAAAATTCTTTCCCTAAAACTTCTTCGCGGGTAATCAGTGGAATAAAGACAAATTCATAAGATTCTCTTAAATCAGATTAAATCGCGACGTTAGAAATAAGTTCTAGGGGACGTGAACTTAGAGATTGTGCCTAGAAAGTATGATGGTTCTATTAAGATCAGCAGCTGCAAGCGTAAGCATAGTGCGGTGAGAAGGATGGTACGACTGTTAGTAAGTAATTTCGAGGACGAAATTATTTTTAAGGAAGGTAGAACTGTAACATCCTAGATTAGGGGTTATGCGTTTGTGCATAATTCATGAGTTAGTAGGTTTTGGCAGTGTTGGAAGTGTATTAAGGGTTTTTAGAATTTTAGGATGGAAGAAGAAAGCTTTGGAAAATTATTGGTTTTAAGTAAAAAAGGGAGCTAGGTAAATGAGGCTTTAAAAGAAACTCCGTGTGAAGCATGACATAAGGAACCATGTGGTAAAATGGCATGTTTTATGAATTATGAATGTGTTATGTGAATTCTAGAAATAAGGAAATGTATGGAAATATATGGAAATGTATGGAAGTGTATGGAAATGTGTGGAAATGTGTGGAAATGTAAGGCAATGTAGGGAAATGTAAGAAAATGTAAGGAAATGTATGGAAATGTATGGAAATGTAAGGAAATGTAAGGAAATGTGAGGAAATGTATGGAAATGTAAGGAAATGCAAGAAAATGTAAGGAAATGTCTTGTCTTGGAAATGTAGGGAAATGTCCTGAAAATGTAAAGGAATAAAGAGGAAAGTGAACATTTATGGAAACTAGGAAATGTAAGGAAATGATTCAAAAATGGAAAGTGAACATTTCTGGAAACTTGGAAATGTAAGAAAATGGCAAGTTTACAGAGCCGATCGAAAATTTTAGGAAACTTGGAAATGACCTAGAAATGTCAAATTTTAAAGTTTAAAATAGGAAATTAGGGCAAGGAGGCCTTAAAAGAAAAAATTGGTGAAGTTTGACACACAAACGAGCTTGGAAAAGTGGCTTGAAGATGCCACTTAGGGCCTATGGAAATGGCGCCACATGCAAGAGGAATGGGCCTGAGTTCGAGTCACTTGGGAAGCAAATAAAGAAAGTTTTATGTTTGTTTCCAGAAGACTGAGGAGGACGGCACAAGCCTTCTAGAAAGGAGGTGTTTTATTTTCATAAATATTCGATTAAAAAGGTGATAAATAAAAGATTTTTAAATTGGATTATTTAGAAGAGATAAATATTGGATTAAACTCTTTTATTTATGATAATTAAAGGATAAAGTTATCAAAATAGAAGAGTGGTGGCCAAGTAAAGGACTCTAGCTAGTAATTTTGGCTATAAAAGGAAGAGTAAGGCTATTCTTCATTCATTCTTTTCTCTTCAAGAAAACCTCTCTAGAAATTCTCTAAAATTTCTCCTATTCTCTCTGTAGAATTTTTCTCCGCCATTATTCTCTTTTTCTCTTTTCTTTTCTTCTTCTCTTTTCTTTCTTCTTTTCTCTTACTTGTCAAGCCGAAACCTCTTTGATTCTGTTTAAGTCTCCATAGCCGAATCTCTGTGGCTTCAATCAAGGGTGCCGTCGACTGTGGTGATAAGGTAAGAATAATGGATTCTTGTTGTTTATTCTCTTTCAACCAAGTTTGGGAACTGATTCTTTTGGTTGTCTTTTGGCCGAATAATAAAGGAGGAATTCCGGGATTTCAGATCTAAGGATTTAAGGTAAGAAAAGCATGGTTTAGGCCAAAGGCCAATTGATTTAAGATTATTAAGTGATATGGAAATCAGATCTAACATATAATTATAGGGATTTGCTGGACATACAAGGCAAGGAATATTTTCAGGAATTGGAAATTGCCAGGTAAGTGTATAGATCTAATCGACCAAGGGTTACTCTGGTATCTAAAAGTATTTCCTTTTGATCCAAAAGTCAGAAACTGATGAAAATACATGTTTTTGGTGGCTAGCCAAATTTAAGGGAGGAATACCACAATTTCGGGATTTAATCAATTCGGCAACAAGGTAAGTAATACAAATCCTAGTTGTATTTGGAAAAGTAGCCGAATGGTCTTTTAAAGTGATTAACTTATGTAGGATTTGAGATCTAAATCTATGGTCGATTCTCTTCTGGATTTCAAGGAACCTATTGTTTAATCAGTGTGTGTACCCACACTAACTCTCAATATATTACGGCAATTATTTTTATATATATATAAATGTGCATGCGAATAAGAATGTGGCTAAGTGCCACAAATGTGGTAAAAGTACCTGTGCACGTTTCCTACTTCCGATAGGATTACTGAATATGTTATATATATATATTTTGAATATGTAATATGAATGAGAAATAAGATATGTATAAATATTTGGGGCATATGGGATATTTGTGAAAGGGAAGAGTAGGTGTTGACTTGGTCTCACTAACGAAATATGGTGACTACGGTCACATTATTTGAATATGGTAAGTTCGGTTACATTATCTCAAATTGGTAACCGGTTACATTATTTGAATATAGTGTCTAATGACACAACGTATATGGGCGATGAGCACGCCGATCGGCAAATGATCGCTTCGATGGTGTGTAGCGGATGGAGGGTTGACTTAGTAGTCCCCACGGTGTGACTTGGCAGTACGGGTGGTGTGTAGCGGATGGACCATTAGGATTGGGTTTGGGGTGCATCATCATGTATTGCATATGAATATGAATTGATTTGAACTTGTATGCCTGATTTATTGAATATTAGTACTGTGTGCACATTGAGTTTGTTGACTCACCCCATTGGGGAATTATTTTTCAGGTGATGAGCAATAATGGACCGGGTCGGCGGAGCTAAAGGTGGCCATGCATCACTTGAAGAATTTGGACTTCACGTTTTCTAAGTACTTTTAATTTTATTTTTGGGTTATTTGATGTAATAAGGCCCTAAGGCCCAAGAGGATTTCTATACTTTTACTTTACGTTTAATTATTATGTTACGAACTATGTTGTTTTAAAGTTAAGTAAAAATTTATTTCCTTAAAAATAAACCCTAAAATTATTTTGTCACCCTAGTTAAATTGGATTTAAAAAAAAATTGATTAAATGGGTTTCCAACCTAAGCCCAACCCAAACCAATAATTTTTTTTCTAAATTTTACAAATTTTCTCTAAGTAACAAAGAATTTGAAAACCGGTTTACTCAAGGAACATACTGAGATCAGGTTGGGCTGTGCTCGTGGTAGGGTGTGGGGTGTTTCAAAATTAATTTTTTTTTAAATTGAGTTTTAAGCAATCTAGTTTAATTAATATATGATTTCTTTTACGTTTAAATAATTAAAACTATAATGAAAATTTAATATAATAATACTAATATTATCTTTTTTGCATTTATATAAGAAATTATTTAATATATAAATTTAAAATAAATCAGTCATATATGTACCCATATATCTTTATTATTATTTTAAATAATTGTATTTTCATTTTTTTCATTTTTAACATATATTTTTTATGTTATTTATTTCAATTTTTTTCTATGTGTTATTAATATTTTGTAAAAATTTTAAATATTAAATTAAAAATATTACGTTTTAATTAATATAATTAAACTAGTTAAATAATAAATAGAAGAGGCTAGATGAAAGAGTGTTTGACTTTTATTGTAATTTTGGCTCATTTAGTCAAAACCCTAAATCTTAGACTCTGGCTAAACCCTAAACACTCAACCATAAGCCCTAAACTATAACCCCTAACACATAAACCCTTAACACTTAACCCTTAAACCCATAAACACTTAATCTTAACCCCTAACCACTACCAGTACTTAAACCTTAATATCGTTAAACACTAAGATCTTAAACCCTCAAGATTAATCTTTAAACCCTAAATTTAAGACCCTAAATATTATACCCTAAATCACAAACACCAAAACACAAACCTCAAACTAAAAAACTCAAAACCATAAATCTTAGACCATTAAACTCGAACCTTAAACTCTAAACTGCAAACCTTAAACCATAATCCGAGACCAACTTTTTGGGATTTCATGTGGCCAATGTTAGTGTAATACAAAACATATATTTTAATAGCTAACACATTAACCATAAATCCCTCATGAGGGATTTCAGTTTCGGGATTTTGGGTCATATATAGCTAATAGTCTAAACCCTAAACTCTAAAATCCTAAACCTAAACCATGAACCCTAAATTCAAAAACCTAACACATTAACCATTTCACCTTAAACCCTAAACCTTAAACCTATAAACCATAAAATATAAACCTTAAACCCAAAACCCTAACCAATTAACCATTTTTCCCTAAACTCCCTAACCACTAATTAACACTTAAACCTTAATACCAGTAAACACTAAGATATTAAACACTATACAATAAACCCAAATAACAAACTTTAAAACACTAAACCCATACACCAAAATAACAAACCCTAAACCATGAAATTAACATACTAAACATTAAACCCTAAATCAATTTTAATAGCTTAATTTGTAACTTAAATGAAAACTTCTAAATTATTTAGTTAGCAATTTGTAACTTTTCATAATTAAGTAACTAAAATGAAACTTTCTCATTGCTTATAAGTGAATTTATCAAAATAAAATATAATTCAAAGCAAGAATAAGAAAAAAATACGAAAAACTTTTAGCGACGTTTCCTCAAAAGCGCCGCTAAAGGTCTGAGCATTAGCGGCGTTCTCTAAAAAGTGCCGATAAAGGTCTGACCATTAGCGACATTTTTTCAAAAGCGCCGCTAAAGGTCGGAGCATTAGCCGCATTTCTTCAAAAGCGCCGCTAAAGGTCTGAGCATTAGCGGCGTTTCTTCAAAAGTGCCGATACAAGTCGGAGCATTAGCGACGTTTTTTCAAAAGCGCCGCTAAAAGTCTAAGCATTAGCGACGTTTTTTCAAAAGCGCAGCTAAAAGTCTAAGCATTAGAGGCGTTTTTTCAAAAGCGCCGCTAAAAGTCTAAGCATTAGCAGCGTTTACAGAAAAAACGCCGCTATTGTTCATTTTTTTGCGGCGTTTTCCTTCAAACGCCACGATTGTGTAATATTTGCGGCATTTTTCTTTAAAACGCAACTAAAAACGCCGCTAAAAGTCTGATTTGGTGTTGTGATAGCAGAATGCAAACAATACAATACAGATGCTTGAGCTAACCATAGCCCACGGTATATAAACATGAACAAAAAACTCAAGGGTTTAGAAGAAAACACCCCCGCAACAGTAAATTAGAAACCCAACAAGCAATCTAAATTACAAACTTGTACTTTCGTAAAACAAAAAAAAAAGGCCATAAAGGATTTGTATACAGCTACTTCAATTCAAGATAAGGTGAAAACTTGGAACCTCGTAGAAGATTTGTACTGATGAGTGATGATTATACTTTATCTTAAAGGAAACGATTATAAACCCCAACAAACAAGTATCGCCTTTATCATTTTGTTCATACATAGAAAAGAAATCTAAGAGAAACCCAGTTTTTGTTTCAGTAATACATATTAACAGCTCATCACTGTCATTACTGTCAGATTGTTAAAAATCTACAGGTTGAAAAAACAAGCCAGAAAGTTTAAGGGACAAATATTAGGGTAAATCAATTGTGCAAAACAGAAAATAGCATTAATCAATTGATAAACCTTTATTTTTTCTTTAATGTTTGCCATGAGATTAAGTAGAGGTTCCCCCCTAATTAAAGGAATGAGAAGTTGAGTTCCATACACTAAAAAAGAACTCAATGATAGGCAAATAGCCAAATACAAAAGAAAGCATATAAACAAGTAGCAAACCTGTAACAGGCGGTTCAGTTACTTCAGTGTAAGCAGCCCCACAAATTGAGACAGATCGTTAAAAAGGTGGAGGGAGGAAGATCAAGAGGAAGGTTAGGGATTTTGATTTTAGAAATGGAAAAAATGGGAGGAAGACTGGAAGAAAAAGTCACGTGAAATTATGTTTATAATTTATTTAAGTTAAAGTTTTATTAATAAAAAAATAAAAAAATAATATTAAAATATTTCGAGCCGGGCCCGGGCCAAAAAAATCATACCCGATGTAACACCCCTTACCCGTATTCAACGCCGGAATAGGGTACGAGGCATTACCAGCATTACAAATTTATTTATCAGACATTTTATTTCATTTTATTTTATATTTGAAACCAATTAAAATCAAACATATTGTCCCTTAAACATATTTATTTTTCTCGTCATGTCTTACTTAAATTTATTACTCGTCTCAACATACTTAATTACCTTGATTAACATATTAAAGATAATCACATATTTACATATCATGATAAATATCATTCACTTGTCTCTTCTTCATAAACATAAATCAGTTAATTCATCATATCAATATTTCATGTACCATCAACTCATATTTCCTTATATCACATAATTAAATTACACGAACTTATCTGGCTAAATTTGTAGAAATATCAAGATTCAGGGGCATTTTGGAAATTTTCTATTTTCATCGATTTTTCAACCGATCTTAATCTAAATTAATAATTTCATTCAATTTTGAAATTTTAAATAAAAAAATAATCTATTTCATGCAAATTGATCATTTCCAACATTTTTTTTACAAAACTAATCACAAAATTTTACTTTTATTCAATTTAGTCCCTGAGCCTAAAACATTACAAATTAGCCATGCTAGTTGAATATTCATACATATTTTCCTCCTCCTCCTCTCCATTCCACATCCTTAATGTATATAACATGCTATAAGTAACATTATCAATAATTTCACTAATTACTCATATGTATATTCAAAACTGTCCATTTGAGTCATAGTAAGACTTTCATATAGTGTTTCTGATCATTTGTAATGAAAATAGACTCACTAGGGAATACAACCATATAAATTATAACTCATAATTCTTTTTCTACAATTTTTAGTGAATTTCTAAATTAAGAACAGGGGATCACGAAGTTATTCTAAACCAGTCTTACAAAAATTTAAATATCTCAATGTGTAGACTTCCTTTACTTTCTATGTTTCTTTTATATGAAAATAGACTCAACAAGCTTTAATTCTATATCTCACTCATCTTCTAATTCAATTTCTACCATTTTTGGTGATTTTTAAAGTTAGACAACTGCTCTTTGTCTAAACCGCTTTAGTGTAACATGTTAATTTCTATTTTGCCCCAAATTCCACAAGTCATACAATTCAGTCCTTGCTCAATTAACCCATCAATTGAGATAATTTTCTCATTTAATACTTTTCTCTATCATTTTAAACTATTTCATAACCTTTAAAAATCAGAATTTTAACACTAGGCCTTAATTTCAACTCTTTCACAATTAGGTCCTAAAACCAATTTCCATCAATTTTTCTTGATAAAATCATCATATAACAAAATTAAAGATTCAATTCAATATTTATTCATCATATTCTTCCATCACTAACCCACATCAACTTTAAAAATTAGCCATAGAATAAAAACTAATGAATTAATAAGTTGGACCCAACTGTAAAAATCTAAATACATAGAAATTTCAATGAGAAATTAAGCAAGAATTAAACTTACATGAAGCTAGAGTATGAAAACCAGCTTAAGCCCTCTTCCATGGCTGTTTTTCAGCTGATGAAAATGAAGAGAAATGAAGAAAAACTCTAGATATTCCAATTTAATCCCCCTTTTATTTAGCTAATTTTGACAATTTTTCCAATTTGCCCCTTTTCTTCTTTCTCTTCTCTTTTTCTTTCTTTCCTTCCCCTGCTCTCAGCTTCGTTTGGGTTTTCTGTTTCTATTTCCCTTCCTTTTGTTTTACCTATTTATATAATAATATAATATAATATAACATAATATAATATAATATAGTATAATATTCTTAATTTATTAAGTAATCATATATATATTAATCATAAAAATCGTTGATATTTTTATGTGTATGCCGCCTCAACTATAGAGAATGGCATAATTTCCTTTTTAGTCCCTTTAGCTTTTCTTTAATCTATAATTAAACTTTTACCTCTATTGCAATTTAATCCTTTTTTTCTTACTTTCTCCTAATTAAGTCAAATTCACCTAATCAACATTTAATTAAACACACAACTAACTTCATAAATATTTATAAAAATATTTACACCTCAGTTTATAATATCGAGGTCTAGATACCTCGTTTTCGACCCAATTTATCTTTTTAAATCACAAAATTTACTATTTCAAAAATATTTCTAAAATCACACTTAACTTATAATTATTGATTAACAAAGTTTTCTAACTTTTTCGTCAGATTTAGTGATCTCGAATTACTGTTCCGACACTACTGAAATTGGACTGTTACACCCGATGCCTGGCCTGTTTTTTAAATGGGCCTCATTTTTTGCCCAAGCCCATTTTTCGGGCCTATATTTTTACCCGAACCCTCCCATTTTTCGGGCGGGCCTTTGGGCCGGGCCGGGTAACCTGACCCATGTACAACTCTAATTATAATCAAGCATGTGTTCAATTTATACATAAGTCATTCATATATTTTCCTCCTCCTCCTCTCCATTCCATATCCCTAGTATAAACAACACACTTGTAAGTAACAGTATCTATAATTTTTACTGTTTACTTATGTGAATATTCAAGCTGTCCATCCGTGTCATAGTCACTAAATTATTTTTATCTTGAGCTACAGAACTTAAAATTAAGATCCGTAAATTTTCTTTGAAACTAGACTCACATATCTTTTTACTATAATTTTTCCAGAATTTTTGGTGTGGCCAATTAGTATAGTTTATTAGTTAAGTTCTCCCCTGTTATACAGTCTGACAGCTCTAACCTTTCTTCACTAAAAATCAATTATCTCATAGTACGATTTTCATATAGTGTTTCCGTTTATTTCTAATGAAAATAGGCTCACTAAGGAATACAAACATATTAATTTTAATTCTTTTTGTACAATTTTTAGTGAATTTCTAAAGTAAGAACAGGGGATCACGAAGTTATTCTAAACCAGTCTTACAAAAATTTAAATATGTCAATAAGTAGACTTCATTTGCTTGCTTTGTTTCTTTTATATGAAAATAGACTCAACAAGCTTTAATTCTATTCAATTTCTACCATATTTGGTGATTTTTCAAAGTTAGACAATTGTTGTTGTCCAAAACTGCTTTAGTGTAACATGTTGATTTCTATTTTGTCCCAAATTCCACAATTCATACAATTCAGTCCTTGCTCAATTAACCCCTCAATTGACCTAATTTTCTCATTTAATATTTTTCTCTATCATTTTAAACTACTTCATAACCTTTAAAAATTAGAATTTTAGTATTAGACCTTAATTCCAAATTCTTTCACAATTAGGTCCTAAAACCAATTTCCATCAATTTTACTTGATAAAATCATCATATATCAAAATTAAAGCTTCAATTCTATATTTATTCATCATATGCTTCTAGCACTAATCTATAGAAACTTTAAAAATTAGCCATAGAATCAAAAACTAATGACATAGTAAGTTGGACCCAATTGTAAAAGTCCAAAAACATAGAAATTTCAAGGAGAAAGTAAGAATTAAACTTACATGAAGCTAGAGTATGAAAACTAGCTTGAACCCTCTTTCATGGCTGTTTTTCAGCTGATGAAAATGAAGAGAAATGAAGAGACTTCTAGATATTCCAATTTGGTCCCATTTTTATTTAGCTAATTTTGGCAATTTTCCAATTTTGCCCTTATTTCACCCATTTCCTGATTTTTCTCAGCTATTGCCGCCCAAAATATCTCCTTTGGACTTATTTGCACTTTAAGTCCTTCCTCATTTGACAATTAAGTTATTTAATCTTTTTAGCAACTTTTATACCTTTTTCAATTTAGTTCCTTTTTATTTGATTAACCACCCAAACGTCAAAATTTTCTAACGAAATTTTAATACTACCTTATTAACATTCCGTAAATATTCATAAAATATTTATGACTCGGTTTATAACACCGAGATCTCGATACCTCTTTTTCTCGATTTCTTGACCAAATAAATCTTTATAAAACACAATTTACTATTTCAAAAATATTTTAAAAGCTACATTTGGCTCGTAAATATTAAATAATATAGTCTACGAGTTCATTTGTCAGATTTGGTGGTCTCGAACCACTATTTTTGACATCACTGAAATTTGGGCTATTACAAAATTCTTTTGATTTCTAGGTGTAAATAATGAATTTTTGTGTGTGGAAGGACTAAATTGTAAAGAAAGCAAAACTTTGTTTCTTTCTCTCTTCTTCTAACGTGGGTCCATGCATGGAAAGATGAAGATCTTCATCTTTCCTTCCTTATATACTAAATAAATAACAATAAAATAATAAATATCTTATTAATATTAATAAAATAATATTTATCTAATTAATTAATTTAAAATATCATCAACATAATCATTACATTCTAGAATTCTCTCTCTTACTAATTGACCATTTTTTCCTTTATGATCTTTTAAAATTCCATCCTCGAGTCATCAGTTAATTTGGTAAAATTGAGATTTAGTTCCTCTTAATTCTTCACCTATTCAATTTGGTCCTAATTCATCCATTTTCCTTAGTTTCTAGATCATTCCACCCATAAAATATTTTTACTATTGGTCCTTCAACTTTTTCATATTTACACTTTAAACCCCTTAATTTTTGAGTATTTACTCTTGGGTAACAAAACTTTTCTCACTTTTGCGATTTAATCCTTCTTAAATTAATATGTCATAATATACTTCCCAATGTTGACATAACTCAAAATTTCCCCTTTTTGTCACTTTATTTATTTATTTTACTATATCAAGATCATAACTCAAAATTTCCCCTTTTTGTCACTTTATTTATTTATTTTACTATATCAAGATACTATCTTACTTTCTTGCTGTAGAAAATTTTGGGATATTACATCACATATAATCAAACTGCATTCAATCATCTCATGAACCTTTCAATAAATCAATCGATCAATTTCATTCGTTTTGTCATTTTATTTGCTTACCCCTATTAACAAGACTCAGATCTTGGCGGATACACGGATTCCAACCAAACACACCAGAATAATTCAACTAAACACAACAGAATAAATAATCCCCCAAAACACACCAGAAAGGCATTGAATGCCTCTTCAGATAATCCGAATAAATAAAGTAATATCAGTATCTCCTTGGCCAAGTTGAAAAGTCCCCTGAAGTCTTCCAAATCCTATGGCATGCCAACTATATCCGACTCAGCCCGACTAGTTAATAGGGTATTCAAACCATTTCTCAATTTAATCTCATTTCAATTCAAAACACACCTTTCAATTTAATCACAATTCAATTTAATACATTTTCCATTTCCTAATCAATAAACAATTTAAATACTCAAACATATTCGTACTTCATCTCAATTTCATTCATGCCAATAGTAATACTTACTTTATAATTTACTTACCGTACATAAAAATTTAAATATAACATTAATGAAATAGTAGTTTGAATTATAGTAATATAAACCCGAAATTCGCGATTACTCCTCGATGATCTTCTCTTTTCCTTTCTTCATGGATGCCTCAGGTGCGATATTAGCTATGAAAAATTAAGATAATTTCATAATCATTAATACACTACTAATTTTTATCTAATTAATTGAATTTCTATTCAATTTTCTACTTTAATTTCAATTTAGTCTTAACTAAATTCACTTACTTTTCTATCTCAATTCGTACTTTATTTATACTCAAATTTCAACCAAACTTAGACATAACTATCTAAATTTCACCATAAAACCTTAATTTCGAAATTCCTACAATTTAGTCCCTACTATGTAAAACTAATAGCTTCTTTTACAATTTAATCATTTAATCAATTCTAAATAAAAATTTATTCAATTAAACCCCAAATTTAACAAATTGCTCAACATGAATCATGTTCAAAAACCTAAGAACTTCCAAAACTTCAACTTAATTTCAACAAAACTTTGTTCTAAAGCTTCTAAAACATCAAAATTAAATAAAAAGGACTTAATTGATTTACCGAATTAAACTCCAAGCTTTAAAACCTAAATTTTTCCTTTTATTTTTCTTTTCTTCTTTCCTTTCTCCCTATTTCGAAAGCTTCTGTTTCTTTTCTCCTTTTGTTTCTTTTGTTATTTTACTTTATTTCATATATATATATATATATATTAGTTAATAATATTAATAATAATACATAATAATATAATATAATAACATTTAATTTATAAATATCTTTTACTTAAATTATAAGAAAATATTTTATTTTATTACAAGTGTATTTATATATATTTTACGCATGTACCATTAATCATTATATAATTGTCTCCATTTTAATTTATTTTATTAATAATAATAATTTAATAATTTAATACAAAACTATAATAATAATTATAATAAATATCTATTTAATAACAAATACATATATCACAATTGGACATATAAATATTTTTACATTTATATATTATCATGACCATCCATTTGTCTTTCTTTTATTTATTTATGATCAAAAAAATCTTATAATATAATTATTTAATTAATAAATATCTTTTAACTTAAATTTTAAGTAAATAAATAATTATAATACAAATGTATATATATACATTATTACACTTGTACCTTCTTATCACCATACACTTGTCTTAATTTATTTTATTTCATAATTTAATAATCTTAATAATAATATTTAAATAGAAAACCATAATAATAATTAATAATTATACTTCTAATAATAAATTAATAACAAAATCTCAAGATTTTTATACTCATTAACCGCCTCATTCTAAGCAATTAGTCTAATTGCTTATTTAGCCCCTTAAGTTTTTCTTTAATATATAATTAAACTTTTACTCTTTATTCAATTTAATCTTTTTTCGCAATTACTCTTAATTAAGTTAAATTCACCTAATTAAAGCTTAATTAAGCTCACTACTAGCATAAATATTTCTAATAATTATTTACGAACTTGGTTTACTAAGACGGAGGCCCGATATTGCACTTTTCAGATGCCTGTGAATTTTGGGTCATTACAAATAAAGATATATAAAATTGGTTAATGATTTTCTACATTCTCTTCTACTTATTTCACATAAAATAAATTGTCAAAAGAAGAATATACAATTTTAGAAAAATAGGGCTTCTAGTAAGATTGAAGGTTAATTAATATAATAAAAAATTAAGGGTTTTTTTAATTTTTTTAAAAAATAATGTATCAAATAAAATTTTTTATTTTTTATAATATATTTAATTTGATTCGAGTTAAATATTGTTTTATTGATAATAATGTTTTATTTAATAGGAAATTATGTTATTTTATAATTTTAATGATAAACATATAAAATTTATAAATAGTAAACAAATAAAAGTTTTTAAAAACATTAAAAGATTTATACAATTGGGTGACTTAAATAATTTTTTTTGAATAATTCAATGATTACATTGTAACTTTTTTAGTTAAGTGATTAAAACGAAAATTTACCTATAATTTAGTAATTAATAGTATAATTTATCCTATTAATTAATGTTCTAATAAAAATAATATAATTTTAAGTAATTATTATTCTAAAATTTTAAATATCATTAAAATAATAATATTTTAATAATAAATATTCTTATTTTTTAAAAATTAATTTTCAAAAAAAAAATCATAACCTATAACAAAATTATCTTAAATATATATTAACTTTACATTTCAGACTTTACCTTCGTATAGGTGACCATACCTCTACTAAAGTTTAAATATACTAAGCCTAATTAAACTACCCTACACGGCTACACCTTTCTTCAGGACATCCTCTTTTTTATCAATAAATGAAGAAAAGATATGTAATAATTTTTATAAATTATAGTTTTAAATTTATTTTATAGGTGAGTTCTCTAATAATAGTATCATAAAGTCATGTTATATTTTATTTCTTCTTCTTCCTTGTCCTTGACTGAAACCCAAATCCGAATGGCTTAACCACTTTTTTTTTTATCTTCATTTTTCAAAGAGTCAGACGGGGCCTCTGCAAAACTCTAATCCAGATCCTAGTAAAATAATCTCTACATTGACAAAAGCTTGAAGGAAGGTGAACAAAAAAACTCAAAATCAATTTTTTATTTGAAGATGTGCTTTTGAAAGTTTTCTCCTCTGGGTTTCTTTCTTTGGGAACGATCAAAGCAAAAAAAAGAAAAAATCAATTAATTTTTTATCCGAACATTTGCTTTTGGATTTTTTTTATTTGAAGATTTACTTTCTCCTCCATTGACCATATTGTCATTCTCCTAATAAAAATGGAAAAAATCTCCTAATTGTTAAAAAGGAAGGCTTCTCTGGAAAATACATCTCTTCGTTCATCCTTCATTTGACATCCATGGCTTCTCTGAGATTTACACAAGGTTGGCCACAACGACAGGAAGTTCTTGCACATAATAAATGGGGTTTTGACCCAAATCCAAGAATTGAAGGTGACCAAAATCCAGACTTCTAAAATAGAAGAAACACACGAGCTTTATGAATTATTGCACGTCAAAATGGGGAACATCAAAATATTTAATAATGTTCTATGTTTGCATTGGATTTTCCAGGGAATTAAAATGAAAATATGTTTTAAATTAATTATTTTTGGATTATCTCTGAGTTTTAGTTAAAAATTTAAAAATGATTTCGTGTTGCCACTGAATTAATTAATATGCCATATCAGTAATTTGTTAATGAAGGGATTAGTCTCAACAACAATTTTAACTAATATGATTAAATTAATTTTTTTAAAATAACCTAAAAATCATATTTTAGAGGAAAATGAATAGTTTAGCCTTTAAATATTTGAGCGGAAATAATTGGAATTTAAGTATCTAAGCTAAACCCGAACCCACCCAAAACCAAAACCCTCATTTCCCACCCAAAAACCCTTCAAAAGAATAGGCGCTCTCCGTTTCCCATCTGTATCTTAAAATTGCAATCCATTTCAAACCCCCCTTAAAACCCTTGAAATCATGGCCTTTGCAGAGTCCCAAAACCCATTACGAGTTCATAGAATCCCGCAGTCCAGGTACATCGACGCCGTCCGCTGGCTTTCACCGGTTTCTCCCTCCGACAGATTCGCAGCCATCGCCTATTTTGACGCTGATACCAACTCTCCCTCCATTGAAATCGCATACGTTGACCCAAACCCACAAAGCTCGTCTCCAACCTTAACCCCTCAATCCTCATGGACCTCACCTTCTCGCATTTCGTCCCTCAAAACCGCCCACTCTACCCCTCAGCCTCTGCTCGCTGCCGCCACTTTCTCCGGTTCACTTCACATTTTGGCCTCTGATTTAATCAATGGAGGGGTGATGGAATCCGAGGCTACAGTTTCGGAGTTGGGGTTTCATTCCGGACCTGTGTCGGCCGTGGATTTAAGGGAAGGTGGGACTGAGTGCGTCAGTGTTGGAGAAGATGGTAGGGTTAATTTAGTGAGTTTTGTTGGGGATTCTTCGAAGCTGAGTTACAGGAGAATTTTCGACTCGAATGGGCTAGTGGGTTATACGGCGGTTAAGTGGGCATCTCCTACTGAGTTTGCGACTGGTGGGTATGGATTTGGAATACAATGGTGGGATCAGAGAACACCTGGTGGACCGGTTTTGCAGTTTAAGGGGAACTGGTGAGTGGACTTTCTTGATTCTGTCATGGAAAAGAAAACAAGTTCACTGTAATCTGTAGAGCTTATAGACTATATTGATCCTAAAAAAAAACTTAATTTGCATTTATGAACTATTATGTTATTAGCCAATTTCCATCGGAATGCTGATAAAAATGATTAGGTCCAAGCAAGGTGTCGATTTACTGAACAAATAGACCGAAACTAACCAAATTTGGTTCATTCAGTAGGGTTGGTTTTGCATATTCCTAACTGTTGGCCATTGGCTTCGGCTTCAGTTATTGATGATAACTTGAAAACCAGTAAATTAAACAGATTTTCTTTTGGCTGCATCTTTTCAGTTAATTTATTGATTCAATATACTCGTTGAGAACACTGTGTAGATGGTTTATTAACCATAATCGAGCTGATTATAACTTGTTTCTTAAACATGCTTACGGTGCCATCATATCAAAAATGCTATTCTTATTTCCTTTTTAATGGTTACCTTACAGGTGCCAGGGAAAAACATCTGGAATTGTACACTCAATTGATATTCATCCATCGCGGAAACACACTTGTCTGGTAAGGTTGCTGCTGCCTTCTCATTGTTATGCTTTTCCATTTCTCTGATACCAGTACTGGTATCATTTGAGATCAACTAATAGTTTTTTTTTGCTACTGCAAGAAAACATCATAAACTAAAAAAGACAAAGGATAGAGAAGTGCCATTAATTGTTTTTCCACTTTTAAAGTTTTGTTAATTCTATCTAGTGGTTTTCCAGATTCTCTACTTTCCGTGCTAATAATTTTGTCTCTAGAAGTTGCATAATTTATATGGGTGAAGTTGAAGACAAATTATAAACATGGTCTTGGCTTCATTCTGTGATGAGTTTAAATGGTAGCAAGAGTTAACGGTAGCCATGCTAGGATGTACTTCACAATCTTGTGATTCATGGAATAATTTTATGCAGATGGCTGCTGGCTTAAGCAGTTTTCAGTTACAGCTCTTACCCTATATTTAACGTAATATGGTCTCTTTTCAGTGTTAATTTCATCCAATTCTCTGCTTCCTACTGAAATCAGTTTTTGGCTATGTAGTTATTCATTTCACAACTTTTTATTTCTTTCTTATGCATCTAAGCAATACGAAAAGCTTGATGTAGCGTTAAAACAATGTCGGGAAAAGCTTTAAGAGTTTGTGTTTGTCAAATTGAAATTTGTGTTTACTTCTTTGGTGATAACTCAATTTCCATGCTAGAAGGTTTTAACAATTTCTATTTGCTTGAGATCTTGCTGATTTTCATTTTTTCTAGCATTTCATAGGCAGGGGGCTCTTCAGGCACTGTATTTGCTTGGGATCGTAGAGCAGCACAACAGCCTATTGTTCTTTCTGGTGCTGGGACAGGTGAGGCTCCCAATTCTTTGTTATCTGAAAGCGAGGTTTGGGAAGTTCAATATGATCGCTACACAAGGCGTTCGAACATTAGCAACATCTCTTCCACACGGATTCTACCTGTTATGATCTGCTCTGAAGATGGAATCCTCGCAGTAATCGAACAAGGTAAGCAGTTCCTTAAGCATAACTATTATGAATTGGAAAGAACAATAGTTAAAGTCGAGACTTACATCAAAAGATCTCATTGCTGACAAGTATAATATTCTACCGTGTAGGTGAAGATCCCTTGGAGCTGTTAGCCGAACCCTGTGCAATTAACAGCTTTGACATTGATCAGCAGAACCCTTCGGTAAATAGAAACTTCATCTTGCTGATCTTTTACTCCTAAAGCATAAATAGCAAGTTCCTTACAACAGTTAAAATGCACCGTGCAGAATGTTTTATGTAGCTTGGAATGGGAATCGTTAGCCATCTTGACAAGGTCTTGATATGAAGAAACAAACCTGTCGGTAAGAAACACAACTTAAGCAGTGATCAGTGAAGTTGAGGATATTGAATATCATTAGGCCATTCTGCAGGTCTTAGTAGAAATAGAATGACTAATTATTTGGGTTCTCAAAGTGGATATGCCCTGGGAAATATATTATATTAACCCATAAAATGGAATGGATTGTTTCCATTTGGCTTAATTGATGTGCAAGGAAGAAAGAAAGTTACCCATTTGATGGGTAAACTTAAAATCACATGTCTTCTTCATTAGCCATTACGTTTGAAGCTTGCTTGGAAAAAAATTGATTAAATTGAATCTAATTCGAATTTGTTTGATTGGAACATGAGGTTTTCTTTGGTTTAGAATGGAATTTAAATTAAAATTAAGTTAAAAACTTCAATGAATCGTTTAAAAATTTATTTTTATAATCGTTTATAATATTTAATTCTTTTTATAATAGAATTCATATCATATCATTAAACTGCATCAGATGTGGCGAACATCAAGGATAAAACAGATGGAAGTGAGAATTATCGATAAATCATTGTTACAATATATAAATCACAAGTGATTTCTTTCTTATCATACAAGAACACGACACAAATAATTCTGCAAACACCCAACAATGGTGGAAGAACCACAAGAAGCAAACAAAAAGGAACCTCACACAAGTATGATGGAATGAAACAAATGTCTAGAAAACCATCTATGTATTCCCTAAGAGATACAACAAAACAACATCGCACCAAAGCAAAGACGCATAATCCAAATGACTCAACATTTTGAAGGGCTAGTTTTTGGCCGGTGGTGGCGAGAAGGATGGAATAGATGGCATAGTAGCTGTTATTGTAGGGAAGGAGGGAATGTTCGGCAGAGGTGGCATGCTCAGTTTTGGGGCATTAGGTATGGTCGGCAATGTTGGCATGGTAGGAAGTGGAGGTAGAGCACCAGGCTTGGGTAACGATGGCTGAGTGGTTGGCAATGTTGGTATTGTTGGTTGTGGGAGATTTGGGATAGATGGCAATGGTGGTAACGTTACTCTAGGCAACGTTGGTGGCATCTGAAGGAGATGACGAGCTGTTACCCCGACATTGATGTTTGATAATGATAAAGCCATGAAAATTGCTAAGACAAAACAATTTGAAGTGGCCATTTCTGGAGATTGTTGTGTGAATGTTTGAAGTGAGGAAAACAATAACATGTCTGGATTTATATGGGCAAGAAGGGGGCATGGTCTCTCGGGTTGTTGATTACTGATTGTATATGGTTGGAAAAAGATAGCATATAGTGGTTTTAAATGTTTTGTTAGTTCATCTTCTTATCGACGCGGGGTTAAAAAAAAATGTTAAATGTAGTTGTGGTTGGCCAGAATCTACCTGAACTTGAAAATACTCGAGTAGCAGCTACCTGTATGAAGTGGTCAACATGTCAAAGTAGTATGTAGAGCATAGCAGCATAACTTAATTGTTTCATTTGGTAACTCTTAAGAGATGGGCAAAATTGAAGTGAACTAAAATGTGATTTAAGAATTGAGTGTAAAATAAAACGCGTTTAAAAGTTTAAAGATGGAAGAGAGAATAAAAACTAATTTACCAATGGTAAAAACTTAATTTTATTTAGGTTAGCAAACTGTCCAAAAACTAAATTCCTTTTACCAATTTAATGTTGCATTTGTAATAAAATTGAAGTTTTTATTTCATAAATGATGAAAAAATACAAATTCTATGAAAAGTCACATTCAAATTTATGAAATATTGCCCATTTTGATCGGACACTCACATCTAACTTGTGAGATATTGCTGTCTATTCATATGTTGAATCTTGATGTGAGTGTTACATAAGCTACATCCAACATCTTGGTAATATGAGATCAGGCATATAAACTAGGGTAACTATAATAGTCAGCACCGTATTGATCAAAGTTTTAGTATATTTCAACTTGTTCGATCAAAATTAGTGTACACTAAACTATATCAATCGGTACAAGATTTTTATATTTTAAACCAAATTTTAATTTTTTTTATTTTAACCATTCCATTTTTTCTATAATAACATTTAAAATTAATAATTATTAAATAAAATTATTGAACTTATTAATTTTAAATTGTAAGTTTACATAGTGTTTTTTTTTTTTTTTTTTTAAATTCGCGTTCGTGTGCCCAAAAGAGGGATTCTCACTTAGACGATTATAATTTTACAAGTCAAAGAAATGAGAAGGGCTTCGTTAAACATAAAAGGCAAATGCTGAGAAATATTTACAGATTTTTTTTTCCCTTCTTTTTACATATCTGGAAAGAGTAGCTTTATGAACAAAGGAGATTTAATGTAGCCTGTACAATAGGAAAATCTAGTTCCAACTGCAACCATGATAGAAATTTATCTTCTGAATATTTTATAATGTATGTACAGTTTGGTTTCTTCCATCATGTCTCAGTATCTGCACTTTTCGGGGCAGGGATCAGGAAGGAGGTGGTGAATGAATGGCGGTATCAGGTAACATGGCTACTGTCACTACGAAGTATTCACATCCAGTTGGGAGACCATAGGGGTTCAAACTTGATCCAGAATTCATGGTGTTAGATGTTAGTTGCTCTGCAGGATCCGCCCTGCCACGATCAGGTCTAGTTGATGAAGACAGCAGTGGCTTCACAGTTTGACGCTCGATGTGCACAATCTGCCCGACGATGTAGCTTGGTTGGCTTGGGAGATGATCGGTAAACAAAGCCACAGATTCAGCAGACAAGTAGTAGTTGGAGCAGTTTCGGGTGATTGCCTCGTAATGCCCAGATGAATTTAGTACAAATGCAGCAATCTCATGGACTTGCAAGCGGCTAAATGATATCTTTTCCTTGCTTGCCTGAAAGCACGAATATTGAACCATTTAGTTAAACAGCAAAAAGATATATTATACAAGTGCTTTGCCAGACCTAGACATAAGATATGGCATAAACAAGTCTCATCCACCAAATTATGAAGTTGAGTTACCTGCTTCTCAAGTTGATGCTTAGTGTAGAGAGTTTTAACCAGCTCATTTTTCTCTTCCAATTCTTTCTTAAGCTGTTCAGTTACAGCTTCAATGTTAGTGTACTTCTCGTGGAGCTCTTCACGATGCCTTGATAAGAAACCAACTTTTTCGGCAAGCACCCGGATGCATTTGCGGAACTCAGCAGAGCCATCATCTTCACTATCACTAATGGAACTGAAAATTTCATAGCACAGATATTTGGACAATGGTCATTAAACTTTCAATCATGAAAGTGGGGAAAAAAAGAGCAGTTCAAAACTTGAGAAAATATAATGTTATGCCTATATATCACCCTTTAGACTTCTATGGGAATAGATAGTAGAAGTTTCTCGTCTTCCCCAAAAAGAGGTTGAAAGGGAAAAGCAAAACCCATTTCAACCAACATTTTTATAATGAAAACCACTTCCTAGAATGCTAAGGACCTAAAAGTCTTATTATGTTTACATTTCATTTTTGTGCAGGGACTCAGAACTACAAAATTTATAAAATTGAGAACAGAAGTTTCTACTTGGTTTTCTTCAACTCTTTTGCCCCTAATAATGGCCTACCAGCGGAAAAGAAATAGAGGCAGTGTGCAAACAAAACGGGAAGGAACTACTGTCACAACCACTGTAGCAAGTAACTTACTTGGCCAAAGACTGAGCCAAAGCACGCAAAGAATCAGCAAAACCAGCCATCCCACCAGGAGCATAGACACAATTTCTAAGTCTTTCAAAAAGACTACGCATCTTAACAGCTGATGCACGGAGCGCACTATACTCTGAGGCCCTCCGCTCAGCAGCACAACGATGGCTTTGGGCTTCCTCTCTTGCTTCATGCAAACAATTCTCCAAGTGAGCACAGTTCATCTGTACCCAGGGAGGGAAAATTAGAGTTTAGAACAAGAATATTTGATCAAATAGCAGAATTTACAATTTAAAGGTAAATCACACAAGTTAGACTTTCCTTCTACATTTTCTCAAATCAAATTTCATTGGCAGTGCAATGAGCTTTATCTGGATGCTATGTGGTCCATGCATACACTTGGGATGGAGAGTAGAAAACAATATTCCAAATAATAACACCAAATAAGTTCAAAATCTCTCTATAATAATATATAAAGGATCTCCTGAGTTTACTTGAAACCTCCTAAGTTAAAAGAAATTTGGTCAGTCATCCACATGGCCACTTAGTCCAACTTCCTATTTATTAGGTTTCTCTCACTTCTAAAAATTTACATTTAGGCCTGAAAAATTGTTTTGTATAGTATGATCCAATCCTGCCTCTCTTCTCACCTGTATTGCGGGTGCCACTAGGCTAGTACAGATAAAATAAACAATTTACTCGAAACTAAGAAACAAACCAAAAACATCATAAATGAACACCCTGAACTAAGAAACAAACGAAGTAAAAGGTACTGAAGTAAACAATAAGCAGCAAAATGCATTCATTTCCACATCTATATTATACTTCATACCAAGTTTCATCCCCACTTTCACATAAAGGTCCAGCTAACTTAGTGTGCTAAAGAAGGTACATGACTTCAAATGATGTAGCTTATAATGTGCCAGGAGAATTCTAGAAACTTCCATGTGGTAGCTAACACGAATGCATAAAAACTGACAAGTTCAATGAAGAACAGTTTGAAATGCAAATATATTCGGTTCAAGCTCTTAAATCTCAGGAAAACCAAAATGAAAAGAGAGGGAAGAAATTTCTTCTAGAACTACCTGAGACTCATCAAGAAGTTTACGACTAGTTTCCATCTCCCTCCCGAGCATGGAAACCTCATCCAAAGCATCCTTAAGCTTGGTTTCAGTTTCACTTAATTGGTTCAACTTCCCTGCAAGTGCATTTTGCAATTCCAACACAAGATCCTCCCTAACTTTCGAATCTGAGCCTAGCTCAGCTGCTGTCCCACAAGGTAAAGCATTCAGAGGCTCAGGCATGTATTCAGCAGTAGAACTGTTAGCGAGAGACATGCCAGACTGTCCCACCGTCCTATCTTTTCCATCTTTGACACCAACTTCTTGTTCTTCTTGTTGTGGCTCTTGCATTGATGAATCCAAATGAGGGTTGAGCATTCCAGATGACTCCATCATATTCTCATCAATCCCTTCTCGACCTTTGCTTGACTGCCTTCCAAACTGTCCCAACTTTGCATCCAAAGAATTTGAAATGCAAGAAACCTCATCCATAGGCTCAGATGTAGATATACGAGGCACATTCACTTCACAACCTGAGATTTGTGGCTTGCAATCATCATCATCCTTTGAAGCTAGAAGGCCATAGTCAGTGGCATTGTTAGTCATAGAAAGCTTCTGCCCCTGTGAATACTGATCAGACAATCTCTGCTCCAGTTCCTGAATGCGCTTTTCATATGAATCGCACTGCATTTGTTTTGCCTTGAGCATATGTTGCAGGTGTTTTCCGTACTCATCTTTTAAACGCAAGGCTTCAGCAGTCTTTTCCGCAGCATTTTTCAATAAAGTATTGACTTTACTATCATCGAGTGATTCATACTCAAATTCAGGACCAAGAGAACAAATCAGGGCTATCGCAGAAGCAAGTTCAGCCTTCAGTTTTGCATTCTCAACTTCCATCTTGCTAGTTCCAGCAATCTCAACCAATTCACATCCCTCAAGAAGGTCATCAGAATCATCTTTTCCAAGAGTATCTACATTGATCTCTTCAGTATCAGCAGAATGAGAACTCTCATTCAGCAAGGAACTTGAACCTCTTGAGCTAGCAGGTTTGGTAGGCAGTCCTGATAAATACTCAGGGGCGTAATGGTCCAGGTCAGGAATATCAATATCGAGCAATGAAGTGTCAAAAGGAGCTATATTGACATCACATTGGTTAGGGGTATCATATAACCCCATGGAAGCCAGTACATCTTTCGGTATATACAAACCATGTGCCTTTAAAAACTCCTCCCGTCTCCTGACCTCAACTTCTCTCTTTGTTGCAAGCCTTTCGGCCAGCTGACCAGCCATGCCCATGTAAAGCTTCATAGAAGCCTTTCTTCTAACTATTTCAGCAAGACATGCTCTATATGCAGGACCAATTCCACGGACCAACTTGAGGTCCATAAATAGATCTTCCTGGCGCACCATTGCCTCTTTGAAAACAGGAAACTGCAGTTTGACATCCTTGATGTGATATGTAACATAAGTTGTCTTTTGCATGTATGTGTGAACAAAGTTGTTCATTTCATTCTTCTTATCCTTGCAAAAGTCAAGCAGCTTTGATATTGCATGTTCACAAGCCAGCATCCTTGGCAGATGATTTTTGTCATGGACATCATACATAGGACCCAGGGCTGAAACTGCATCATGAGGACGAAGGGAGGAAGACAATTGGGAGCACACACAATCATCTACAAGCTTCTTTACTGTATTGACATCTTTGCTGCAGGATAAGACATGCAAAGTCATCAATTTCAAACATAATGAAATTTTAAGGAGATAATTATTAGAGAAGATCATTGCAACATAACTGCACAAAAAAACTGCAAATTACAAAGCACTTGAGAAAACAGCACATTAAACAAAAATTAACCTTATGCTCAAGCAAATCTAAGATTCATTCCGAACTCAGAAAGTAGAGTAGAAAGGAAATAAGGGTTATTAAATTGTCTACGACTTAAATTTCAATTTCTCAAACTCAAATACATTCTAGGAGGAAATGTGTAAATAACTAGGGTTAGAAGAAATATTTTGCACTCCAAATGCAATTTTGATTGCTATTTAAAGGTCCAAAAAGCCTTTTAAGACCAGATTGGATTAGTATGAGATTAAGCCACCTCCCCCTAATCTTGTGCTTGAAACATTCTTCAGCTGGCACTATTTTATAAGGATATACATAAGTTACTATATGCTCAATCAAAAGATCTAAACACCAGAAGTGGTATCCGACAGTTCATAGCCATACTGACGTGAGGAATCCCATTATTAAACCTCCTCCAAATCGTCAAGTCACATAAGACTTGACTAAAGGCTTATTATATTAACCTTATATGCAACTTCTATCAATCCTCGTCATTCAGTAAAGTGATTCACTTTGAATTCATCAGTGCCCATGGATATTGATTAGTTACTTAATAAACCAGACATCACTAACATCAAGCTCACATTTCCATTTTGGATTCCAAAAAAATTTCCAGGAGAACATGCAGATCAGAAATTTAACCTAAGTTGCATGTCTAAACATTCATTAAACATTACTAGAGAATCATGCAAAACAAAGTTCATACGAACCAAAAAAAAAAAAAAAAAAACACACACAAAGGATTTGCCATATTGCTTGGAAACATTCAAAATCTCAAACTTATCCCTTTAAGAACAACTATCCAATATAAAGAAGGGAAAACAAAAGAATGCATAAACCAAAAGAGCAAACCTTAAGGACTGCATAATGCTCTTCTGTTCATTCAGGTATCGCTGATGCTCTTTAATGGTTAGCTCTAAATTCTTAATAGGAAAGGAAGCCTTCAAAGTGAACAAGTCCTCTACTTTTCGCTTCACTTCACCGAACATCTGATTGAGCTGCACAACTTTGTTCTCAAATTGCCTGTGGGAGCTGTTACAATTTTCGGCCGACTTCCTTAGGTTATCTTCCTTCACAAAATCCGATAAACATTTCCTAGTTGCAGTCTGTAATGCAGGGTGAAGCTTGGTGGATCTTAACTTCTGCATATCCTTATCAAAGTTCGCCAACAAATCAGCATGATAACGATGTTGTTGCTTATACCGCTTCATGAATTCCGAACAATTTTGCTGAATCATCCTATAATATTGATCTAAATTACCCCTTGCAACGTCCAATGCTCTCTCCTGAACCTTCTGTTCCCCCAAAAGCCTTTCGCAATGATCGAACTTAGCTACCGTTCGCTTATATATAGCAAGTCCTTGCTCATAATGGTACCTAAACAGCCTCTCATAAGAAGGTAAAGCCTTCAAAGCAGGATCAAGAGCATCGTCCAAAGGATGAGGGTCAGTCGAAGAAGCTATCGGTCGGGGTCCTGGGACTTCAACTATATCAACCTGCTCTGGTGGTGGCGGTGGGGAATGGGTTTGCAGCCTTGATTTGTTAAATATGAAGACTTCACGGTCGCTAGAAGGAAGCTTATATGAAGAAACTGGCCTTTGTGGCTCAAGTTTCAACTCCGCGCATAGAACGAGCTGATCATTGAAGTGAATTCCGGACTCGACTTCAATCGATTGCATAACTGTCTCCACCAATGTAGTCTCATTGCAATCGAGCTCAAACGAATGTCCGTTTTCAGCTATATGAACCAAAAGCTTCCCATCAGGAATCAGATTATGTGTAATACTTGAACTCATCTTTTCTTCAGCTCCCCAGAAACTACAATGTAAATCCCAAACAAACCGCTCAAAATTCAATGTTATGGCAAACTAACCCAAACAGAAATGGGGAGAATATACCAAAATCTCAGCCCTTCCTGAAATTTTCACCAAATATACACAAATAAACCAGCGAAAGCCTTCAGGATATGTCAAACCAATAAAATCCCCAAATTTAACGTTAAATCATTCTCAAAACCCTTAAATCGAAACAGACCCACCAGAAAATTTCTTTAAAAACGCCGAATTCTCAACAGACCCAGCAAATATAATGCCACCAAAACCCTGATTCTCGTCAGCCCACCACCAAATACAATAAATTAATACAGACCCAAAAATATCAACCTCGAAATCTTCAGATAACCCTCCAAATATCCCTTTTTGTTTAACAGAAAATAATAAAAAACCTCCGACCCAGAAAAAATCACAGAAAAAAAAAGGCTTGGAATAAGAAAGAAAGAGAAAAATAAAAAAAACCCAGAATCTGCAAGCAAACGAAATCAAAGGCGAATACGTGTAGAGAAGGGATCGTGTTTTTCTTTAGGGTTGAAAACAAAGGTTCTCTCCACGAAACCCTTCCGATATACCCCTTTCAAATTTTTTTTTTAATATTTATGTCTTCTTCTTTGGCTTTTTTTTTTTTTCTTCTTCTTTATAATGGGAAAAATCACAGATAAGCTTCAGCGGGAAGTGACAATGAACGACGTTAGCAGAAGAGCACTCTTTGTTTCTTCTCTCTCTCTCTACGTGGAAAAACGCATCACCAAATCAAAAAAGCTAATCAACTTTTATAAGTTAATTTAATCAAATTGTAGCATTTATTTATTAATTTTGAGTAATTATTTTTTGATTAATGGAACTAAACTTTTTTCATAGTTGGATACTTGGAATTGGATTTGGCAAGATAAGTACTAATTTAACAGCAAAACTATTTTTCTTTTATTTTTCGTTTTTTAGTTGAAAAAAAACTAATTACTTGGTGGAAAATATTATTATTTCCTTTTAAAATATAAATAAATTTAGATTATATTCAAATTTCATGATATCTATCATTGAATGGATTTATATTATCGGAATACAATTTGAAGTTTTATTGATGATGCCCAACATCTCGGCCCGATAGACTTGGTCCGTACAAAAAAAGAGTTTACACAGAAGTTTTAAAATCCATTTTATGATTAATTAATTGGAAAAATAATATTTATTTAAATTTTAAAAATAAGATCTTAACTTATACCAAGATAATAATTATATTTATAAAAATTAATATTCAGAATTTATGATTCAAATTCTATTATGTATATTTTTATTTTTATTTTTCTATAAAGAATATGTAAATATTAAGGGTTTGAATTATACTGGATTATAACAGACTCACTATTTAAGTGAAAAACAGAATTATATAATAATTATATTTCTAATAAATTGATATAATTAACAAATGGATTTTATTTGGATGATAAAATACAAATATGGAAAACTATAAAAACTTTAGTTTAAATCTTCTTACGTGTATTTTTTTATATTTTTATATATAAAAGATATGAAATTGTTACCAAATTAATTTATGGCAAAAAATATCAATTAGAGTCAACCACTCTCTTAACACCGGATCAATTATTCTTGATACCATTTTAACTCTATTTATTTTAATTTTCCTGATATTAATACTATAATTTAGAATTTAAGGTGTAAAATTTGGAGTTTTAAGTTTCTTGATTGTAGGGTTGGAGTTGGAATTTTAATATTTTTAAAAAAAATAAGCGTTTAGTATATTTTGTTTGTATACTAATTAGAGTTGAAAGTTAATGAGAATTAAATTGATGTCGCACATATTATTAATGGATGCTTAAACTTCATCTAAATCTGAACTAAACTCCAATATTAATATAAAAATATAGTAATAAAATAGATTTTTAATTCTCAAATTATATCCCCAGACTTATGTAGTTATAATCAATCAACACCAATAATTTTGCATTTTCTTAAAACATTTTACAATCAATCATATCTCATCATTAGCAGCGGAACTACTTTTTATTTATCCATCATTGCTTTCTTTATCTAAACAAACTTAACATTTTACAAAAGAAGAAAAAAGAAAAAAAGGAAGAATTTTGATGAATATTATAATTAATAAGAAAAAGAAATTAAGATGCAAGTAGAAAGTAAATGGGATTTAAATAAAAAAAAAAAGAAAAAGAAATTGAAGGATTTAGATGGACAAAATGTTGAAGCGGTCATTGTTTTAAGCTCCAAATGGGGTAGACAATGAAAATGGCAAGGATTTTGCCTTTTAGTAACATTATCTTGAATTGGTAAAACAAAGTAGAGCCACGTCTCAACCGTGCTTAGTGGGTTTTTATTCTTTTTCACATTGTTAACATTAAAGCCACAATTTTAGTTAAGGTGATTTCTGAATTTTAGCTATTTCTTGGCAACTTCCATATCTACCCCACTTAGCTATATAGGCAGAGGCAGAGGCTGCTTGTGTTATTTTCCGATATGCAATGCTTTGCATGTGTCTCAATTTTGTTCAAAGTCAATTCCATGAAAATTCTACATTTAAATTATTAAATCATATCATTTTTACACATGTAAATTTAATTAACTTTTACAATTCAAATTATATGAATAATAAATTGATGTAAATAACTTTTAGGTCCCTAACCGTTTTGAAAATATACAAATTGATCTCTCTTTAAAATATTGGCTCAATTTAGAAAATTTTCAAACTGAGTTAGAATGATAGCATATGACTCGTCAATTTAATTAACTCGAATTTTTTTTCACTTTATTCAACTTAATTCAATCAAGTGCTCACCCCTATACATTATATTTAAGTCCCTTACTAAATTTTGTCGTGAATCAACTTAATATTTACTCGCTTGATAAATGACCAAAAAACTTTTATACATAAAAATTACAATTATTTTTATTTTTGAAAATTTTTTATATGAAACCAAAATACAATTTAAACCTTAAAAAAACCCAAAAATTATAACACTAAAATCCCAAAACTCAATATTATCATTCTAACCGATGAAATATATATATGTATGTTGCATAAAATTTTCGTGTGTCATAACTACATATAAATGGAGATTGTACCATTGTGCAGGACCAGCATTAGCTACCCAACTCAAGACTTTGTGGTCCTTCATTGATTGGTTTCAAATCTGGTGAAAAGATTAATTTCTATACAAAAACAAAAAATAAGCACGTGGGATTTTCTCAGGGGATCCAAAAATCATGTGAATTCATTTTACACTATCCTTATTATTGATTAATGACAATAAATAATAAATAATAATGTGCCTATCCTTATAATTGATTAATGACAATAAATAATAAAAAATAATGTGCACTTTTCAGGCTACGAATGAGATCCGTGGACCGTGGATGCGGTTTTCGTGTGGAGAAATATTAATGGTCGGGGAAAAGTTAATGTTTTATTTGAGTTTCGATTTAATTAGTAGATGCATGTATCTCATGTTCTCGAAATTAAAGTTTAATTATCTTGATTTTGAACTTAATTTAAGAATTATTATTTGATAGTATAAATTTTTATTTTATAAATAGTTTTTTAAAAAAATTATATGTTAAGTTTAAAAACTCCTTTTAATTTAATTTATTTAAATTTAAAAATATCTTTTTTATTATCAATAAAAATATATCGTATAAAAAATAATTATATTTATTAAATATAAAATAAATTAAAATATTTATTTAAATATGTAAATTCAATCACAATCACAATTTCATATATTCATTCAAATCGCAATAGAAATTTATAGATATTAAATTACTCTAAAAATTAAAATTAAAATATAAATTTAATATTTACCGTTCACTTAATTTGCACAGTCATGTAAAAGGTGCAACAATCATGTAAAAGGAATAATAATGTGTATTGATTTCAATGTGGTAAAGGTGGAAAGAATGATTCCACCAACTTTTGTTTGGGTAAAACCATTGACAAAGAATTAGTAATAGAAAAAAAAGACTTAAAACTAAATCATATCATATAGTTTACTAAATTAATCAATCATAGTGTGTTGGAGAAATGATTTGTCTACTTTAGATTTACGTATGGATAGTATCTTACTTTTCTTGTGTTTGTGAATTTTATCACATTTATTATTTGTAACATTTAGTATCTCATCTTTATTGTGTTTGTGAATTTTATCACATTTATTATTTGTAACATTTAAACTTAAAATTTTCACATATTATATATATATTAATATCATTTTTAAATTTTAATTATCTTTTATGTTGGGTTATTTTCGATTTGATATTATTAGAACTTATTTGGAAACGAAATTGGATTGGGTCTGCTTCCATAGATGCTTGTGAATTAAAAAAAAGGGGAGGCAAAGGCAGACACATCACATGGGGGGAGCTGCAAGAGCAACTGCAAAAGAAGAGGGTGATGTGTCAGCATCAGGCAGTTTGAAGGTTTGATTCCAAGGGCCACTCAGACAGTGTGCTTGGTATTAGGGTTAAATAGAAAGACTAGCAATTATTAATGGCAGCCTCACGTGTTTCTCCGGCTTAGAGCTAGAATCTCCTTGGATCAGAAGCTGCCCCTTATTTCTCCCTTTCTCCTCCTGCTTTCCTCTCTGCCACTGAGTCTAATCTGGGATAAAACTTGACTTAATCATTCAACAATTATATTTAATTACAGTACACTTTAATTTTAATATATAGTTCTAGATTTTATGAATAGTTTTGAATACTTAGTACGGTAAAAATATGAATAGCTAGTAAATAAGATCATATCACAAAACTAAAAATAAAATAAAATAAAAAACTTCATATTTATTTTTTTTAAAAGCTTTTAAATAAATATGTCACATAATCTATTTAATAAAGAATGGTTAAAATCTATCTATCATAGCTCCCTATACTCTTCCCAAATTTTAGAATTTAGTCATTTACTTTTAAAATTTTAAAATTTTACTTTTTAAAATTTAAATTTAAATTTAATTGTTAATATCATTAAATTTTTTATTAATTTTATTGGCGTAATATTTTGAAATAAAAAAAACTTACTTAGTAACACTATAATTAAAAAAACAAAGTTTATAATGAAGTTGATTTTAACAAAATAATTTTATTATTATTAACAATTAGATTTAAATTTTAAAATATAAAATAAAAAGATTATTAAATTCTTAAAAATAAAAATATAAAAACTAAAATTTAAATTTAAGGAAAATATAAACACCTATAACATATTTTAATCAAAATAACCTACTTAATGTTCTCTCTGTATATTAATATAATGAAGCAAAAAATGTATGATTACTGAGATTCTGGTTAAAGAAAGAGGAAGAAATACTGGAGATTTCAAAAGAGTGACAGATTATGATTCCAAAATCAAATAAATAAAATCTCTACGATTTTTAATAAGGTTTGTAGTTATTTTAACACTTTATTGGTACACCAAAATCGTTGAATTTCTTTAAAACTTTCAAAACCGAATAGTTGGAATAATAAAGAAGTATTATAAAGGAAATGATTGAATCAGATAGCAACTTGACAAGTGTGAGCCTACAAGAATGATTGTTGTATTTAACATATTTACTTTTTCTGAGAAATAGGATAAGAATTGATGTTTGAAAAAAAAAAAAAAAAGAGAAATTTCTGTGCTGGTGTTTACATTAGTTACGTAAAAATGTGAATCTAAAATATGATATATCGCAAGTATCGATTGTTTGGTTTTGGACGGCGAATTAAAATAGCATTAAAGTCAGAATCAATCCAGCATCTATGGAGGGAGGGGGAACTCAATTTTTATTCCTTTCAATACAACATCATTACATATTTTTTTAAAAATAGTTTGAACAATTTGTATTTTTAAATATAAAGAGATAAATTCATAATAATTACAATTTTTGGTTCAATTTCTCATAAAAAGGAAACGGAGCCTTTGCTTTTCTTATGCAAAAAGAAATAGGGTCTGTAGGAATAGGTGCTTTTGTAGGAGGAAGTTTATAAAGTAAAGCAATGAAAAATATTAATTATGCCTCCAAACCTTTGGTTTAAACTTTAAGCAAAACAAAAACAAATCATATTACTACCCTACAGAGAAAGGATTGTATGAAATATGATAAAAACAATTAACTTCATATAATGTTATTAATGTGAGTAAAAAATTAGATACTAAATGTTACGAAAATTTCAAAGCCTATATTTATTTATTGTTAGTAAATGTATCATAGAAACCTTTAAACTAGAAGTTAAATTGTATTTTTTCTCGTTTATTAAAAAAAATGAATAAATTAATATTTTTCGTTAGATTTCAAAGCAAATTGATCATTTCTATTAAAAATTAGCATAACAGAAAGAATAACTAGATAGTTACACGTGGTGTGCCACATGTGTCTCATTTTAAGGTACAAAAACTAATTTTTAATAGTAAAAATGTATGAAATTTTTAACTGAAAAATTAATTTATCTTTTGATCTAACGTAGAAAAACCAATTTGCCTATTTTTTGAGTAAATGAGATAAAATACAATTTGACTCCTAATACAGGGCCTCCATGTCAAATTTACCTTTATTGTTATATGCTATGTTGCAAGATAGTATATGTCGCTATGTAAAGCATTGTTTTCAAGCTAACAACAGTACCAGCAAAAAAGGCATTAGTTGTTCATTAGTTGATACTACTGCGTACTTACATGCCTACAGGCTACTTTCAGTGCAAAAATACAAATGGATTTTGTAGTCTTTCAAAAAATCAAAGGACCATAACCTATAAACCCATTTGTATTCACTTTCCTATGCATTCAAGAGTCAAATGATTTCTTACAGTGTGGTTAGAGATGGCATAGGATCGGTGCTTGTATCCTCCAAACATCTTGTCCTTTAATTGCTTGAAACTATGCCGCTAGCTAAGTTCATAATTCTGCATCAATATGTTCTACTGTCTCTGTGCTTTTATGGCTTTTATCATGAGCATCATACACGTAGTTCATTTGCTGAGGTACATTCCGGTCATGAGAGTGTTTTTGTTGGAAGATAGCATTCCTCTGTCTGCCATGTTGAGAGTGGGTTGGCTTCACCGTTACCTTTCCTGCTTTTCTTACCTGAATGAAATCGCAGCAACAGCAGCAGTAATAATGCTAGAGAGACTAAATGCCTCATTTGGTTACCAATGTACTAACATGAGGAAAAAGCTTATTTTACATTATGTATTACAATAGTTAGACATGAAATAAATAATAATTGTACAAATTTAAACTGAATTTTCTTACTAACCCATATGATCCTGGAAAAGAAGTTTGTCCCATTCAAAGCCAATGCCTTGTCCACTGACTCCTTGTTGGCAAAGGTAATGTATGCAGACCTGGTGAGCCAAAGTCATGTTTAATCAGCCCGCAAAATACATGATAAAGTGTGGAATGCAACACAATATCTCAGGTAACATTCGTACCATTTCTGTGCGATGGTTGATGTGTCGGTCAACTTAATAACTCTGTTAATGGATCCACACTTGGAAACGTAAGATCTCAGAGCATCTTGAGTGGCTGCAACATGAACCTAAAAGTTTTTTTAAACCACAAGGAATTATTCCCATAAATGTTTCAGATTTAACAGTAGCAAGTTTAAAAATAGTTCCCACATAGGACATTAGAGACAGAGTCACTGCTGTTGCAGGTGAATCTACAGTGTTAATTGTACTCTAGTTAATAGAGCTACCTTGATGAGAGCAATCAAATGATAGGAATGCATGGATTTGACATAAAACTATATCAATTGAGTTATTATATTTCTCGATTTTATGGATATAAGATGCTGATAAAGACGACACTGATAATCAAGATGTGATAAAATAACATAATGCATATAATACAAGTATTCAGTTGTTTTATGTAACACTAGAACTCAAATCAGTCCTAGGAATCGGCTATACTGACAAGTTTTTATTAAAAGGGATAGAATAAGGAATGATAATTGGCATTCTATTATAAACTTTGACAGTATGAAGCATCTAAGTCACTATGATCATAACAGAAGAATCAGTCGGCCAATCCTCCCTTCCAATTCAAATTCATCCAAGATTAAATGAAAACCAAATGTATGATTGAAGTTTCAAATACCTTTAGCTACCTGTCAAATCATTCTGGAAAGGAATAAATTACACAAAGAACATATAAGATAAAATCTATAATAAATTCTTTTTTCCTTGGCAGAACAGGGAAATCTTCAAACTGTAAACGATGAGAAATCCTCAAGCATAATGCCCACATTCATGTTAAAAGAAGCAACAACCCACCCCAGTGCTTTCCTAAGCACAAATATCACACAAGTGAAGGAAAAAGAAATTGTAGCAGCAACCAAACAAAACTACATTCCAACGTAAAAGATTTATGACTCAGAAGTGATTCATCTCACCCACATTTGTAACAAATACTGTCCTCGACTCAACCCCTTCCTTAAGCGGATCAACTGAACCTGAAATAGCCCAAGTTGACATTATTGAGGCTGGGAAAAAGTCTCCCACATACAAAAGTTCACATAAAAACAACTCAGCCAAGCCACAGGCCATGAACAAAACAACTTGATTCCAATTTAAGAGACTCCAGAAAGAATTTATAGAAAATTCAGTGAAATTTCGTAAGCAAAGATAACTGTACTCACAAAAAGCATCTCACCTGAAATAATCTTACTGGAGCTAGAGGATAAGGCATGATACCTATCCTTGTTCCGTGGCATTGATTTTAGCATGCAAATTTCTCTTTCAAGTTTCTGTAATCTTAATTTCATATCAACCAATTGCTGCATAAGTCAAAAAACTTAAGCATGTTAATTAAGCAAACTCAAGCAGCTGATGTTTTTGCCAAGCAGATATTCCTTACAGCTTTGACAGGCGTAACTCCTCCAGTTTCTGCTGGAAAAGCACCAACAGATATCAGTGTCTGAGTAGATTCTCGAGCTTCCACACCCAACTTCTCTTGAGATGTTTTTTCTGGTCTAGATCTTAATGATGCATCCAAGCCTGATTTCAAGCTTTTATTGCAACTTTTTGATTCGTACAAAGCATCACTCTCTTTCAACATCAAAGTGTGTTTTTCAGGATGTCTTGTAAATGTTCTGGACATTTCTTGTTCATGGTCCCGAGTATCTGAAGTGGTAGGAGAAATAGGAATAAAATCATTTAATTGCCTCTTTCTACCACCATTGGTTCTATAGGTATTTACGTTATAGTATCGTGACGGATTTTGGTTGACTTTGCCAACTTGAACAGTAGGAATCAATGTAGTTTGGCCAAACCCCAGGGACTTCTGTTCCGACATGGGCCTCTTTATATTTTCATTCACTTGAATCTTCACAGAAGTGTCATTCTCATCCAGCTTTCCCAATCTATCCCAAACATAACCATGTGCGCTTCGATTGGTTCCATTCTGATGAAAGATAGCATCAGCTGCGCTGGAAAAGAGCCTCCTCCCACCAACATTGGTCACCTGAGAACGCTTGAAAAGTGGGTTTGCTGCATAGAAAACACATACACAAAACCCTTCAGATTCAAGCTTTCAGGTTAAATTTATACAGATGAAACCCAATAACAAGTTTTTGTGTGAAGTGTACTATCTTCTACAGAAAATCTTATAAAATACTTAGTTATCTGATACGATAGTAAAACTTAGAGAGTCATTTTAAATCATTATGATTACCACTATCAGGGAGTGGATATCATATATAAATCAATGCAGACCAATAACAGGGGAAAACACACCCTTGATAGTTGATATAAAATAATTCACTATATGCATTAACGATCAAACCCCACCGTATTTAAAATACACATACGCTAACAGGGCAGAGCACTGAACAAGTCATAATTAACAAACATTTAAGATTTGATATTCGTGGAAAGTAGTTTGCTTTTGGATCAATGAGAAGGCATACATACATACATACATACGTACATGTGGTGTTCCAAAAGATCCAAGTTTCAGTAATTAGACAGAGATAATAGCTAACAAATAAATAAAAATGATTAAGAGAGGCTTACTCCGATGAACATTCCCACATTGCACATTTTGCTCATATGAAAGCACGACTTCAGCAGATGGCTTCGTTTTAAATGAACAACCATTTAGGGACCTATCTTGATTATTCTCAAACGCTCTTAAGTTTTCATTAGATTTACCATAAAATGTCGAAGCATACTCATTCATTTCCTCATCGAAAGTGGTAGAGAAGACCGGAAACCGGCAATAAGGAACTGATCCTGGTCCAGATTTTTGTGACTGCTTACCGGCAGAAGCATCATCAACATCAGAGGAACTTGGACCAGTAGTATTCTCGAAATCGGAGGAGCTCTTACTTGCATTACAATCATTAGAACCTTCTGGTAAAACATCCCATAGCCTAAACAAAAAGAAAATATTCATCGTTGGAAGCAACAGATTTCAATGCAACGAAAAGAAAACTGGAGAAGAAACGTGATAAATTTACCAAGATACAAACTCAGTGGTAGTATCACCAAGAAGCGGTTCCAACTCAGAGTTTGCTTCAGACTGAGACTTACCGTTAGAAACAAGCACGACAACATATTCCTGAAACAATTAAATTTACCAAATTTCAATGAATGCTATGAAGCCAAAAAATGGTGAAAGAAAAGAAAGGGAGTTATAATATATATATATAATATATATATATATATATATAAAGAAACGTAGTTACAGTGAGGACTTGGATGCTATCGGAAGTGTAATTAAAACGGCGAAGCAAATGAAGAAGCTTTTTGGAAACAGAAGATCTGGGAATGGAGTTAGACGCCGTTATTAAAGGTGTTCGTTTCTTGAAATGGTTGGTGTTTTCTTTGGTCATTTTCCCTTTTTTTCAGTGTTTCTTGAGAAACGACTACGAGAGAGTTGTACATAAGGACAGTGTGCTAGTGTCGATGGAAGGAAGGCGGGCTGGCCAGCTGGCACCGATTCGTTTCATTGTGTGCGCGGGCATCATTTTCACTTTTTTTTTTTTTTTTTTTGACATTTTCCTTCTCAAAATCTGAAAAAAAAAAAAAAGAAAAAAGAAAAAAGCACGCGCTCATTTCTCTTTCTAATTCATACTCGAATGGAAACATTCGCGGTCAAAGAGAAAATAATACTTTGGATTTCGATTATATAACTATATACTACGATTATTGTACAAAAATATGTTAACATAAAAGTAATATATATATCTCTTCAAAAAAAGAAGTAATATATATATACAGCATATAATACAATCTTTAAATTACTTTAAATATAATTAAAAGCTTCAAGATTTTATTTTATTTTGCTTGTTTGTTTTGCCATGTTTAATCTTTTTTTTTTTTTTAGCCATGTATGGGTTCATTGTGCCCGTTTGAATTATTTAGATGAATGAAAAGTTTTTTATTTAATTTTTTTTATAGTTATATCTAACAAAGTATTGCAAATAAATCCTCTTTATGATGCAAAATGTAATTCTTAAAAGTTTCAAATTTAATCAACTTTTGTGAATATCTTAATTACTTCCAATAAGTTTAAAATTAGAATTTTTTGTTCTATAAACCATTTATATTCTCTAATAAATAAATTGCAAAATGAAAGATCAAGCCACTCCTTGATAGTTTCTTCACCAAATTCGAATTATTAGTTTTTTTATAATAAAAAATCATGATTTTGAACATTAAATAATGAAAAAAGAGAAAGGGAGAAGATCAATTTCATTAAGATGGGGGATTTTAAGGTTACATAGGTTGCTCTGATCATGAGGACATATTATTATTACTCAACGAGTGCTCTATTGGTACAACAAATACGAGTGCTCTACTGGTACAACAAATACAAACATGAAATAAATAAAACAATTGCCTTGCTTACATTATTTAAAAAAAAAAAAACAGACATCTTCTGTTGTCCTGATGATTAGCTTCTGCAGCAGATAAAAGTTCGCTGCAATGTATTTCGTATTTCGCATCGCTCTCACTTCCCAGTAAGGCAACAAGCATCAATCTATGTGCTAATACACTTCCATGTAAGCAGAAACCATGTTTCTGTAAATCTCAGCCGTGGCAAGGGATGTCCACAATCTAGATTAGAACTAACTGGAAAAAGCAGGAAGCAGTGTGGCCTTGGTTTCCCGAGTTTCGGTTGAGTCCCACATGGATTTTCTCCTTGGTCCTCAATGAACTTTGTTGATTCTCAAGGGCAAAAGAATGTACAAGCTAGCATTGTTTCTGCAAATGATATACAAATGTTGTTTTGCTCGGAGAATCAGTTGAAAAAGTACGGCGACTTGAGAACCTCACGCAAGTCAAAGTTGCCTCTCTCTGGGAGAGGAGGAAAAACCAACGACGGGTATGATGTCTCAAAGCTTTCAAGCAACTGCATAGAATCAAAGTAAAAATAAATATGGTTAACAAAATGAACTAGACACAAATTTCAGTACTTCTAATAATTGAAAGACAGGAATCACCATACTTACATTCTCAAGAACTGGCATACTGTAAAGCTCCACAAATTTTTCTCTAAGTATCTGGTTCATCTTCTCCACATCACATGCGTGTGTCCAAAAAGAGTCATGGACCCCTGCAAATAGATTTATATGATAACGACACAAGCATTTAGATTACAGGAAAAAAAAAAAAAAAAGTTATTTCAGATTTTCCCCAATATCATCTCCAAATAGACCAGGTTTTTGAATTCCTAAAAGAAAGAACAGTGGCTGAGAAGTAAAGACTCTGCGTTACATTTCCTAAAAGAAAGGACTTTTCCCTATTAAGATAACATGTCAAGGCTCTATGCAAGTTATCTTGCCTGCTCTCAAGCAAATCAGTCTAATATTTGTCTAAGCTCTGCCTGAGTAAAAGTTAGCAAAACAGACCTGCAAAATATAGACCCGCGTCTCTGCATGCAACAGCAGTCATCATCATGTGAGAACCATCAAGTGAATGCACAAAATTTGGAGGGAACGCTGTTCTCTGTTTCCTAACTTCTACCTGGAATTGACAAAATATGAGTGTTTCTTCTGCTTGGGAACAAATCAAAAGCAGAAATAGGAACTCAAAACAAGAGCCAGAATAAGGAACTTACTGAATTGCCCTCCCGCTGCAAGGCTAATACTTGGAGAGTTGTTCTTATCTGAAAAGAAGCAGTGAATTTTGTTACTCTGATATCAATATTTATTTAATTGAAAGATTATTAAAGCATATCCTCATTCAACTATAATACTTACGAGATGTCTTTCACTTTTATAGTAGGGCTGAACAACAGGGAGACCGAGAGGTGTTGTCCACCGCACAGGTTGATTCTCTGAAGCAATAACCTACAATACATAGATTTAACACTAGTAAATTGATTGTACTAAAACTCATTGCTCCTTAATTACGATAAGGTAGTTTGCATCATGATTCTTTTAATATAAAACGTCATACCTTTGCACAGTCACCTAACCAACCCATTATGTTGCGTGCTGCTTGGAATAATTCTCCAAGGGCAGCCAATGTCACCTGTTAAAATTTTATGACTTTAGCATAATCTTCTATTGTTAATTATTTAAATTCAACAGAAACACCAACAAACACATAGACAGCATGCACACATAAAATAGAACATTTCTTCCATCCTACAAATGCTCTGATATAACGGTATAGGAACCATACCCTCATAAAATAAAAGGAAAAAAAAAATTTAGAACACCTATTTGATTTCATCTAACAACACTACTTTTCAGTAAAGATACCAATGTCAAGAAATCGAGAAAAGGAAGGGTACTGAGAACAACTGAAGAGAGAGAGATCTAAATGGATGCATGTGCACAGAAACCAAGCATCGTGTATTTATAGTACAGAGGTTATTACAATTCATGCTTGCATAGTATATAATATTAAATGGATTACTTACTTTAGCAGTATAACAAGCTGCAGAAAATAGCAGCCTATCATCAGTTATATGACCCTTCTCCTCTAATCTTCGTTTTATTTGCTCACGTGCCCCAACAAAAGTTACACCATATACTGAAGTCATTACCGTTTGCTTTACTAATTTTCTATCCACCTGAAAGTTTCCAACATTTTAATCTGTTAGTTTAAGGGGGGAAGTCCTAACTCAAAATCAAGTGTAAATAGTTTAGATGTTAACTGTTCAAGGAAGTCTAGTAAATTGAGTAAATAAAACCAAGTCCAACCTGATCAATTAAGAGCTTTGCCAATAAAGCATTGGGATTCGTCGCAGGATCCTTGTTACTGTCCCTCTTCATTATATTGTGAACCCTGTTAAGCCCCAGAAGATAAAAACAGTGACAAAGAATAAGGACATCCTTTATTTCTCATTTTCTAGTACTAAATTTCAGAATACATAGAAATAGATTTTTTTTTCCCAGAAACTAAAGCAGCAGCAAAGAGAAATGAGGCTGACATAAAATATATATAGGACTAAACATTAAAGGTTTGAATTTTCCTTTGTTACTTCAATAAAGAAGCAGTACGTTTACACCTTTGTTTGCTTTTTCTCCTTTCCTCATTTTTAAGCAACAAGTAAATGCAGCCAACAATATCAACAAGAAAATTTCTGAATGGAGCAAGACAAGTTTATATGCAGCATGCTTATATATGCCCTATAACGAGTTTTCTAGATAATAACTAAAAGGATTTAATATACCTCACAGCAATTTCAGAATAAACATCAGCTGGTTTCTCTCCAGCAACCAAGTTAACTGCTGCAGCTTCCAACTACGGGAACAGATAAAAGATGTGAGACCATAGATGCACTTTTAATAACTAATCCAGAAAAACTGGCTAACCATAAACTGATAATTAGTGGGTAATAATTTTGTAAAAAAGATAAGTTGAACTGTAACACAACTTCAGATTCTAAAATATATTGGGAAAACATGTATCTGTGTGTGTGTCTGTGTGTAACCCAAACATGACATGTGGATTACTCAGAACAAGGAAAAAAGATTATCTACAAACCACAAGCATACATTGTCTCTTCCCAAGGCTGCATAGTGCTGTAAGCCATTGCAGGAACCATCCTGTAATAATTTTTTAAGGGAGAGAAGGAAAGGAAAAGAAGTGTGAGGCACATGAAGCAGTTAAGGGGAAAAAATGAAATGAGAAACTGTTACGATCTTAGCATCCACAACAGAAACAAGAAACAATAAAGCTAATTAAACAACTAAGAGAAGATAATTTTTAAATGTTCATGTAAGGTATATTGAAGAGGAAAAAGATTCAAATGCATGTAAGGGAAACTGATAAACAATACCCTTTAACCAGGGAGAATAGAATCAAAATAATGCAGGTAATTTCTAACCAATCATTTATATAAGTTACAATCCTAAGATGTGGCAGCAGTAAAAGGTCACTACAAGCAACGAACATATCATGTCATTCACAGAACACAAAACTATTGAAATTGGATGATCATGGCAAAAGAGATAAGTAAATTATTTAAATCAATTGCATTTCGACTTTGAAATGTTGATTGTGCAGAAATGTAACTCAACAAGCAACCTAGAGAAATTTACTTATCATATGTTTCAGCTTAGGCATATGGAAATTGTCCTTTGCTTTGCTTCAAGGACCCTAATGAAAATTTACCTGATGAATTGGCAGGTAAGAGATCGTACTATGTGGTGATGTGCTCTTTAAGGCTTCTGACAGGTTCATACAAGCAGCTAAGCACTGAAAAGGATCCTCAGCGGTTAACCACCATCGGTTTCCATTAATAGGGTTTTCTGCTGAATCAAATACTTCATCTAAATGGTTATCAACAAATGCCAAACGCCCGTCATGGGAAAGCTTTTCAACACCTCCTGAGTACAGGTTTGCTAAATGTATTTTCAGCCAATGTAATCCTGATCTCCCCAATGGTCGTCCTTCAGCAAATTCAAGAACTCCTCGACAGAGATCAGAACTTAGATGATTCAAATGTGGATGCATGGGGTATGCACGGCCTCGAAAATCAAGATTGTGAGGATAATAAAAGCCTTCCTCATTTTCCATTTTCCGAGCCACCTGTTTTAGGACAAGCTTCTTAGAATGCGTAAGACAAAATGAAACAAAACCAGAAGGGAAACATATGAAAAGACATGCACAGACAGGCGATGCATCAAAGTAAAAACCATCAAGCAAAGCACACATTGATACACATGGGAGGGGGAGAGATGTTACAGAAAGCTTAAGTTCGGTGTCGCATCGCTGAGAATGTCTTTCACGATTAACCTTGTTTGCCTTTCTCACACTCCATTTCCACTCTTGGATTTCTGTTGAATCCTCTGAATAAGGTTTCTCTGGTATAGGAATCTACAAAGCACAACGAAGGTATATTTCAGGGAGAGAAAGGCTGTAAATATGCACTCATACCAAATTAAATGGCTAAATATTATTTGGCATGCAGTGGAAGAAAAAAGCAGACTGTAAGCACCTTAGAATGTTGAATTTGTTATAATGTTGATTCACAGTTTTTGTTTGTTCCACAAAGTAAAATAATCATAAGCTAAATATTATTTGGCATGCAGTGGAAGAAAAAAGCAGACTGTAAGCACCTTAGAATATTGAATTTGTTATAATGTTGATTCACAGTTTTTGTTTGTTCCACAAAGTAAAATAATCATAAACAATTTAAAGAGTACCATTCAAGCAGTGTTAGATAGCAGAAAAATAATAATAACCAAAAAGTAATTTCAAAAGCGAAAATTGAAGATGTGCTCACATCATTACGATCAACCAAGCCTGCAATGTTGCCACCTCTAGCCCAAATACTCTCTACCACAGCAAGCACCTTGCTATTCACTCTCCATTTGGTGCTTCCAAGTGTATCCAGGGCCTGCACACATGCCATTCCGGCAAGTCAAGCAGCATTAGCTATTAGAGAGATACTGACAATAACGACTCCTTCGAGGCAAGCTTTCAATTGCTCAAAAGAGTAAACTTATAACAAATTCTCACAGTTCTAGGTCGTTGCTTTCAATCATATCATTATTCAAAACGATTAGATATAGAAACTCAACCCAAATCTCATAATAAGAAGGTATTTTAGAATAATCATAAGAAATTAGGGGAAATCTTTTCGTTTTCCTTTTCTTAAGATAAAGAACATGTGTTTTTACATCCACATATGTATGAGAACTAGATGGAAGGTAAATTGCAAGATTTGGGAGAAGGGCAAACCTTTTAATTAAACAAAAAATAAAAAATAAAAAATCAGGAAATCACAGAGCTGCACAACTTATTACATGACATGTGACAGACGAATTTTGCAAGTCAAGTCAACAAACATCTTTGGCCTTAAGTTATACAACAAGAAAGTAATGCAAGAAAAGAAGAAAAGAAGAAGCTCCAAGTTATTACCTCAAATACTTTCCGCATATTTTTTACATTGACACCCTTAAGCGCCTCTTGTTGTTTCCTTGATCCATGAGTTCGCATGACATAAGAAGGCAAGAACAAGTAGCCACCCTTGTCATACCTGGAAGGAGTTTGTAAATACGTAAGTGTAACTTAGAGTTACTACCCTGAGTGCCTCAGTGCAGAATACATTATACCTTCAGCTTAATGTCTAATAACTGATTTATATTTTTGTTTGTTTATTTGGCTTCAGACAGGGAAATCAAGAAAAGGAATGTAGAAATGTAACATGTGACTCCTTTTAACTTTACAGAATACATATCTACTTTTTTTTTTCTTTTTCTTTTTTTTGCAGTAAAACATTTTGACTCCTGCAAGCTACATGTAATAAAATTTCTGGAGAGCAACTATCAGTCCATCCTAATTTTTCTCTCTAGCATACCCTTTCCATTTTTTGGGAGGCACCAACATTGGTACATAAGGTATCATCATATGCTTAGCCTGCACACGAACAAAAGAAACAAAATGTATTTGAGTTTCAGGAATCCAAGAGAGTCAACATACAATTTATTAAGTCAATGCCCATATTGCTGACTAGAATGCCTTCTGAGCTTAGTTATCAGTAATTATCATTCCATTGTCTGATAATAAGTATGACTAGTGTACATCTTTATGCGCGTGGCTAGACTAAAAAAAGTATACATTGGAAGCATTAAATAGGAAGTATTAAACTATAACCTGACAAGATAATTAACTGTTAGATTTCCAGAATAGAAAGAATAAATGAAAAGAAATGTCAACTTACAGATTTCTCAAGCCCAGAACGTATCAGAGGATCACATTCAATAACACCATATCTCTTCTTAATCTTTTGCCTACAAAACCCATTATTTAGAAAATTAATTGCTACTGGAAAAACACAAAATGAAAATAGCATTGATTGCACCCCTCCACCCTCAAATGTACCACACACACTTAGTGTGTAGATTCCAAAAAAGAACGACGTCAAATGCAGTACCAACTGACATAGAAATCAGATCTAACATATGCAGACAATTCCACATCTAAGAAATAGACTAGTGACGAATTGCCTAGAAAATGATTTAGCAGACGATAATTAGGGGCACGGGGTACATTCTGCAAAGATAAATTGATGAGCAAAAAGAAGACGGAGTCTCACCCGGGGCCCCTCGAGATAGTTTTAAATTTATGTCTAAAAGCAGGTCGAACGTCCAGAGGGCTATCTCCTGACTGGTCAATTGGAGGTTGTACATAAGCTGTTTCAGTTAATAGTTCTAGAAGACGACTTCCAAGCTGCACGATAACATTCAGCCAAGAAAGGGTTTTCAAAATCTAAAAGATAGAGGAAAGACCTTTTAAAATAATCAATCATTTAAAAAAAAAAAAGAATATATGCAAAAGGCTGCAAACCTTGGCTTGAGCATCTCGACCCCAAGGTTTAATTTCTTCATTTTTTACCAGCTTCTGCACCTCGGTGAGTCTTCTCCTCCTAATCAAACTATTAACACGTTTCCTAAGTATCTCCTTCTCCTTGCTCACCCCTTGAACCTCATCTACAATCTGCTTCCTCTGATAGTTCTTAGTTTTCTCCAAGAAGCTATGAATTCTAACCTGAGACAAAGTAGAAATGACAAAGCTTCATCCTCATTATAACAACAATAAAAATAGAAAGAGTCAACTGAGAAGGCCAACACCCTGAAGTAGCAGATGCTGATAAATGAAATTGCATAACGTGAAGAAATAAATCGCATTTACATATAAGGTAAAGATTGAAAGAATGACTTATATGAACCACAAAGCTCCAACTTGTGAATCTTCAACATAAAATTGAAAAAACCCAAACTTTGCCTACTACCCTTTCTTAATTCGTTTGCAATCTAAATTTTCAATCCCTCCCTAACTTTCTCAAATCCATCAAAAACAAAACATTACGCTAAAATAATAATAATTTAAAAAAGAAGCAAAAACTAAGCTTGATAGGCAAACCTCCTGTTCAATAGCCACTCCAATATGCACAGCAGCCTGAACAACCTGCACATACCCATCTTCCTCAGCTCCCATAACCAATCCCATCATCTTATGCATAACTATAACCGCCAATTTATCCGCCGGTAACAATTCAATATGCGGCGCATAAGCCGCTCTAAGTTTCTTGCTTTTTCCCTTCTGCACCTTTTGTTCCTTCGCAATTGCCTCCCTCAACGGCTCAAACCATCCCAGAAACAACCCTTTCACGTAAGGCAAATTGGGAGCCAATTTCCTCTCACACATTTCCCTCTCCAATTCCCTATACTCTTCCACCATCTTCTCCCAAGCTTCAGTCTCTTCCTTTACTTGTCTCCTCCTAAGCAAATTATACTTCCTCTTCTCGATCTCTTTGTGCTCTATTTTAACAGTCTGGTTGGTCATTTTGTAAAGACCTTTCCAAAATAAAGCTGATATCCAAGGTGGGTCTTCGATAAATATCCTTGGGGCAGATTCTGGGGAAAGAATTTGGCGGCTGTGAGCATTGGATAACAAGAAATTTTTTGGGTTTTCGATGTTTTGTACGATGTTGTCTTGGAGAGAGTCGCATAAAGGGAGGAAACGAGGTGGCTTTGTAGGGTAATTCAGACTCCGATGGAAAGGGAAAGAGAAAATAAGAGGAAAGGTCTGTTTGGGAAGGGAAAATAGAGGTTTTTTGTGAGGTTTTTGGGATGTGGGAGGCTTTGAATAAGTTGGGTACTGAGTTAAGGGATGCGAGCCAGTGGCAGCCATTTTTGGTGGTTGGGGAGATAAGGAGGGGGTTTTCAGGGCGGTGAAGAATGAAAGAGGAACCTCCCTTAAACCTCTGGAGTATATGTCCTTTTGAATGATATTTTTATGCTGTCAATTTCAAAAAGATAATAGTAATAAAATAAAAAATTGGACGAGGATAAATAATTGATAAGTTTTTATTTTGTTGATTAAAATTTTAAAAAGTTATAAAACTATCATTAAATTATTTTAAAAAATTTATTTAAGCTGATTGGGCCATTGTGTATGGTTAAGTTGTCTGCACAGTTAGCATCGAATGTAGGCACTTTTGGTTTTTCTTACCATTTTTTTTTTTTTTCATAAAACAGTTTTGTACTTCATTAATTTATATAACAGAGTTTAAAATATTTTTTTCGATTCTTTAATACTGATCATCAAATCGATTTGTATCTAAAATATGTTTTTTTACTCGTTTATGGATATTAACTCATTATACTAATTGTTAAATCGTCGCTTAAAATTCGTTAGTCGAACTTTTTTCTTTTTAAAAAAAATACCAACTCAATAACTTAAATAGAATATTTTAAATAGTTCAGTAATTAACCTAAATGTTTTTCTTTTAAAGAATAAAAGTAAGATTACGGAGAAATAGAATTTAAATTTTGTGTAAGTTAAACATGATCACAATTTTATTATTATTATATCTGTAATTAAGTAGAAATTAAAAAGTATAGTTAATTAAAAAATATTGGTATGAAATTAATGGATTCTGATGTCTATTGCTTACATGTAAAAGGTTTTATAAAAAATATTTTTTGTATTTTTCTATATTTGTTTAACAGAAAATAACTTGATCAACGGAAAATATCTTACAATAATTTTATTTTTATATAAAAATTAACTTAAATCAAACTTAATATTATTATGTTGATAATAAATTTTATTTTCACTTAATATTAATATAAAATATTATATTTTTCAATATTATTAAACATACATACTTATTTTTTTATATTTAGTCATTTAATAAATTATTAATATAATTAATATAATTTATTATTTTAATAATTTATTTAATATTTCAAATTTATTTTAATAATAAATTTTAAAATAATAATTTTAAATAATATTCTTCACATACTATTGAAAATATTCAATATTTATATTTTAATAATAAATATTTATTACAATTATAAATATATTAATAATAAATGTTTTGTAGTATAAAGGTTAAAATATGTCATAAATCTATGTACACTTCACAAATTTACAATTTAGTCTTTATACTTCTATTTTCAAGAATTTAGTTCCTCTACTTTTCAAATTTAGAAATCAATTTCAATTGTTGACATTGTTTTTTTTTTTGTCACTTTTGTTGATGTCATATTTTTAAATAAAAATACTAACTTAGTAATCATGTAACTAAAAAATGACGTTGTAATGAACATAAATTAAACAAAATATTTTTAATATATGCAAAAAAAACAATTCAAAATATAAATTTATAGATATAAAATAAACTCAATGAAATAATGAAAATATAAAAAAAAAAATCTCAAATGTATATTTGTTTCATTGAAAACAGATTTTATAAAATATTTGTAAAAAATCTGCCAAACAACAGAAAATATTAACTTCTCCAGAAAAGTAATTTATTTTCCAGAAATTATTTCCTGAAAATATCATTTTCATTGAAATAAATAGATCATTAACTTAATTGACATAAGTATTGTTATTAATGTAGGAGGATATGGGTTCAATTCAAGTGTGTTTAAATGTATTTTTTATTATTTTATTCATATATAGAAGATTATATATGAAAATTTATTAATATTTACATTTAAAAAAATACTATTATAATTATACTACATTAACAAGTATACTACAAAGCATAATATATGAAAAATGGGAAAAAATATATATATAAAGATTAAACTACACAAATTTCATATATGACAGACTAGAAATTCGCATATCATAATATAATGTATTGCACCTATTTATGGTTAAATAAGTCCTATAGGCCGATTTTGAAATTTATTTAGGTTTTTTGACTGGTTTTAAAATTATAGGAAAATATGCCAATTTTGAGAGAAAGCTCGTCTAGTTGGGTGAGCTTTTTGGAAAGCGCGTCCATACATATATCAAGAAAGCTCGCCTAGCTGGAAGCACTTTCTCTTTAAGTTGCAATTTTTTACTTTTTTTAATATAATTAATTTATTTAGTCAGATGATTAAATGCTGGTAGTTTTGTCATTGAGTCTTAGGTCGATTCATTTTCTACTCACATTTATATTTTTTATTTCATATTGTTTTAATCTTCTTTTTTAGCTTCCTTAATTAAATGATTAAATAATTATTATTTTATCATTGAGACCCAATTTCAATTCCCCTTTTCTAAATACATTTGTAATTTTTATTTCATATTGTTTCAAGTTTTTCTAATTAATAAATATATTGTTTTCAATTTTTATATTTTAATTCATCGTTTTAATTAATAACTCTTTTATTCATAAAATCAAATAATAAATATGTAATTATATAATAAAAATATATACTTTACATATATCATTATGTTGAAAATATTTGAAACCAATAACTCCTTTATATATAATATAAACATCAACTACTTTTTTTTTTATATTTTTCTTTATATATAATATTTATATGTCAAATATTTATTTTCTCTACGTATATTGTGGGTATGGTGATTTCTAAAATTATAAAATGAAATAATTATTTTAAATATAATAATTATTTTTATATGTAAAATATTTCAAATATCATTGTTTTTCCATCTACATTATTAGTATGATATTTCAAATATTTTTATATGTGAAATATTTTAAATACACATACAAAAATATTTACTAATTTACTAAAAATAATCATATTTGTAATAATTATTTGATTTTATGGATAAAAGAGTTATTAATTAAAAAGATGAATTAAAATAAAAAGTTGAAAATAATATATTTATTAATTAAAAATAAATAAAAACTTGAAATAATATGAAATAAAAATTACAAATATGTTTTGAAAAGGGGGAATTGAACATGGGTCTCAAAGATGAAATCATTATTATTTAACCATTTAACTAAGGAAGCTACTAAAACAGGGGCGAAGCCAGAACAATTTTTTAGGGGGGGTCGGATAAAATTTTAATTTTTTATAGTTTATATCTTTATAATTTGTAAATGATTAAATTGAATTTTTATAATTTTAGGGGGGCCAAAGTACAATTTTACCTTTATTAATTTGAAATTCTTAAAAAATTCTAAAGACCTTTTAAGCAATTTTATATTTAGGGGTGGCCGGGGCCCATGCCAGCCCCCCTGGCTACGCCCCTGTACTAAAACAACATGAAATAAAAAATATAAACATAACTGGGAGAGGAATTAAATCTGGGACTCAAGAACAAAACTACCAGCATTTAACCATCCATCTAAAGAAATTAATTATATTAAAAAAAAAGTAAAAAATTGCAATTTAAAGGGAAAGTGTGCGTCCAGTTAGGCTAGCTTTTCTGACACATGTATGGACACGCTCTCCAAAAAACTCACTCAACTAAACGAGCTTTCTCTCAAAATTAATCTATTTTCCTAAATAATTTTAAAACCAGTCTAAAAACCTAAATAAGTTTCAAAATCAGCCTATAGTACTTATTTAACCATAAATAGGTGCAAAACATTATATAGATCCAAAATATAAAAAACTAATAGATTTACATATATATATTCTTATAAGACTTAAAAAAATTACGAAAATTAAAATTATTTGAAAAATAAAATAAATAAAATAAAATAAACTCTAAATTCACTCGATTAATGAACTTAATTCTTTATTAAGGTAAATTTTATAAACTCATTAAAATTACATTAAAGAACTAAACTTTTTTATGGTGGATGTTATTAAATTACGCCTTTTTTCATCTAAACAATGGAATCTTTTACATATTCTCACTGATCTCCTTTGTATTGATTTACAAATATAAAAATAACTTAAGAAGAAGATGTATTCAATGTTATTACTAAAATGCAATGAGTTAAAATTACCTAGTTTGTCTTAATTATGTAGTTTGCCATTAAGCAATGCATCATCCCTCATTAAAAACACGAGCAGACAGCACATTTTCCTCCCAATAATAATTCAAACCTGCACATAGGGCAAGATTTTTTCCTCCAAACCCATCGAGCAATGCATCTCCCATGAAAAGCATGTGAACAAGGTGTCTTTACACAGGTTCCATTACACAGCCCTTCCAAGCATATAGCACACGTGCTACCATCAGCCACCAACGTCTCACCACCACGATCACATGCTTCAAACGAACCCAATCCCGGCACCGGCACCAGCATCATCAAAAACCCAGACCTTAACTCCAACGAGCATGTCAACCTCATCAAAATACCTTCTTCGTCAACACCAGCTTCGCCATTATCAAACCATCCTCTTTTATAAACTTGACAACCCATCTTGCCAAAAACCCATGCTTGGTTTACATCAACAACGATGAGCACTTTAGGTGAGTCGGGTTCAGTGATTGTTTCAAGCCCAAAACTGTAATTGTCGACGAGGTATTTCGATATGCTGTTGGTCAATGATTTAACGTTGGTTTCCTCGAAAATCTGTTTGGTACTGAAAACGGCTTCGTAAACCAGTTGTTGAAGGCTGTTTGGGGAAGACAAGCGTTCGAGGTTAAATCCGAACATGTAGGAATTTAGGTCCCAAGAACAACGATGTTTGATTAAAAACATGAATTGTCCTGGAAAAATATGGTGATTGTTTTGTAACTCGGCTCTTAATTCGAAGACGCGAACTTGTTCTTGAACTGCAACTTCCATCATTTTTAGTGACAAGAAGAATAATAAGCAGTAGGCTTAATTATGACTTTGCGGCAAATAATAGGCGTATTATTTAGATAACCCTAACGTAGCCCTAACATTTATGGATTACGTATATTTTAAATAAAGAAATAAAATTATCTTTTATTAATTGGTTTTGCTTTTTTTATTATTTAATAATGTAAGCATCTGACGTGTTTTTAATTATATCTATTTTTTAATCTTCTCTTATATTTTCCTTTTTAGTTTTTATTTATATTTAATATCAATAATTTTTTTTGTTAAAATTGAATTAAATGCAAGTTTAAAGTATTTAATTTTATTTGAATTTAAAAATAAATTAATTATATAGTACAATCTATGGCATTAATTAAAAAATAAATTAATAAACAAATTTAAATTAATTATTGCAAATTTAAATTTGCATGTTTCATTCTTTAAAGATAAAAAAGATTTCGACTAACCTATGCAAACGTGGAAATTGGTCAAACCAATGTAATCCGAAACAAGAAAGGAAAAAGATATATGAAATAGTGATGTAGTGGTTAGTCAGTTCATATTCCATAATTAATTTCTTACTAAAAATCAACATAAATCATTTATTATTACATATAATGAGTAGCTGATTTTTCTTGAGTTTTTAATTACATATAATGATGAAAGTGATATGCGCTCACTTGGAATAGTGTCGTCGTTTTAACTTTTACGTAATCTTATTCGAAACATTCATGCCACATCAGCATATATTCTATTAAAATCATACCACGAAATCATATAAAAAAAATTAAATTTGTTTAAAAAAAGTTACTGAATTATTAATTAATTGATAAACTAATTTTTTAAGCTTAATTATTACATGCGATGCAGAAACGACAACATATACCTATCGTAATTACGGTATGTTACTGTTAGCCATCTCGATATTATCAAATATAATTATTGAAGATAGTAATAATTTCATATTTTAAGCTATAAGGCTTGGTTCTTTGCTTGATTGCCATGAATGGGAAAGTCTTTGCTGGAATCATGCAAGTACTACTAGGAGATAAATGGGGTGCCACTAGTAACCGACTTTGTTCTATTTAGTTCTTAGTGCGTAAGGCTTACCCTTCTTTTTATTTACCCAAAAAAAAAAATATGAACTTCAAAAAAGAAAAAAACCCAGTACCAAGTCCCTTTCATAACATTGGGTGAATAAATATCACTACTTAATAATGAAAAAATATACTTGTAAAATTACACAACATCAACATCAAACTTCATCAGCAATACCACGTAGACGGATAGAAGTGAACACAAAGATACTAGGGTTGTTGGTCTTAGGTCCCCATCTGTGTTACAAAACATATAAATTCCTCGAGACATAAACTGATATCATGCACATGTATGGCCTGCGACATCTCTTTTTTCTCTTTGGTTATATACACAATAGCCAACTTGAAGGAGAGAGAGCATTTACCGGAATAAAATGATCCGAAAATGAAACTAACAGTTGATGCCACATTGACCATTAGCAGCAGCTTTTGTAGCTTCTGAGGTAAAGGGGTCGATACGCACCCACAGCAATGAGAAGATGGAAGCAAGAAGTATAGACCAGACGATCACAATTGTAGGGGTACGATTTTGACGACCCACCAAACCTTTCAAGAAAGGATACAAATGAGCAATCACCCAGATGGCAAAGAAAAGCTTGCCAAAAAGAGGACCCCAGGATTGGTAACCACTGTTTATAGCATATGATACGCCAGCCACAATGCCCACCAGGTTGATAATAAGTACTGTGGTTGGAGGAATGAGAAGTGATGTCCATTTGAAAACATAAAGTTCGGCAAAATCGCCATCATCATCAGACGCCTTTGAAGTGACAGTGAAGTTGGTATCTATTCCAGCAAGCACTTTCAGAAGACCCTGGAAAACAGCAAAGAGGTGAGCTGATGTCCCACCAATGACCCAGAATTGTTCATTTCTCCACCAGTCTTCGATACTGACACCACTCCACCTAAGCTCAAGTATTCCAGTGGCAAAAATAGAGACGAAAAGGAGAATGAACCACATGCTAGCAAAGTTGCTTATCTGCAAAAAGATTGGAGGAAGAACATACATCAGTGTCAGAGGAAATAGTTTTTAGAGGGCTGCAGGGGTAGAAATCAGTTTCAAAGGAAAAAGGGAAGTTCTAGTAATCACTTACCTCAGGAATGATAAATTTTCCTGTCAGAAGGCAAAAGGCAGGAAGCATACAATAAGCAAGCAAAGGAATAGAGGTAAGGGGGTAAACAATGGTGTTAATGTATGCCAGTCTCTCCAGAAGTCTCAATCTTCCTTTGTAACCATACCATATGGGGCAATGCCTACTCAGCAAAATCTCAATAGAACCCAAGGCCCATCGAAGCACTTGGTTCAAACGATCAGAAAGATTGATAGGAGCGGATCCCTTAAATGCTGGACGAGGAGGCATGCAATAGATTGATATCCACCCACGAGCATGCATCTTAAAACCAGTCAAAATATCTTCTGTAACAGAACCATAAATCCATCCAATCTAGTGACAAGAGGGGAAAAAAAAGGGTTAACGCATATAAAAGGGGAAACCAGGTAAGGGCACTACTAAAGGCCATGATACTTCACAACTGACCTCCTTGCCCCATTCAGTCTTGTCCTCGTATCCACAACTAATAACATGGATTGCTTCTTTTAAAAGTGTTGCAGGATTGGTTGATGGTGGAATGCCTCCTTGTTCCATGAAGGTAGCAGCAATAAATACCGGGGACTGACCAAATCGCTTCTCTAGTCTCTTCTGCGACATGAGAAGAGATCTTTCTTCCTCATATCCTGCAGAAAATAATAAATGAAATCGAGACCAGTCAGTGCATGGGCAATACTTTTATACAAACTGCATGATCTTGAATAATGTTGATTCTGGAAAAATATGATATAATAAAAATTTTATGACAGCCAAGCTGAAAAGGGAAGAACCCACACTGTTTCATATGCAAATTAAAACGATAGGATCTAGTACCGGTGCAGAGAAAATCAAATCAATTTGAGATAAAAATCAGAAAGTAATAGAGTAGTTTTGACGAAAAGTCCACCTTCAACACCCTCCTCAATGTCTTCCATATTGAAAATAGGGATGGTCGATTCAGTTCTCTTAGCTGCCCTCTTCTTGTCAATGTATTTTTTATTCCTACTCTTTCCCTTCTTTCTTGAACCACAACAACTCTTAACAATAATATTTGGTTCCAAATCCGCTTCTGTCAGAACTGGATCATACCCATAAAGAGCTTGCCTGTTGAAACAGCAACCAGTTCCCACATAGACTGGACCTTGGATGCCATCTAACCCTTTCAAGTTAATCTGCAAAATACAAGCCCAAAATGAACTACAATCCCCCATTAACTAATAATTTGAAACAAGTTCTATCCTGAAGCCAAATTAACGGGTCATACATCAAAGAACACAATATTCCTATTGGCATATCGATCGTGCAAGTCAATGCCATCAAAACGTTGAGGGAACTGCACATAGCACGTCTTCCTTCCATAGGCAGGATCCATCATGAAACACATTGCTTCTTTAAGAGCTTTACTGTTATTGAAGTAGTGATCACAATCGACATTCAACAAATATGCCCCATTGGTAAGAACAGCTGAAACTCGAATCTAAGAATCAAAAGATGGCCAGGTTAGAAAATGAAACAGACAATCATCCTACAAAGTTGCAAGTGCAGAAAGTCTAAAAGGATTTTCCTGACAAAAAACTGGCCCATATGCCTACATGACACATTCCTTAGAAAAGAATGTCCAGCAAAGGAACCAAGGCAGGATTATTGCAAAGGTATGTATCTGACTATAAATATTATGCTCTAAAATACTTTGGTTAGATGCAGTCCCGGAAAAAGACCAGAGGACATCTGTGACTGCTTAAGATATACATAGTGAAATTGAAAAAGGGCAGAGAATTGCATACCAAAGCATTCATGGCTCCAGCTTTCTTGTGGTGTTGGAAGCCAGGTCGCTTCTCACGAGAAACATAGATAAGGCGAGGTAGCTCATTTCCATCAGTATCAAGCCCCCCACTATGACCTAGAAACACCTGTTGTTCCACAAAATTACATTAGAAAATAGAAAGAACCATGATAGTAAGTAATCACAGAACCAACTTTACTGGAATGCAACTCAGTTGAAGGATAATACCTGTATCATTCCTGGATGATCTCTAGGGTTGTTTCCAGGCCATGGCGTTCCATCCTGCATTGTCCAACCTTCTTCAGGCATTTTCTGAGCTTTGGCAACAAGGGCATTGATCCGCACCTTGAATTCTTCATATTCTCTCTGTCAAAAGAAAATTTCACCTTTTTCAATGTTAGAAAATGTGACATCTTTTCCCATTTTAATAGGAAATAGTGAGTGGAAGAAACTTTTTTTTAGATTTCATTTTCTCAAATTCTAAAAATTTTCATTGGACTTGGGTTGGAACCCACGTAGGCCTACCGAGGAATTCTTTCTTCAGTTTTTTATTTACTTATTTATGCAGTGTCTAACTGCAAAAAGATATAAGGAGTATTGACAGTATCAAACAAAGCTTACCAAGAAATACCCACAAAAAGGACAGGAAATCATTTTAAGGTCTATAGCAACTTAATAAATATCTTAATAGGTCCAGGAATCAATGTTTAAGAAGGCAAACATAAGCATAATTAGGCATCTTTACACTGACCTTCATTGCACGACGCTCCTTGACAAAAGAAGGCTTTATCTTGTCCTTTAGATAATCAATCTTTTGAGCAAAATAAAACTCAGGAGCTCTAGGCTCTATACTGTGCTTCTTGCAGAAAGGTACCCACTTCCTTGCAAACTCAGCAGTTTCAGAGAGGGCTTCAAAAGTCAGCATAGCTGAACCATCATCAGAAACATAGCAAGCTACTTTGTCCACAGGGTAATCCACTGCAAGGATTGACAAGACAGTGTTCGCTGTGATAAGCGGAGGCTCTTTGAGTGGATCCACTGTACTGACAAAAACATCTACAGGGGATAGCTGTGATGGTTCCCCATCCCGATCATATCTAGAAAACAAAGCCAACCAATATTAATGTTATGATATCAGACAACAGCACCAAAAATACACATAGGCAGACAAAGGGAGCAAAGGAGTTTTTCAGCCACATATGAAACAAACCATCAGCAAGGTAATGGAACTGACCTCAAAGCTAGCCTGTCAAGGTAGGTCTCACGATTAATGGGATACCATTTTGGAAACTGATCTAGAAGCCAAGATAAAGCAAACCAAATCTCACAGATAACAGAAGTTAGCCACAATGGATATGCATCTTTCACTGGATGTGTTGCCCGATATTGCAAGAAAAAGCCCAAAATGATGAGACGGAGAATGATGACAACACGATAAGGGGTCAGGTGAGATGAAGAAATAGGCACCACACGACTCAAAGGTTGACGAGCATCATCAGCCCTGTGGAACAAGAACCATCAAACTTCAAAATGAAATGCATAGATGACATCAACTGAACAAAAAAACATTCCAATTACGACTACAAAGTCAAAAGGAATGGACACTACTTACATCTAAAGATAGAAATATAAAAAAGGTGACAATACTCCAAATTAAAAATTGACCAAAAAAATAAGTATGAAAAAACAAAATTAAGGATTGAAAAAATAAACTTAATGTAAACTAATAAGGTCATTAAGATATATAAAAACACTCAATGGAACATAGAAAACTAATTTAAATTCTATTCCAGACAAGATAAGCTCACATTTGCAATTCATCCCCATTCGAACCAGTCCCTTCTATATCTCCCTTCCCTTCAGGGTATCTATTGTTCATATGCATCACATTTTTCTCCTGTTTGAGTTTCCAACTTTCAACCCTTTCCTTCCAATCAACATTCCCAAGGCCATAAGAATTCAAGTCCTTTGTTGGGTCCACAATTCTCACCGGGACTACAAGAACAGATGATAATATAAATTGAGATAATAAACACTTCAAAAAGGGGAAAAAGAAAAATCTCGTAAACAAACCCAATGACTTAATTACCTGGTTGCCTTGGGTCAACATAAGGAGAAGAACTAACAGCCTTTTCAGAAGGACCCAAAGGACCTGATGTCGTTCGCACAGATCGATTGTCTGGTGTGGCAATTTCTCCAGAAACCTGAAAACGTTGGCCTATCAGTTAGAAAATGACCACTTAAGTAGCAGAAATCATAACTCTCATGGTATTAATCGCCAGGGAATATATTAGCAAAGCTCGTCACTTCCGCAAATACAAAAGACTTTTCTTATAATTTAACCAAACCATGTTGGGCTATACATGAGAATTAAAATGCGGATGATATCAAGATTGCAATGCTACAAAACCAAGCAAGAATGAAATGATTTCGACTAGAGTTTTCCAACTTTGAAACTGAAACTCAGGAATTGAACAGCACAGCTTGATCACCAAGTAGATAGACGAATGGGTACTAAAAGAAGAAACAAATAATCGCATCTTTGCAAACTCCATAACATGAATAGGGACAGAAGCACATAAAACGCCTACCGTATGGCCATTGGTTAGAAGAGGGATTGGTTGTTGAGATTCATGTCTCGAGGATGAAGAAAGATCCACATCTTCACCCTGCCATTGCCTCCTAGCCTTACTGAGTCCTTGAGCATAATCAAACTCATTCTCCAGGTCATCAACATCTTCCTCATCATCATCTCCCTCCACTCTAGGGCTCCCTGAAATATTCAGAAATTACTTCACACATGATATAAAAATCTTAGAAGCCAAATCATAAAATGAAATTCCTAAAGAAACAAACAAACCTTTGTGCCTCTTGTATCTAGTCTTGCACTGGGGACAACACTGAGTCCCATCTTTCCGTTCATACTCGTAACAAGGCCGGCAAACTGGGAAGGCACACTCATTGCAAGCAACGAACACATCACCGGCAGCACCAACTCCAACATTATCACCACAGATCTGACATGTCTGTCCATTCAAATTCTTTAGCGGTTTGGGCTGCATTCAGAAAGGACAATTAACGCTGTTAGAAATCTTCTGAAAATTTGCAGTTGAACCAAATAAAACCATCTGCTTAAATATAAAACCAATTAGCCACAGCAAATCATCTAATGACCAGACTCTACAGATGAGTGTCTAGAATAAAAATCAGAACCAAATCTCAAGATCTGATTATGTTCACTAACCAATCATTCAATTCCTCAGTCAATAAGCTTCAAACTAAAGAATTGAATTTACTTTCACTCAAATGACCGTTAGATCTTAACAACTATTAACTTTTTAAGTCCTTTTCTATGATAACAAAACCCAGATCTGAACATCACACTATTAGAATAAGTAAAAAATGATAAAAGAAAAATCAAACTAGAATAATGAAATAAGAAATGAGACAAACCCCACTATCAGAATCATGGCGAATCCGAACCAACTGGTTAGTCCGGTGAGAACCGGCCACCATTCCAGCACTTGCTTCCATTATATTGTTATTACAGATCAAAAGGGAAGGGTATTAAATGAAAAATATAGATATTAAGAGAAGTGAGAAAAAGCTGTCGGCAATTTCTCCCCTTCAACAAGCCGTCTCCATCTTCCCTATACTCATTCCAGCTATTGTGTGGGCTTAATGGGTTGTCCTTTTTATCACTTATTTTTTTTCTAATTATTTAGTATTTTATTATTTTCTATGATGTAACAATTTTTACCGGGTGAACCAGTTGCCATCTCCCTCCCCCTGCTACCTAACACTGCTCGGCTTTGCTGATTTTGTCATTACGGCTCGGCTGCCTCAGCGTTATAGCCTCTCTTTGACTTTTTAATTAAAAACTTCTTTATTACATTTAATTTCAATGATAAATTATACCTAACTCACTAAATTATTAATAAATTTATATTTTAATTATGTAACTTCAAAAAATTAAAAAATGATCTAATAAACTATTTGAAAGCTTTTATTTAAGTCACTAAACTATTCATAAGTTTTTATTTAAGTCATTGGACTATTAAGGTTTTTATTTTTTTAAATCTGGATAGCGAGCTCCAAACATGAATCGGTGATTGGTATGACGAATCTATACCCATCACAAGTAGAAAAATATAACTTAGATTCAAATCGATCTGACAATTAATGTTGAAAAACAAAGAAGAAAATTGTTTAGATTTTGGTTCACAAATTTATGATATTCAAATATATTTTATGAACATTTTTGAACTATAGAAGAAAAAAGGAATGAGAACTTTTAATTTGTGCAGGTAGTACGAACAGAAAATGCCATACAACATCGATTTATAATAGCTCAATGACTTAAATAACAACTTTTAAATAGTTAAGTGACCATTTTGTAACTTTTTAAAGTTATGTGACCAAAACATAAACCTATTAATAGTTTAATGACTTTGGGTGTAGTTTACCTTAATCTCAAATATGTACAAAATATGATATTCATAGATGTTTTTAGCCAACTAGTGTTAGATAGTTGTAAGGCATATTGCATTTTCGTGAAGAGAGCTTAGGTTCGAATATTGGAAACAACATTATTAAGAGGAGCAACTATGAACTCCAAAAAAGATTAATCTTCATAGACCATAAAACAAGCATGATTGCTTCAACTTGTAAAAATTAAAACCTAAATTATAAACACTAATTATAAAAAATCAAAATTAAACTTGAACTCTAAATCGAATAAATTTATGCTGTAAAAAGAGTAAACATAAACATGTAAATCATGTAAAAAAAATTATAGTAAGTAATTTGTAGCAATTAAAACATAAATTAGAGATCAATTTGGTATAACTGAAAAATGCACAGGGCTTAAAAACAAAATTAATCTAAATAGAATTAAATTTTGAATAAATCATATAATAATTTTAAAACTAGCCTAAAAGTAAAATTTAGAAAGCTTCTTAAAAAGTGCGTTCCTTGGTTACCAAATGTATTCCTATAATATAATATGTATGATTTCCTTGGTAACAAATTTAGATGTTGTAATTTCTTTGTTTTAAATTTTATTTTTCTGAATAAAAAATTATTGTCTACAGTTATTCTCGTATTTTTATTAGCAAATCCAGTAGGTGATTTATTATTAGTCGTGAACAAATCAAAGAATAGGATAATAGATATTCCTCTTTTATCTTCCGAAATTTTGTTGGTAACGCCTTATCTTCCAAATTTTAACCCTACCTCCAATTTACAATTATATAGAGTTTATCATTTGTAATTTACAATTTTCTATTTAGTTATCTTTTATATGATTACAAACCCTCGTGTCAAACCAAAGATATGAGATAATTCATCTATATTAATTTACATTCAGAACTAGCCGTTTAGCTTAGCCACACGGCTCTTAACCCCTTTTTACTATTTGCTTAACAACCCGGTAATATTGTTACACGTGTTCAGCTGACACTTAACCACTTTCCTTCACGGAAATGGACAACTTACACATTATACAACCTTTTTCCTTGCTGGCAATAGCCTGTTCTTAAAAGTACCGGTTATTGCCGGTACTCCGCATCTGCCACTCCTTTGCCTGTCGGTGGACTCAATAGTCTATACTCCTCCAAGTTCTTAATTTTTCGGGATTTCAACTAATATTTACAAATACACCCTCTACCTTATGGTGCGAGAAGTTTTTTTTTTATTCTTTAAACTCACAGTGGAATTATTTTCAACTTTTTTCTAATTTTAAAAATATTTCATTGATGAAAGTATTTTGATTAATTGAATCAATTACAATTTAATTATTATTATCAATAAATTAATATTTTATTTTATTTTTTTCATAAACAATTCTAACAAACCATTAGAAAATACAAGTCAAGACAGCCAATGTTGGGGCTTTCACAAAAGAAAATTAGTGAAAATAGTAACTAGAAATATGCCAGTAATAAATAACTACGGTACTATGTTTCATCATTTGGTACTTGTGATATGAGATCTGATGGTATTTTTTCTTTCAAAACACCACACACATAAAAGTAAAACACAAGTATTTAACAACAATCATAACTGGTGCTCATTGAAAATTATTACTAACAACAAAAATACATCAATGAAAGTAAGATACAAAAAATTTCCCAGTTTACTCTAAAAAAAATTAATGTCCCAGTCTAAATACCATCCTCAAGAAGTCAAAATTGCAAGAATCATACCTCTTTCAACGAAACAGTAACTCCAAAATCTGTTCATGCACAACGTATCTTCAAGGGCATAAGGAAACAGGAAGCATGAACTAATGAAAATTTAAAGTCACCAAAAGCTTGAACTCGAATGATCCGATTAATCTAGGTATTCTCCCAGTTCTATAGTTAGAAAACCAACCAATTATTGAACATAGGCATGGAATGTTAAACATACTGTTAATTGCATTTAACATTCCACAATTGGATGACAGCCCAAACTATATTATTCAATGAGCTGAATAGTTATTTCATCACCAATAGTCTCCACAAGAACAAAGACCATCTTTAAAATGATGGAACCGATTAGCATCCCTAACCACGATGACTCTCTCAGTGATCTTGGATATAAATTTAGTGGCAGTGTGACAATCTACACAAACTCGTAGATTCTTGAAAATTCTAATTTCAGTTCCAGGGTCTGTAGCAATAAGACCAAAAGCAATGGCTAATTTCTCACTGTGAACATTTATCATCAGTTCCTTCTCTTCCTCTTCTACATCATGCAATGCCGTATCAATCTCAGTCTGAAACCCTGCCTCCTTCATTTTCCTTATTAATTTTTCTAGCATTGCATAGATTGCTGATGCTTGAGGATGGGACCGATCACCAGATGTAAAGACATGTGGAGTTTCACCGATCTCAATTAGAGTGCATCCAGGAGTCTTTGCCAACTTCCTTTTCTTAACGTCTTGCCGGACCGAAGCAGCTAGTCGATAGTTCCTCTCAACTGAGTATAAATTTGACAGTAAAACATAATATCCTACACTTTCAGGATCCAATTCAAATAGCTTTTCGGAAGCCACACGAGCAATCTTTTTATCCTTGTGGATCACACAAGCACCAAGCAATGCACCCCATTCAGCAGCCCCTGGCTCAACTGGCATTTCCTTTATAAACTTTAAGGCTTTTTCTAGTTGGCCGGCTCGGCCAAGGATGTCAACCATGCAGGCATAATGTTCAGGTAACGGCTTATAGTGATAATCATGGATCATAGACTGGAATATTTTTTCTCCTTCTTCCACCAAGCCAGCATGACTGCAAGCATATAAGAGAGAAAGAAATGTCACACCATTTGGTGTAACCCCAGAATGTGACATCTCAGAGAAGAGCTTTAGTGCATCCTGGCCCTGGCCATGAAGACCATAACCTGAAATCATTGCATTCCAAGTCACCACATTCTTTCCCACCATCAAGTCAAACAATTCTCGAGCCTCGCTAATGCCACCACATTTTGCATACATATCAATTAAAGCAGTTGAGACATATATGTTAGACTCAAAATTCTTGCTTTTAACTAGGCTATGTACCCATTTCCCCAGACTTAGAGCTCCAAGCTGAGCACAAGCTGAAAGAATGCTTGTAACCGTGACAGGATTGGGACTAACTTTGGATCTCTGCATTTCTTGAAAAAGAGATATTGCTGCTTCGGTCAATCCATTTTGGGTGTACCCTGAGATCATAGCATTCCAAGAGGCTGGTGTTTTTTCTAAAGACTTGTCGAAAAGCAGCCGTGCAGATTTAATCTCATTTAGTCTGCTATAAACAGTAGTTAATGCTGTTGAAACAGAAGGTTGTGAGAGAATACCAGATTTCACACAGAAACCATGAATACAGTCAGTAAGACTTAAAAAACCAAAAGGATGAAAGACAGGAATCAACCCCACAATTGTGCTTGAATTGACCTTTTCCCCGGAACCAAGGAGTTGTTTAAAGAGCCTTACTGAACACTCACTCTCACCATTGCTAGTATACCCCGAAATCATTGCATTATAAGAAACCAAATCTGGTCTGCGTATCTCTCCAAACAATAACTTAGCTGCCTCAATGTCCCCACATTTTGAATACAATGAAATAAATCCGGTAAGCACATGAACAAACGAATGAAACCCCAGTTTTATAGCTAAACACTGAACCTCCATTCCCAAAGTCAATTCTTGCAGCTCAGCCAAAGCCGGTAAAATAGCTGCCACAGTGGTTGAATCCAACGGAATCCCATCATCTTTAAGCATACGCTCAAACACCCAAATCGCATCATCAAAACAACAATTTGTAACCAACCCAGAAATCATAGAATTCCACGACACCGTATCTCTTACAGGCATTTTATCAAACACCTTTCGCGCCAAGTCAATCCGCCAATTCTTTAAGTAAAAATCAACAACGGCAGTGCCCACAAACAAATCCGATCCATACCCATCAACAACCGAATGTTGATGTAACAAAATCCCCACTTTCTCATCCGAAAGGGTTGAAGCAGATGCGATAGCGAAAGCGTAAGTGAAGTTATCAGGCTTGAGATGAGTGCATTTCCTCAAATGGGTGTAGAGCGAAATGGAATGGGCGTTAGAGAAGCCTTTGATGAGGACATTGAAAAGGAAGAGATCGGGGTTAGGGATGGAGAGGAATAGGTGACGTGCGTAGGAGGTAGCCTTGAGGTCGAAGAGCCTGTGAATGAGTTTAGTAATGGTGGAGATATCATTTTGGAAGTCATTAAGGATGATCTGGGCGTGGGTTTGGGTGAGATGAGAAAGGGTTGTGGATTTCTTGAGTAGGTTGAGGAAAAAGTTTCGACTTCCTGTGGGGGAGTAAGTGCTTGTTATTGCGGACTTCATTAACATCTGCTTTGCTATGCAAACCAAGAGTCGAACTCTCTCTCGCTTTGAATCATACCAGAGGTAAAATGGCGGGAAACAGAGAGCAATGGCAAATCCTGATAATTTTATTGAATCTGTTGATTTTGTGAATAAAATTTTATAAAATTTCTAATATTTATTATTAAAAATGATAGATAAAAGATAACTAATAAAAAAATAAAATAATGGTCTTAACTCGATTGAAATGAATATTATTGTCAACCTAAGAATATGTGAATTCCAGTGTACTGAAATGTATTATTTTATATGATTAGAATCTATAATTTTAACGGTTTAAAACTTTTTTAAAGTTAAAATTAACTCTCAACCTTTTAAAAAAAAGTTGAATTTAGCCATTAATATTTTAAAAATAGTCATAATATATTTTTAACATAAATATTTATTAAAACATTAAATTTTTAAATAACTCATCCAGCATGTTAATTTGTGTGTATTTTATGTCTTTTTTAATGAATGTTTTATAATTTTTAAATTATTTGTTGATGTGTCATGTAAGATAAAAAATCTCATGTCAGAATGAAGTACATGAGGAGTGTTATGTTGGTTGCCATGCCAATATCATTAAAAATATAATGTATTAGTTAACATTTTCATTTAAACAAACTATTTGACTCTTTTTGAAATGTTAATGATCAAAATTAACATAATAAAAGAATAAGGAATAAATTGACAAAAATATAATGTCGAGGGTTAAATTTATTATTATACCAAAAATAAATTCAATAGAAAAAATAAATTTTTTTAATAAATTGATTATATGCAATTTAACAAAGTGGTTATACATTTATGATTAGAGTATCATAACGAGAATATCTTTTATTTGAGTAACCATACTTTTGAATGGTGGCAATTCTTTTATTTGAGTAGCCATCTAATGGTGGTGATGGTCGGACAATCAAAAAAATTTGGGCCTGGTGAATTGGAATCACCGGATTTGGGAGACATTATTACATGTTTTATTTCTTTTAATTCGCTCATATTTGTATTGTTTCTAAACCATTAATATAATACCACTAACCCGTAATCATCGCCGGTCTAAGGTTAAAAAGCGTTACCAGAGATAACGGAACTTTTACGATCATTTCTCAATCATAAATACATCATCATCATATCATAGCAAATCATATACATAGAGTTCCTTTAAAAGGTCTACGAGACCTTAAACATGCATTAGGAAGGGGTCGGGACTAAACCAAGCACATACAAAAGTTTTTCGAAAATCAAATATTTTTCAAAGTTACAGAGGTCACACACCCGTGTGGGTAGGCCGTGTGCCTCACATGGCATCAGACACACCCGTATGTCCAATCCGTGGTAAAACAAGGCATACATACTGACTTGTCCACACGGCCACAAGACAAGCCCATGTGCTTGACCCGTGGGCAACACTGACTTAATTCACACGGCCTGTCACACACCCGTGTGTCTGGTCCGTGTGCGAGTCTGACTTGTTTTGAACTACAATCTTAAGGAACATGGTCGAGTCACACGCCCGTGTGCTCAACTATGTGAGCAATTATAGGCCATTTGCAAGGCCAATTTGCCACCCAACTTTGGATTAACCTACATGCTCAATTACAACATCACAAAACATACATTTTAAACACCATTCCCATCAACGAATTCAAGCATGAAACATACCACTTACATATCACCAAAACATACCAATATAATCATTCACATAGCATCACATATACACCTTATAACTATCATTTTCATATATCCGAAACATATACTAAAATCATTCAACTATCAAGCCATATCACATGACAAGATTTAAACATCTCAAAACATTCCATAATCACTAGCTTATACATGTCATATACCCAAAATTACAACTTCCAAAAGTACCAAAATAGATGTCCGATAGTGTGATTGAGTCGCTGACGATTCCCAGATCCGAGCTAGCTTTAATGACACTGTAAAACAGAGAAGAACTTCACACAGTAAGCTTTAAAGCTTAGTAAGTTCGTAATATAATTCAAGAAGCTCAACTTTTTAAATTTAATATGCAAAATTTAACTAACACATAGATCAATTCTCATAACCATTCAATTTCATCCATGGCCATTACTAACATTCACACCACATCTCAAGATTTATATACAAGCAATTATAATACTTCGTAATCTATTCCTCTTTGACTTTTCATTCACGTATTCAACCATCTATTTCATACACGAAGTAATCAACCACATAAGTTCTGTACGTACCTGTTTCATTACATATTTAGTTATCACATATATCACATAATACTCGATGCCATAAATCGTTCAATCTTCTTTACCATACGGATTACTCGCACACTTAGTGTCATTACATTAAACCGAATTTGACTCGGTATCGCACACTGTAACACCCCCTACCTGTATTCGTTGTCAGAATAAGGTACGAGGCCTTACCAGAGTTTCCAAATTTTTTTTTGAAACCGAAACCATTCTAATTCAACATATTTTCAAAATAAAATTCATGCATATTTATAAAATAACTTCAACACATAAGCCATATCAGTGGCTAACCTTATATTCATTTCATATTAACATTTATTTTATTAGCTTATACATGCCATTCATTTCCAAACTAAAGTTTCTTTAAATACCGAAATACTGGGGTTGATAGTGTGATGAGTCTCTCACCGATCCGACCCCCGAGCTCTTAACACTACAAAACAGGGAAAAAGGAAATAGGGTAAGCACTTTGTGCTTAGTAAGCCCATGTAACAAGAATTATACTTACCTAGTATTTTCAATACAAGCAATAAACATTCATATACTCACTCAATGCATTATTACCCTAACATTCACAAACTCAACATCCAAGTTAGTCGATTAATTTCCATATATCAATAATATACACACTATGATTGATGAGCTCATCAATATCATGATTTCCATTTCCTTGTTATTTTTCCATATTTATCCCGTTAAATTACTCGGAATTTCGATGGATTTTCAGAGGTACACTTTAGTGTACAAATCCGGGTCCGTCAATTCATATTCATGTGCGCACATTTTCATTTGAGAGAGCACACACTCGCGAACCTCATCTTTACGGTGGGATTACAGTCGAGCTAAATCCTGTAATATAAACTCATAGAGTATTGTCGGGATTACGGTCCGAGCTAAATCCCGCAACAACAATTACTCTAATGAGCTTGGATCCGAATTACCAGTCGAGGCTAAATTGGACCTAATTCGGATTACCCGTCGGGCTAAATCCATTTTCCACATATTCTTCTGGGAGGGCTATATCGGGATAGGATCACCCGTCGGGCTAGATCCTTTTACCGTCAATTCCTTTTGAGAGATCCATCGAATTTTCCTTTCATTCAACCGGGATTTCTTTCCCTTTTTATCAAATATACCAATGTTTCATCAAATTTCATACAATGGACAATCAAATCATATTCATATCAATAACATACATTTCAAACATTTAAGAATATAATTCAAGTTACACAAACTTACCTCGATACTAGTTCGTTTATAAAATCTACTAATCCGGGACTTTTTCCTTTCCTCGATCTAGCTTTGTATTTGAGTTTTCCGGATCTAAATAAATAAATTCAATCATCAATTCAATACATTTCATGTTCACATGTAGCATTTTCTATAATTCTATTATTATTTTTAGTTTATTCAAAGCTGTCTACTTGAGTCACAGTTACTAAATTATTTATTTCTCAAGCTACAGAACTCCAAATGAAGAACTGTTAATTTTCCCTGAAACTAGACTCACATATCTTCTTCCCATAACATTTTCAGAATTTTTGGTATGGCCAATCAATACCAGATTATTCTTAAAGTTTCCCCTATTTTACTGTTTGACTGTTCTGACCTCTCTTCACTACGAATCAAATTACTCTTCGTACAGAATTCATATGACCTTCTTATTTATTTCATTTGAAAATAGACTCATTCAGGATTCTAAACATATAAATTTAAGCCCCTAATTATTTTTCTCCAATTTTTTATGATTTTTCAAAGTCAGAACAGGGGATCCCGAAATCCCTTTGAACCAGTCTTACAAAAATATAAATATCTCAAATTACAGAATTCCTTTGATTTCCATGTTTCTTTCATATGAAAATAGACTCAATAAGATTTAATTTCATATCTCATTCAACTTCTAATTCTACTTTTACAATTTTTAGTGATTTTTCAAATTTACTCTACTGCTGCTGTCCAAAACAGTTTTTGTTATAGCTTATTTTACAATTAAATCCTTTACCCAATTCTAACTTCAAATTCTTTCAATTAAACCACTAATTCATCATTTTATTCATCATATGCTATATTCAAAAACTCTGAAACTTCAAAAATTTCAACTTAAATTCATCAAAACTTTGTTCTAAAACTTATAAAGCATCAAAATTAAAAGAAAAGAGCTAAATTAACTTACCAAATTAAACTCCAAGCTTTAAAAACTATATTATCCCTTTTTTTTTTCTTTCTTTTTTCTTCTTCTTTCCCTTCACGTTTGCTCTCTGTTTCTTCCTTTGTTTTTATCCTTTTGTTTCTTTTCTTTTCTCTTTCTTTATATATATATATATAATAATATAATAATATAATAATATAATAATAAACTAAAAATCTCAGATTTTTCTTCAATTAACCGCCTCAATCTAGACAAAATGGCTTAATTGCCATTTTGGTCCTTTATACTTTCTTTTAATCTATAATTAAACTTTTACTTTCATTTCAATTTAGTCCTTTTCATTTAATTACCTACCCAAACGTTAAAATTTTCTAACGAAAGTTTAATACCACATTACTAACATTTTATAAATATTTATAAAAATATTTCCTATCATATAAAGACTCATGCAAACATATTGAAATAAATTTCTATTTAAATCGGATTTATGGTTGCGAAACCATTATTCCAATAATCTTGAATTTAGGCCATTACACACACACAGTACCAACTAATATAGTCGATGCTTTCTTTATCTCGCACACATAGTGCCATTCACTACTGTATCAATTCTATTTACACACACTTAGTGCTATGTCTCTTCAAACTCACATTTAGCATTACTAACTCATCAACCACATATTTTCCATTCATTACATAACATGTGAACATAATTAAAATAATTCATATTATACACGAACTTACCTCGAACGTAGAAATAACGATTCAAGTCGATCAATCGAGCACTTTGTTCTTGCCTCGATCTAAGTTCGAATTTCTCTTTTCTTGATCTATACATATTCAAATTTAACTCATTCATTCACCAAATCATTCAATTCAATCCAAATATACATATTTAGGGCATTTTACAAAGTAACCCTCACATTTTCACATTTTGACATTTAAGTCCCTAATTCATAAAATTACCAAATAGACATAATTTCATTTTATACAAGCTTAGCCGAATTTTCCCGTAACTCATACAAGCCCACATATTTCATTTATTTCACATTTTAGTCTTTCAATTTCTCATTTTCATAATTTAGCCCATAATACTCAAATTCATCAAAATTTTAAAGACAAAATATGTTAATTTATCACATATCTTTCATATTTCATTATCAACTATTACAAAACTCAAGCATTCATCAATGGCATTTTACAAAATCACCAACAAACTCCAAAATTAAGACATGGACTAGTTAAAACACGAAGCAACGATCACAAAAACGTAAAAATTACTAAAAACCGAGCTCAAAACATATGCTAGCCGAAACCTAGAACTCTTTTTCTTTTCTTTTTCCTTTGAATTTTCGGTATGAACAAGATGATAATGGCTTCATTTTCATATTTGTTTTATTTATTAAACATATTATTTCATCAATTACTAAAATATCCTGTAATAAAACATTAATATTTCATTTATTTAATGATTATTTATGCCAAATTCCACTATCAATGGTCTAATATCAACATAAGAACCTTTCATTTAATAAGCCATGACAATTAAGCACTTTAACAACTAGCACACAACTTTTACATTTTATGCGATTAAATTCTTTTTCGCAAATCGACACACAAACGATAAAATTTTCACACAGAATTTTTACACATACTTAATCACATACTGTAAACACTAAAAATAATATTAAAATATTTTTTTGACCTCAAATTTATGGTCTCGATACTATTATTCCGACTAGAGTCTAAACCGGGCTGTTACAATTAAATATCATCATTTAAACTTTTTCTTGTAGATTAAAAAAAACACATTGAATGACATAACTGCAAATCCATTGATTTCTTGTTTTAAGCAATTTCCATGGCTCAAGGCCTCAAGCATCCCCCTACTCATAAATGGAATTGGCAGTGGCCCGACCAAGCTATTCTTTCAACACGGGGATTACTTAAATTTTCAATGGATTAATGTTCCTCAACACCAAAGGAAAATAGAAGAAAATTGGAATGCTGTAGAGAACATAAAAATTTAGCAATTACACGGAGGTGATCACAAAGTTGAGCTATTTTCAATTGAATGACAAAACTCATAGTTGGTACAATGAATATATAACTACACAAAACTTTCACTCTAATTTTATTCTGTCTTGTGCATCTCCATTCTTGTTTGTTCATACATCACACATCATAATCTAAAAGAACCACGCAAGATGATTTTTTTCAACAGTTAATGCCACACATTGTAGTGTCTGGTCCTTTGGTTTTCATCACAAATGGATCAATTCGGACCCAAAGCAAGGAGAAGATTGAAGCCAATAGCACTGACCATATAACAACAATGGTTGGTGTCCTGTTTTGTCTCCCCATTAAACCTTTAAGGAATGGATAGAGATGGACAATCACCCAGAAAGAGAAGAAAAGCTTCCCAAAAAGAGGTCCCCATGATTGGTATCCATTGTTTATGGCATCCGAGATGCCGGCAACGACACCGACTAAATTGATGATTAAGACGGTAGTTGGAGGAATTAGAAGGGTTGTCCATTTGAAAGTATACAATTCCCCGAACTCCTCGTCATCAGTTGCCTTGGATGTGACAGTGAAATTAGTGTCAATACCAGCTAGAACTTTCAACAAGCCTTGGATAACCGCGAACAAATGTGCCGAAATGCCACCGATGACCCAAAATTGCTCATTCCTCCACCATTCTTCAATGCTTACTCCACTCCACCTTAGCTCGAGAATACCAGTTGCAAAGATTGAAAGAAACAAGGCAATGAAGAATAGACTTGCAAAGGTGCTTATCTGTATGAACAAGAAAATAAGAACATTAGCAGGTAAAACTATTTCAACATCAAATGATTAAAGGAGAGTTTGTGTATTTACCGGTGGCATGATAAATTTATCGGTAAGTAAACAGATTGCCGGTAGGGTACAATAGGCGAGAAGTGGTAAAGATGTGAAGGGGTAGATGGTTGTGTTGACATATGCGAATCGTTCAAGCCATTTTAGCTTTCCTCCCTTGAAACCATACCATGCAGGGCAATGATGACTAAAGAAAATTTCAACAGAACCGAGTGCCCATCGAAGGACTTGGTTTAGACGATCCGATAGATTGATGGGAGCTGAACCCTTGAATGCAGGCAACTTTGGCATGCAGTATATTGATCTCCATCCACGGCAATGCATCTTGAATCCTGTTAAGATATCTTCTGTAATCGAGCCGTAAATCCAGCCAAGCTGCACGTACAAAAGATACATAACTCTTAGTGTTTAAACTTGATAAACATTATAAAGTTTCAAGTGGTTGGAAATGGCATTTTAAGTACCTCGCTTCCCCATTCGGTTTTGTCTTCATAACCACAACTAATTACATGAATGGCTTCTTTGAGCAAAGCTGCAGGGCTTGAAGAAGGAGGGACACCACCTTGTTCCATCAGTGTTGAAGTTACAAAAATGGCTGATTGTCCAAATTTCTTTTCAAAGTTCATGTGGGACATCAATAACTCCTTGTCATCTTCGGCTGCTGTTAGTATATAAAAAAGATTTTGAAGTTAGGCGAAGCGAATAAATAATATAAGAAATGTAATGCCATTGGTAACAACCTTCTAGGCTTAGACCATTTGCATTTCCACCATCCTTAGAGTGCTTTTTGTCCTTTCTGCGGCGTCCAAAGCAAGGGCAGCAACCACAGGTTACCATTTTCGGGCGCTTAGGTCCCTTCGGAGGTTCATAACCATAAAGGGCTTGCCTTCTGAAAACACACCCCGTGCCGACATATACAGGGCCTTGTATACCATCTAGACCTTTCATGTTAATCTGCAGAAACCAGAGAACAAGAGTTAAAAAAGTTTGATTCATTTATTAGTCCTTATATCATCTTATAGTGTACAAGAACATGCTGCCTTACATCAAAGAAAACTGTGTTCCGATTGGCATATCGATCATGTCTATCAATACCATCGAAACGTTGAGGGAATTGGACATAGCAAACCTTTCTTCCAATTTGAGGGTCCATCAAGAAACACATAGCCTCTCTTACAGCCTTGCTGTTATTTAAATAATGGTCACAATCCAAGTTCAACATAAAAGGAGCATTTGTAAGCACCCCCGAGACACGAACCTGAAATTTTTGTATAGAATTAACATAATTATTATCAAATAAAGTAGGGTCTTAGAAAGGAAGGGGAACTTGAATGAAACAGGAGTTAGCAAATGCTTAAGATCTTTACAAGGGCGTTCATGGCACCAGCTTTCTTGTGATGCAAGAAACCAGGCCTTTTCTCTCGAGATACATAGACGAGACGAGGAAGCTCATTTCCTTCGGTATCATGGCCTCCACTTTGACCGAGAAATACTTGAATCATACCAGGGTGATCTTTAGTATTGTTTCCTGGCCATGGTGTCCCATCTTGCATGATCCACCCTTCTGGAGGAACCTTTTGGGCTTTGGCTACAAGTGCATTTATCCTAACCTTGAATTCTTCATATTCTCTCTGTTAAAGCACCATGAAAAAATGGTTATTTTTACATAAATCAGCTCACTGCAAGTTAAAACTCTGAATTTTTTGCATATAAGCAGACCTTCATAGCTCGACGCTCCTTTACGAATGTCGGCTGGACTTTGTCTTTGAGGTAATCAACCTTTAAAGTAAAGTACATCTCCGGTGCTCGGGGCTCTATAGCAAATTTCTTACAGAACGGCACCCATTTTCTAGCAAATTCAGCTGTTTGAGACAATGATTCAAAGGTGAGCATGGAAGCACCATCGTCAGAAATGTAACAAGAGATTTTATCCACTGGATAGTCCATGGCCAAGATCGATAGAACTGTATTCGCTGTTACTAGAGGAGGTTCCTTCAATGGATCCACTGTACTGACAAAAATATCAACAGAAGCAAGCATGTTGGGCTCACCTTCCCTCTCATACCTGCATCAAACATTAATTATGAGCTCAAATCAATGCTACACTGTTCACTAGAACATTGTGAAATCTGTTTACCTGAGGGAAAGGCGATCGAGATACGTCTCGCGGTCAATAGGGAACCATTTAGGGAACTGATCAAGGATCCATGAAAAGGCAAACCAGATTTCACAGATCACAGAAGTTAGCCAAAGCCCAATTGCATCATGTACCGGGTTCAAAATCCGATAGCGAAGAAAGAAAGCAAGGATAACTAGACGAGCCACAATCACCATACGATAAGGATTGATTTTGCTCGATGCAATTGGCACTTTCCTTGACAATGGCTGTCTAGCTTCATCAAGCCTGTAAAGAAGGTTCTGCATGAGAAAAACTCATACAAGTTCTTTTTCACATGGAAGCACATAATAGCCATAATTACTTACATAGCCATGTCGGCATCATAGGCATCATCAGCTTCAGGACCCAAATTCCCTTGCTGCATTTTCCAATCATCCATCCTTTCTCTCCATCCTCCCTCTTTCTTTTCATCCCATCTTGCACTTCCTTTTGTTTGGCAAATATTTAATACATTATAGATGTAATACAAAACAAATATATATATACAAGTACTTTTAGATAATATAAGATTAAAAACATACCAGGCTCAGACATAGGATATGGATGAACTCGTTTATTTGACATGTGTTCCCCATAAGCAAGAGAGCTTCCTATTGGGAACTCCCCGCTCACCGGCCGAGATCGAACACCAGCTAAACCGGGTGGGATTTGCAAACTTTCATCGTCTTCAGGGCCTCTTCCGTAGCTCATCTTTCCATAAAGCATCGATTCAGCGATATTCCTATACTTGTTTTGTTCATCATCAATGTTGAATTCATGTTCAATATCATCCACATCCTCTTCATCTTCATCTCCCTCCACCCTAGGACTCCCTTCACCGTACAATCAAAACCAAAGGGGAAATGAAATGTGAGTTTATTTCGAAGAATCAATGGCGGCTGCACCAAAGGATGTAAATGATTAAACGGCAATACCTTTGAGACGCTTGTATCTAGTTTTGCATTGAGGACATTGTTGACTACCTTCTCTCCTTTCATACTCATAACAAGGCCTACAAACTGGAAAACCACACTCGTTGCAGGCCACGAAAAGATCTCCATCGACCGTCAACCCAATTTCATCACCACAAATCTCACAAACTTGACCATCCAAGTTCTTCAGAGGTTTAGGCTGAAATGCACCACAAACACAAACACAAAATCAAAACCCATCTCAAAAAAAGGTGTAAGTGAACTGTTCCATAAAGCTGACTTTCTTTTACCTCTTCATGGCCATGAATGACAACAAGTTCATTGCGGTTGTGAGAGCCCGCGACAAGTCCGGCGCTGGCTTCCATTGGAGGATATGAAAGGAGGGAATGAATGAATGACTGAGGAACAATACAATGGAGAGAAGAGATGAAATAGAGTTTTGTTGGGAGCTGAACATGTGCCTTAAGGGACTGTGTTCGTTTGTTGCAGAGTCTACATTGCCTTGAAGTTAAGCTTTCCTGTCTTCTTTTTTTCAACTACCATTGCCTTCCCTGCTTTTACAAGTTTCAAGCTTCAGCAACCTCCCAGCTGTCTATTTTTCATCATTTCTTTTTCTTCTTTCCCGTAATTGAATCATGCTTGGGTTGCCTGCCGAATTTACCAAGGCTTTTTCAGATACTGTAAATAAATATATATTTCATTGATCTTTTCCGATATCATAAGTATTTTCATTGAATTACTTAGTGGTAATGTAAAAGTAAAACTGAAATATCAATTCAGAGAAGGGTGATACTAAATTGATCCGTGTAGAAGCAAAACAGTCAAAATTGATGTGAAAGAATATTTTAATATCATCAAAATTCTGGTCACCGTGTAACAATTTTCCAAGTGCATACAACATTTTTTTAATTTCTATTTTAGTCTCATATTAATGTAACATTCTTCTTTTTTTAATATACTTTTTTTTTTTACGCTACATGAAATTTTATTTTATTTTTTTGGAACATTTCTAAGAATAGAAGCGTAGATGGGTTGATCTAAAGCACCAATTAAATGCTGAATCCGATGTTAGCATCAAATATGAGTGTGTGTATATATATATGTAATATCATATAAAATAACTATTTGGGAGTAAATATTAATATTTACAAAATAAAAAATCTGAATAAAACTATATTTGAATACATGTTAAATATTACTATTTTCTTTTAAATAAAAATTTCTCAATAAAATAGTCAAGATCATGAATAACGAAAACTAGTTATAACATTATACAAAATGATAAAATTTTTAGCATGATTAATATCGTATCAAAAGTTTCTTTTATATTTATATCGAAATATATAGTAATATTTTCATTTGTTCCAAACCTAAATTACATAAATTATAATCATGGTATTATAATTAGTATTATAATTAATGATAAAATTTAATATCTAAAAATATCTTTTAAATAACCTTAAATAATTTTCTTCAAAAGAGAACTCGTATACAGGTACGTCGTAATTAGACCAATTAAAAGCATTTGATGCTGCTGAAAAGAGAATTAAAATACAAGCAATATTGGAATAAGAGACCCCGAAACTAAACAATACAATAAAATTAATAAAAATCTATATAGCTTTATTTGGTGGTGAAAATGGTGATAAAAAGAAGAAGAAGAAGAACGTGAGAAGCATGCTTGAGGATGGAAGAACTTAAAAGCAAAGCAAAAGTAGCAATCGTTAGGTAAGGACATGTTGAAATCTCTCTATCTAATATTGTAGACAAGCCTCCCACCGTTTTATATACTATCTCAGACTACAAATTTTATGATTTCTCATTGAATTGAACCGTTGATGATGCAGTCAAAAATTTGAGCATTGATATCCACCAACAAAATTTCCTTAAGTCTATGAGCAATGCATGAAGCTCGCAAAGATTATCAACAGGTGACTGCTGTCATTGCTAGAATCTAGCATTTTTCAAAATGGGTGAAAGGAATAGCAAGGCATGGTGGTGACTAAAGCTGTTATATCAATGTTGGTTTTATAGGTGTCAATCAACATGTTTAGTATACTTTGTTTGGGTCATGCCAACTTCTTTAAAGAAATACATAATATCAACATAAGGAGCTTTAAAAAAAATTAAGGTTAAAAATGTCAAATAAGTTTTCTGAAAATAATTTTAAAAGAATTAATTAGCTATTTGATATTAGTTGACTCAGTTAAGTCCTTTGAATTATTATTTGTACTTAAATTGAACTTTTTGAATTCATTTTTTCATCAGAAATCCATAATGACTCGTTAAGTGAGAAAGTTGGCAACTTACATGCCGACTAACATGAAAATATGATTTTGGGGTAATTGATATGGTAAGTAGACTTGCTCATGGATCGGGTCACCCGGCCTAACCAGAAGGCCCGTCCGAAATGTGAGAGGGTTTGGGCAAAAATTTAGGCCCAAAAAATGGGCTTGGGCAAAAAATAACTTGTTTAAAAAACGGGTCTTACCTCGGGTAATGCATTTTTAGCCCGGCCCGAACTCACTAAAGGATTAAAAAAAAATCTAATTTTTTTAATATTATTTTCTTGTTGTTTTCTCCCTATTTTACTACCATTTTACTATTATGTTGCTACTATTTTGTTGTTATTGTTTGGATATTGTATAAAACTTATTGTTAATTTTGTTATTATTTTAAAGACATTTGTTAATTTTGTTATTATTTTAGAAGTATTTGCTTGTTAAGTTGCATCTATCTTAGTGTTATTTAAGTCTACTTATTTTTAAATATTTATTTTGATGTTTTTAGTATTTTTTATGTATTATATATATTTAAAAATTATATAAAAATTAATACGGACGTGTAACGACCCAAAATCCGTGGGCACCGGAAAAGTGTGTTATCGGGCCTCCGTCTTAGTAAATCGAGTTAGTAAATAATTATTAGGAGTAATTATGAGTCTAATAATGTGTTTAGTTAGATTTTTATTTAGTGAATTTAGTTTAATTTAAAGTAATTAGGAAAAAGGATCAAATTGAATAAAGAGTGAAAGTCTAATTATAGATTAAGAGAAAGTAAAAAGGGCTAAAATGGGAATTAAGCCATTTAGCATAAGTTGAGGCGGCATATGAGATAAAAATCTAAGATTTTTACTTAGATTTTAATTATAAAATATATATATTAGTAATAAATTATATTTAATTAATTTAAAGTAATTATTATATATTATATTATTATAACATAAAGTAAATAGAATAAAAGAAATAAGAAAAGAAACAAAACAAAGAAACAGAAAAAGAAACAGAGAGCATTTCGACACAGGGGAAAGAAAAGAAAGAAAGAAGAGAAAAAGGAGAAATTAAGGATTTGAAGCTTTAAGCTTTAAAAAGGTAAGTCAATTTAGCCATTTTCTCTTAATTTTGATATTTTAGAAGCTTTAAAGCAAGATTTTGATGAAACTAAGTTGATATTTTGAGAGTTTTTAAGTTTTTAAATATAGTTGATGTTGAAGAAAAAGATGAATTATGGATTAAATTAAATTAAATCTAAGTTAGAATTAGTAAAAGGATTAAATTGTAAGGTAAGCTATAAGTTTTCTACTATAGGGATTAATTTGGAAGAAATTATAAATTAGGGTTTTATTATGAAAATTATATAATCAAGTTGAATGTGGAAGGAATTTAAGTAGAATCAAAGCATGAATTAAGTTAAGAAAATAAGTAAAGTTAACTAGTATTTAATTGCAAAATAAGTCATAAGAAAATAGCTTTAGGACAGCAGCAGAAGAGTAACTTTGAAAAATCATAAAAAATGGTAGAAATGGAAGTAGAAGTTGAACAAGATATGAAATTAAAGCTTATTGAGTCTATTTTCATATGAAAGAAACAGAGAAAGCAAATAAGTTCTGTATTTTGAGATATTTAGATTTTTCTGAGACTGGTTCAGAGTGATTTCGAGATCCCCTATTCTGACTTGGAAAAATCATTAAAAATTTTAAAAAAATAATTTTGGGACATAATTTACATGGTTAGATTTATTAATGAGTCTATTTTTATAAGAAATAAACTAGAACATCATTTGAATTCTGTACAAAAAGATAATTAAATTTTAGCAAAGAGTGGTCGAAACTGTCAGACAACAGAATAGGGGTGATTTTAAAGAATAAACTGTACTTATTGGCTGAATCAAAAATTCTGAAAATTTTATGACAAGAAGATATGTGAGTCTAGTTTCATAGAAAATTTATGGATCTTAATTTGGAATTCTGTAACTCAAGATATAGATAATTTAGTGACAATGACTCAGGTAGACAGCCTTGAAAGAACTTATAAGTAAATATTAGAATTGTGTATATAGAATGTGCAATGAAGAGGAAGAGTAGGAATTGAATTAAATTTAATTATTTATTGTAATTTAATGTTGTAATTAATAATGTAAATTATTATTATTTTCGTAGCTAACAACAAGAACTCGAGACATTAACCCACAAAGGAAAGGAGAAGATCGTGAGGAATAAATCCAAAGAGAATTCTGGTTTGTATTACTATAATTCAAGTTATTTATTATTAAATACTAATTTTATATTTATTTATTTTATGGTAAGTAAATATTGAGGTAAGTAACTTTATTGAATTGAATTTAGAAAAGTGAATTGAGTGAGAAATATATGTTAGTATTGAATTGTATTTTGATTAGTGAATGGAAAAGTTAAGTTGATATTGAAAATGAATTTTGAAATGAAAGTGAACTTGAATTGAGAAATTGGAAACCCTATTAACTAGTCAGAAATTTGAGTCGAATATAATTGGCATGCCATAGGATATGGAAGAGTACGGGTTTTTGAAACTTCGATCGATCGAGCACTTATGTGCCGACTCATCAGCATCATATTCTTTATTCTTTATTACCGATTTGACACTTTGTGTCGATTATCTTTATTCTTTATTCGCGAATTCTGAGTTCAACGCTTTGTGTGTTGAATATCGATATTGTTATCATTATCGATTCGACACTTTGTGTGTCGATATCATCATGTACCGTTAAGGCACAATGTGCCGTCTTGGTGTGTGGGTTGGAACAGTGTATCCGTCGAGTCCGAGTCAAGTTAATAGGGACAATGAAATAAATTCATTGATAAAACTAAATTTGAAAAATATGGCATATGAAAAAGGTGAGAATTAAAATATAGAAATCAGAATTGTATGTATATATAAATATACATATAAGATTGAATTATTTATTAAGTGATGATAATTGTAATGTAAAAGTATAAATGCGATTTAATGTAACTAGTTATAAATTGAATTGTAGTAATACCATCGAGTATATGCATACTCAAACAGACGGTTATTTCCGCATGCGCAGTCGTAGAAGTCAAGGCACGGAACCAAAGATCCGAAGCCGCACTGACTTCAGTGGACTTTTGGTGATGTATACTCTCTTTTGGTAATGTGGCATGTACGTAGGTTGTATATAAAGGTTATTATATTTTAAATGTAAATGGTTAAAAATGTTAGTATTACAAGTTTAAGAATTATAATGAAAGAAGTTTATCTATTCTAATCTAACTAATACTTTGATAAATTTAAGTTGATATTATATTGGTTGAGTTTGATTAGAAGGTATTTTGAATAAAAATGAATATATGAATTGAATACGGTTTAATTTTGTGGGGTTTTATATGATAACAAGCGAAATGTTTTTGAAATTTATATTAAACAAAATATATTCTGAAATACTTAAATGAGTCTCATTTCACTTTTAATACAGACTTTAGACTTTGAAAGTTCATTATAGGGATTAGTTATTAAAATTATACTATGAATGTTATTTTTTTAAAATTATTTGCAAATTGTCTGATATGTCTGGTAATGCCTCGTAACCCTGTTCCGGCGATGGTTCGGGGTTGGGGGTGTTACAGGACGGGTCGGGCTGGGCCTGGGTTTTAGCATTTTTATATGAGTTGTGCTTGGGCAAAATTTTAGGCTCATTTTTGGGTCGAGCTCAGGCCCGAGCTGTAACACCCCTTACCCGAGACCGTTGCCGGAGTCGAGCACGAGGCATTACTAAACTTAACTACTAATTCGGCATAAAATTTAAAACTGCCCATCTACGTCATAGTCACTAAAATATTTATATCTGGAGCTACGGGACTCCAAATTAAGATCCGTTAATTTTTCCTGAAACTAGACTCATATATCTTTTTACTATAATTTTTCCAGAATTTTTGGTATGGCCAATCAATACCAGATTTTTCTTAAAGTTTCCCCTGTTTTACTGTTTGACTGCTCTGACCTCTCTTCACTATAAATCAAATTACTCTTCGTACAGAATTCATATGACCTTTTTATTTATTTCATTTGAAAATAGACTCATTCAGGATTCCATACATATAAATTTTAATCCACAATTATTTTTGTTCAATTTCTAATGATTTTTCAAAGGCAGAACAGGGGATCACGAATTCATTCAGAACCAGTTTCACTAAAATTTAAATATCTCATAATTTCGATTTCTTTTGCTTACGCTATTTCTTTTATATGAAAATAGACTCAAAGAGATTTCAATTCATATCTTATTCACTTTCTAATTTCATTTCTCCTATTTTTGGTGATTTTTCAAAATCACGTCACTGCTGCAATTCAAAAACTGTTTCATTGCAAAATATTGTTAACTAGTTTATAACATATTTACTCCATCTCATTTAAACTCTATACATGCCATATAAATCTTTAAACATAAAACAAGAGCTACCGGAATTGATCTGGATAGTGAGCTTTGCTGTGATGATCCGATCTACCAACTTCTCTTTAATTCAATCTACATAAAAATCAAACACACGAGTAAGCTTGATGAAGCTTAGTAAGTTCATTGGTTTAAAAGTAACTTACCACACATAATATTTCCAAAACAATAACAAAATATTTACTAAAGTTCCCTGCCATCCACAACCATTGTTAAAATACTTCACATAGTTGAGCTCAACATTAACAACTACTCAATCTCTTCCATTTGATTCACTCATTTTATATTACTACTTATCAAATTAGGAAACGTCTTACGAATTTGAGTACGTCGTTGCTCAGTGCCACGTTTCACAACTCAGTATGGATAATTCCATACCTACATTTCACAACTCAGTATGGATGATACCATACCTACATTTCACATTTGCCATGGATTAACCATGGTCTTATCAAATCAATTCATCACATGTCACGACACTAACGCACTCTCATCTCTGCGTTTTTCCTAATTTGAATTACCACCATTTATTCTTTCATTTATCATATTTTTCACAATCCCACAGCAAATTCATATTTAACAGCACATTATATCATTCAATCATTCACAAATAAACATATAAATTCAACCATATGAACTTACCCGGCTGATTTGTAGAAGATTTTGAAATTTAGGGACTACTCTGCAACTTTTTCTTTTCCTCTTTCTTCTTTGGTTTCTTGATCTATAATGTAAAATATTTTCACTCATCAGCATATATTTCATTTCTATTTCACTTCACAAATTATGCTCTTCAAATTTTGAAATTGCACTTTTACCCTAAAATTTACAGTTTTTACAATTTAATCCCTACTCAATTCAGCCATCAATTGAACTAATTTTTCTCAATCAACACTTTATTCTATCATTACAAACTATTTCACAACCTTTGATATTCTGAATTTCAACACCAACCTCTAATTCACAACTTTTTCACAATTAGGTCCTACATATCATTTCCTATCAAAATTACTTAATAAAACCACCTTAATATGAAATTATAATTTAATTTTCATAATAATTCATCATAAACTTCCATTTCTCAGCAAGGGTAACTCTTAATTTTACCCACCAAATCAAAAACTAATGAATTCTATAAGTGGATTTAGTTGTAAAAGTCATAAAAACATAAAAATTATCAAGAAAAAGCAAGAATTAAACTCACATGGTGTAAAAATATGAAAACCAGCTTTCTCCAGAACTCCTATGGTGTTTTGGCTGAGATAATGTGAATTTTTCTCTAGATTATTTTCAATCTTATCTTAATAAACATATTAAAATCACAAAAATTCCAATTTTGCCCTTGTTTCACTTATCCTCTGCTGATTTCCTTGCCTTTGCCGTCCAACCTTCTCAATTTCAGGTTTAATTTCCCTTTAAACCCTCCTTCTTTTAACACTTGAGCTATTTAATTCTTCTAGCAATTTTGCATTTGTTACAATTTAGTCCTTTTTATTAAATTGGCTACCCAAACATTTAAATTTCTCAACCAAATTTTAATACTAATTTAATAACACTCCATAAATATTTCTAAAAATATTTATGGCTTGATTTTCAAATTCGAGGTCTCGATACCTCGTTTTTGACCCATTTGACCTAATAAATTCTTTTAATTCACTAAATTCACCAATCCACAAATTCTTCTAAATTCTCACTTGACTCATAAATATTAAATTACTATCTTATTTAATCTTACTTGCGGATTTAGTGATCTCATATCACCATTTCCGACACCATCTGAAAATTAGTAGTTACAACTCTCCCCTTTAAAATTTCGTCCTCGAAATTTGTTACCCAAAATAGATTTGGATCTTTGTGATCTCATTGACTCCTCTGTTTCCAGTTGCCTCCTCCATACCATGCCGATGCCATAATACTTTAACCAATGGTATTTTCTTATTCCGCAACTCTCTTTACTTCACGAGCCAAAATCTTTATTGGTTCTTCGAATAAGTCATATATCGGTTGAAGCTCAATTTGATATGAGGAATTACGTGTGAAGGATCGACCTATACCGCCTTAACATAGACACATGAAACACATTGTGGATCTTCTCAAGTTCCGGAGGTAAAGCCAACCGATAAGCTACTGGACCAACCCTTTCCACAATTTCATACGCCCTATAAATCTCTGGACTCAATTTTCCTTTTCTACCAAACCGTAACACCTTCTTCCATGGTGAAACTTTTAAAAATACTCGATCACCCATCTGCATATTCTATGTCTCTTCGTTTCAAATCTGCATATGACTTCACGACGATCCAAGCGGCTTTTAGACTATCTCGAATAATCCAGACTTTCTCTTGATTTCAATCAAATCAATCCCAACTATTTTTGATTCACTCAATTGCAACCAACACAATGGAGTCTTGCATTTCCTACCATAATGAGCTTCAAATGGTGCCATTTTTATACTAGACTGATAGCTATTATTGTAAGCAAACTCAGCCAAAGGTAAATACCTTTTCCAACTGTCACCAAACTCAAGTATACAACATCTTAACATATCTTCTAGAATTTGAATCACTCGCTTTGACTGTCCATCTGTTTGAGGATGAAATGCTGTACTAAAATTTAATTTGGTACCTAAAGCTTCTTGCAGTTTGTTCTAAAATCTTGAAGTAAACCTCAGATCCCGGTCTGAAATGATAGATACTGGAACTCCATGTAGTCTCACAATCTCTGACACATACAATTCTGCTAACTTCTCAAGTGAAAAATGCATTCGATTTGGAATAAAGTGTGCCGACTTTGTCAATCTATCAACAATCACCCATATCGAATCTTTCTTTCTTGGAGTCATAGGCAATCCTGACACAAAATCCATTGTAACACGCTCCCACTTCCATTCAGGAATCATAATGGGTTGTAGTAAACCCGTTGGCACTTGATGCTCCGCTTTAACTGGCGACAAATCAAACATTTTGCAACAAATTCTGAAATTTCTCTTTTCATACCGAGCCACCAATATATCTTTTTCAAATCACCATACATTTTTGTCTCGCGGGTGAATAGAATACATACTATTATGTGCTTCAGAAAGAATATTATTCTTCAAATCGAATTGTTTGGAACACAAATTTCATTATGATAACGCAACATACCTTCATCATCAATCTTTGAACTCGAATCTAAATTATCTCGAACCATTTGTCGTTTAAATACCAATTTGGGTCTTCATTCTGCAGTTTCGAATTTGTTGAAGAAACATGGGTTTCACTTTCAATTCTCGCTAATACAACACCTTCTTCATTAAGAGCCAAATGAGCATTCATTAACCGAAGTGCAAACAATGATGACTTTCGACTAAGTGCATCAGCAACTACATTAGCTTTTCCTGGATGGTAGTCAATAACCAAATCATAATCTTTCAGCAACTCTAACCACGATCTCTGTCTTAAGTTCGGTTCCTTACGAGTCATTAAGTATTTGGACTTTTGTGATCCGTATAGATATAACACTTCTCACCATATAAATAGTGTCTCCAAATTTTTAAAGCAAAAACAATTGCAGCTAATTCAAGATCATGTGTAGGGTAATCCTTTTCATGTGGTTTTAATTGCCGTGAAGCATAAGCCACTACCTTTCCCGACTGCATTAACACACAACCCAAACCATTTAAAGATGCATCACTGTACACAATATACGGTATACCTGATTCGGTTGAGTCAAAGCTGGAGCTTACGTTAACATTTTCTTCAATTGGTCAAGCTCTGTTGACATTCATCGGACCATACAAACTCAACATTCTTTTGTAACAAGCGAGTCATTGGTGAAGCAATCATGGAAAAATTCTTTACAAAGCGGCGATAATACCGCTAGTCCCTAAAAACTTCGTGACTTGATTTACATTCCTCGGTGTTTTCCAATTCACCACTGCTGAAACTTTACTTGGATCCACACGAATTCCTTCAGCTGATACAATGTGACCAAGAAATCCAACTTCATGAAGCCAAAACTCACATTTACTAAATTTTGCATATAACTGTTTTTCTCTCAAAGTCTGTAATACAATTCTCAAGTGTTGTGCATGCTCGGATTCTGTCTTTGAATAGACCAATATGTCATCAATAAATACCACCACAAATCTATCCAAATAAGGCTGAAAAATCCGATTCATTATGTAACACCCCTTACCCGTATTCAACCCTGGAATAGGGTACGAGGCATTATCGGAATTACAAATTTATTTATCAGACATTTTATTTCATTTAGCATTTATATTTGAAACCAATCAAATTCAAACATATTGTCCCTTAAACATATTTATTTTTCTCGTCATGTCTTACATAAATTTATTACTCATCTCAACATACTTAATTATCTTGTATTAACATATTAAAGATAATCACATATTTACATATCATGAAAAATATCATTCAATTATCTCTTCTTCATAAACATAAATCAGTTAATTCATCATATCAATATTTCACGTACAATCAACTTATATTCCTTATATTACATAATTAAGTTACACGAACTTACACAGCTAAATTTTGCGAAATATCAAAATTCGGGGGCACTTTAGAAATTTTCTATTTTCGTTGATTTTTCATCGATCTTAATCTAAATTAATAATTTCATTCAATTTTGCAATTTTAAATAATAAAATAATCCATTTCATGCAAATTGGTTATTTCCACATTTTTACAAAATTAATCACAAAGTTTTACTTTTATTCAATTTAGTCCCTGAGCCTAAAACATTTCAAATTAGCCATACTACCTAAATATTCATACATATTTTCCTCCTCCTCCTCTCCATTCCACATCCGTAATGTATATAACATGCTATAAGTAACATTGTCAATAATTTCATTAATTACTCATAAGTATATTCAAAACTGTCCATTTGAGTTATAGTCACTAAATTATTTATTTCCAGAGCTACAGAACTCCAAATGAAGAACCGTAAATTTTTTCTGAAACTAGACTCACATATCTTCTTCCCATAAAATTTCCAGAATTTTTGGTTTAGCCAATTAGTACAGTTTATTCATCAAAGTTACCCCTGTTCTGCTGTCTGGCAGTTCTGACCCTTCTTCACTAAAATTAATTATCTCTTCATACAGAATTCATATGATGTTCTCGTTTATTTCTATTGAAAATAGACTCATTCAGGATTCTAAACATATAAAATTAAGCCTCTAATTATTTTTCTCCAATTTTTTATGATTTTACAAAGTCAGAAAAGGGAATCCCGAAATCCCTCTGAACCAGTCTTACAAAAATATAAATATCTCAAATTACAGAATTCCTTTGCTTTCCCTGTTTCTTTCATATGAAAATAGACTCAATATCTCATTCAACTTCTAATTCCACTTCTACGATTTTTGGTGATTTTTCAAAATTACTCTACTGCTGCTGTCCAAAACAGTTTTGTTATAGCTTATTTTACAATTAAATCCTTTACCCAATTCTAACTTCAAATTCTTTCAATTAAACCACTAATTCATCTTTTTGTTCATCATATGCTATATTCAACAGCTTTAAAACTTCAAAAACTTCAACTTAAATTCATCAAAACTTTGTTCTAAAACTTATAAAGCATCAAAATTAAAAGAAAAGGACTAAATTAGCTTACCTATTAAACATCCAAGCTTTAAATCATCAATTTCTCCTTTTCTTTCTTTCTTTCTTTCTTTCCCCTGCTTTCGTCTTGTTCTCTGTTTCTTTTCTGTTTCAATTCTCTCCTTTCTCTCCCTTTCTTTTTTCTTTCCATTTGTTTGGTTATATATAATAATATAATAATATAATAATATAATATAATAATATAATATTAAACATAAAAAAATCTCAGATTTTCTTCACAATAACCGCCTCAACTAAATAAAATGGCTTAATTGCCATTTTGGTCCTTTATACTTTCTTTAATCTATAATGAAACTTTACACCTTTTTCAATTTAGTCTTTTTATTTAATTACATATCCAAACGTTAAAATTTCTCAACTAAACTTTAATAATAACTTAATGACACTCCATAAATATTTTTAGAAATATTTATGACTCATCATATGAATTCGAGGTCTCAATACCTCGTTTTTGGCCCAAATCTTTTCTTTTTTTAATTAATTCTTTTAGTTCACAAAATTCACTAATTTTAAAATATTTCTAAAATCACACTTAACTTATAATTATCGATTAACAAAGTTTTCTAACTTTTTCGTCGATTTAGTAATCTCGAATCACTATTCCGACACTATTGAAATTGGGTCATTATAACTCTTCCCAAAAAAAATTTCGTCCTCGAAATTTCCTTGTTATTCGATCATGAACTTCATTATTTCTATAATTCTATAGCTCCTTTGTGCACATATTTATCTAGTTTATCATTTATCCATTCCATATCCTTTCGGTTTGCAATTAATTTTAATTCAATATTGCGAACATACTTTATAAATCTAAAATTACTTACCTTTTTTTTTTCTCTTTTTCTTTTCTTTTCTTCTTCTTTTTTTTTTTATAAGATGCCCAATAGATTAAAGCAGAACACTTAGGATATATGAAACAAATATAGAAATGTATTATTAATCGAGATAGCACTTGATGAGTACCAAAGTGTTATTATCGGAGAATACGCTAGAGTCCCTTAATGGTATACCACTAATCTTAGTAGATCTAATCTCATTTACTTGGATAAATTACATTATGCACGCATGTCCCTTTTACAATTTTAACATAATGCTTTTACATATTTTACAATTTAACCATTGTACTAAAAACGTGTATGTTTATATCTTTTCTTTCTTTAATATATGTAACATATTTCAAAATTTACTAGTCATTCTTAATTTACTAATAATTCTTATTATGTGCTTCACATATCATTTTTTTTTCAATTTCAATTTCACTTCAATTTATTCACAACTAAATTTAATTTCACTTTCTCATTAATATACAATTCAATACTAATATTTATCCATCACTTAATTCAATTTTCATTTAATTCAATAATAACACTTACCTCATACTTCACTTGTTGTATGCATAATTTAAATTTAACATTTAATATTAAATAATAGACATCAAACATGTAACAATATAAGTCATGTGTGTTAATTTATACTTTAATTTCATACCTCAACAATAGTCTTTCATCAAATAGCATCATATATCATCTATATTATCTAATCAACTTATGAACCTTTGGCTCAAGTTTTCAATTTTATATATCAATTTTAATTCACAATTCCACTTTTTTAAATCATCATCAATAATTCAATCGGTCAAATTCATTCAATTTTCTTATTTCATTTATTCAATCGATTCCATTATTAATAAATCGATATTTTAGCAAATTTATGAACCTTAAGTTCATACTTCAATTCTCACATTTCAATTCGATTCACAACTCAACTCATAATTTCTTACTCATATTTTCAATAGTTCAATCGATCAATTTTATTTAGTTTTCTCATTTTAGTTATTCACCCTATTAACAATCCGGACTTTGACGGATACACGGATTCAACCCAAACACACGAGACGGCACATTGTGCCTTAACGATTACTGAGTATAAGTATACGACACACAAAGTGTCGAATCGGTGAATGATAATGATGTCGATTATTCAACACACAAAGTCTTTGAATGAATAGCAATAACGATAACGATATCGACACACAAAGTGTCGAATCGATATATGATAACGATATCAATATTCAACACACAAAGTCTTTGAATGAATAGTGATAACGATGCGATTACCACGACACACAAAGTGTCGAATCGATGCTGATAACGATATGATCGTTATTCAACACACAAAGTCTTTGAATCAGTAGCGATGAATGATAACAATATACGACACACAAAGTGTCGAATCGATGCGATAACGATGATGAGTCGCGCGTAAGTGCTGATCGATAAATGGCAAAAACCCGTACTCTTCCATATCCTATGGCATGCCAATTATATCCGACTAGTCCGGCAAGTTAATAGGAAATCAATTCTCATTTTAATTTCACTTAATATTCATATCTACCCTATTAACAAGACTCGGACTTTGGCGGATACGCGGATCCAACCAAACACACCGATTGGCACCGGTGCCTCATCGACTCAAGGTCGAAGAATTCCCTGAACAAATCCAATCCTATGGCATGCCATTTGTATCCAATCTAGTCCGATAAGTTAATAGGGTGTTCAAATCATTCATTTTTTTATTTTTTTTCCTATTTCAAATTCACTTTTCCATTTTCTAATCAGTATAAAATTCAGTACCAATACATATTTCAAATATTCACATATAACCAGAATTCGATTCAATTCCAACCACTTTTCAATCAATACACGATTCATATATTTACACATATTCATAATTTAATGCATTTTTATTCAATTCGTATTTTTAATTTATTATCCAATCAAATTTAAAATCACTAATTACTTTCAATCAATATACATTTCAATTACTCACATATTTTCTTTATTTAATTTACCTTCAAATATTCAAATAATTCATAATTGATTACGTAATTTAAATAACTTTCTAAATTCCAGTTCATTCTATTTTCACTTCTTATTTCAATCAGTTTCACAGTATTGCAGTAATTCATTACATCAATAATTTCATAGTTTAATGCAATACACATAACAATATTCAATAACTTCACAATTCAATTCAAGATACACAAAATAATATTGATATTCCATAATTGATTCGAGATCGGTCTCAATTTTCAGTACCTAATCTTAAATTTATCATTTTACTAAATACTTACCATAAAATACTTACCACACATAATTAATAAATTACACATAATAATGATAAAGTTTGAATAATAGTGATACAAATATCATCAAAGTCGGAGATATCACATTATATTTTAAGTTATATATTAATAATGGCATACATTTCTAGACTTCATATATATTACGTTTGGTCCGAGAACCGACTAAACCTAAGCTCGATACCATTAAATGTAACACCCTTACCCGTATTCAACCACGGAATAAGTACGAGGCATTATCGAATTACAAATTTATTTATCGGACATTTTATTTCATTTAGCATTTATATTTGAAACCAATCAAATTCAAACATATTGTCCCTTAAACATATTTTTTTTTTCGTCATGTCTTACATAAATTTATTACTCATCTCAACATACTTAATTATCTTGTATTAACATATTAAAGATAATCACATATTTACATATCATGAAAAATATCATTCAATTATCTCTTCTTCATAAACATAAATCAGTTAATTCATCATATCAATATTTCACGTACAATCAACTTATATTCCCTTATATTACATAATTAAGTTACACGAACTTACACAGCTAAATTTTGCGAAATATCAAAATTGAGGGCACTTTAGAAATTTTCTATTTTCGTTGATTTTTCAGTCGATCTTAATCTAAATTAATAATTTCATTCAATTTTGCAATTTTAAATAATAAAATAATCCATTTCATGCAAAATTGGTTATTTCCACATTTTTACAAAATTAATCACAAAGTTTTACTTTTATTCAATTTAGTCCCTGAGCCTAAAACATTTCAAATTAGCCATACTACCTAAATATTCATACATATTTTCCTCCTCCTCCTCTCCATTCCACATCCGTAATGTATATAACATGCTATAAGTAACATTGTCAATAATTTCATTAATTACTCATAAGTATATTCAAAACTGTCCATTTGAGTTATAGTCACTAAATTATTTATTTCCAGAGCTACAGAACTCCAAATGAAGAACCGTAAATTTTTTCTGAAACTAGACTCACATATCTTCTTCCCATAAAATTTCCAGAATTTTTGGTTTAGCCAATTAGTACAGTTTATTCATCAAAGTTACCCCTGTTCTGCTGTCGGCAGTTCTGACCCTTCTTCACTAAAATTAATTATCTCTTCATACAGAATTCATATGATGTTCTCGTTTATTTCTATTGAAAATAGACTCATTCAGGATTCTAAACATATAAAATTAAGCCTCTAATTATTTTTCTCCAATTTTTATGATTTTACAAAGTCAGAAAAGGAATCCAGAAATCCTCCGAACCAGTCTTACAAAAATATAAATATCTCAAATTTGAGAATTCCTTTGCTTTCCCTGTTTTTTTCATATGAAAATAGACTCAATATCTCATTCAACTTCTAATTCCACTTCTACGATTTTTGGTGATTTTTCAAAATTACTCTCTCTTTGCTGTCCAAAACAGTTTTGTTATAGCTTATTTTACAATTAAATCCTTTACCCAATTCTAACTTCAAATTCTTTCAATTAAACCACTAATTCATCTTTTTGTTCATCATATGCTATATTCAACAGCTTTAAAACTTCAAAAACTTCAACTTAAATTCATCAAAACTTTGTTCTAAAACTTATAAAGCATCAAAATTAAAAGAAAAGGACTAAATTAGCTTACCTATTAAACATCCAAGCTTTAAATCATCAATTTCTCCTTTTCTTTCTTTCTTTCTTTCTTTCCCCTGCTTTCGTCTTGTTCTCTGTTTCTTTTCTGTTTCAATTCTCTCCTTTCTCTCCCTTTCTTTTTTCTTTCCATTTGTTTGGTTATATATAATAATATAATAATATAATAATATAATATAATAATATAATATTAAACATAAAAAAAATCTCAGATTTTCTTCACAATAACCGCCTCAACTAAATAAAATGGCTTAATTGCCATTTTGGTCCTTTATACTTTCTTTAATCTATAATGAAACTTTTACACCTTTTTCAATTTAGTCTTTTTTATTTAATTACATATCCAAACGTTAAAATTTCTCAACTAAACTTTAATAATAACTTAATGACACTCCATAAATATTTTTAGAAATATTTATGACTCACTGTATGAATTCGAGGTCTCAATACCTCGTTTTTGGCCCAAATCTTTTCTTTTTTTTTAATTAATTCTTTTAGTTCACAAAATTCACTAATTTTAAAATATTTCTAAAATCACACTTAACTTATAATTATCGATTAACAAAGTTTTCTAACTTTTTCGTCAGATTTAGTAATCTCGAATCACTATTCCGACACTATTGAAATTGGGCTGTTACACATTAAATCCATAAATGCAGCAGGGGCATTTGTTAAACCAAAAGGCATTACCAGAAATTCGTAGTGACCATACCGAGTTCGAAAAGATCTTTGGCACATCACACTCTTTAACCTTGGTTGATAATACCCGGATCTAAGGTCTATCTTTGAGAACACTGCAGCACCTTTCAATTGATCAAATAAATCATCGATACGAGGTAATGGATATTTATTTTTAATTGTTACCTTGTTCAGCTGTCTATAATCAATACACAATCGCAACGAGCCATCTTTCTTTTTCACAAATAAAACAGGTGCACCCCAAGGTGATGTACTCGGTTTGATGAACCCTTTATCCAATAACTCTTGCAATTGCGTCTTCAACTCTTTTAACTCAGCTGGTGCCATTCTATACGGTGCTATTGATATCGGAGCTGTACCCGGAATTACATCAATTACGAATTCAACCTCACGATCCGGGGGTAAACCAGGTAATTCCTCAGGAAACACATCAGTAAACTCATTAACAACTGGCAATTGTTCCGTCTTCAATTCAGAACCCCGAGTATCAAGAATATAAGCTAAAAATGCTTCATTACCCTTCCGAATCAATTTCTGAGCTGTAATGGCTGATATAATTCTGACATCATTCTTTTTATCTCCAAACTCAGCTGAAACTATTTCCCCTGTCTGACATTTTAAATCAACCCGTTTTTCTCTACAATTCACTATGGCATCGTGTTTAATCAACCAATCCATGCCAAGAATAACATCAAATTCTCGGAAAGGTAACAACATTAAATCAACAGAGAATTCACAGCCTTGTATTTTCAGTGGACACTTCCGACATATTAAATTAACTAACACACTTTGCCCTAACGGATTAGTGACTTGCATATCAAAGTCAGTGGACTCAACAGTCATTTTCTTTTCTGACACTAATGCAGTGCAAATATATGAATGCGTAGATCCAGGATCAATTAAAGTATACACAGAATCATTAAAGAGATGGAAAATACCAGCTATCACATCTGGAGCAGAAGCTTCCTCTCTTGCCCGAGTAGTATATATGCGTGCGGGTGCCCTTATTTACGATCGGACTCTGATGTATCTCATTCCCGAACGAGCGATCTCAAGAAGACTACTTTGACCCGAACGTCTACTTTTCTGAGGAGTATTTGTTTGTTTCTCGCCTTGTTCTTTATTTTCTTTTAATGACTGAGGACAGTCCCGAATAAAATGATCAGTTCCACCACATCTATAACAAGCTCCGGTTCTTCCCCAACATTCACCAATATGAAATCTACCACAATTTTTGCATCTAGGTCTCGGAATATTTTGTACACTACCAAGTACTAATCTTTGGTTTATTAATCACTCCAACATCTCTTTGAGTTTTTTACTTTTATTTGATCGTTCCGGAATTGTAACAGATCGACTAAAATCATCTCTGAACTTTTTAGCTAGAAAAGTCGTTGGTCTAGAGAAACTTCTTTTATATACTTCTTTGCCTTTTTTTTTTCTCTTTGCATCTTTCTATTATACACTTCTTCTATCTTTTGAGCTCTATCAGACAGAACCACAAATTCTCGAATCTCAGTGCCTCCTATCATCATTCTGATTTCATCATTAAGCCCTTCTTCAAATCTAATGCACATTTCTTCCTCTCTGTCGGTACAACGTCCCGAGCATACCTCTTGAGATACACAAATTCTCTCTCATATTCGACCATTGTTTTATTCCCCTGTCGAAGATCAAGGAATTCCCTTTTCTTTTTATCTAAATATCTCCTTCCCACATACTTTTTTCTAAACTCATTTTGGAAGAATTCCCAAGAAAGTTTATTTGCAAGTACCACTGCCTCAATGGTTTCCCACCAATTATACGCTTCTGTTTGAAAACTCTCTCCAAACTCTTTAGCCAATACTCGCTTTTAGCTGGATCATCATCCGATCTTCCCGAAATTCTTCACTCAGAACTTTACGAGTTTCTCAATCGGTGTTCTTTTGATAGATTCATCTATTGAAGGAGGAGCAATCGGGGTCATGTGGTAGTACAAAGAGGGGAGGAGGAGGTTGTTGTGCTGACTTCTTCCTTATATTGTTTCACTAAACCACCGATTCATTACCCCATAAATCAAATTTTTAAGTTCTTCCTCTCTCATCAAAGAAATCGGAACATTATTACTTGTTCCCGCTCGTAAGTCTGTACTCTACTATTAACTTCCTCTTCATGATCAGCACCCTCGGGTCTATCGGACATCTTTACAATCTATAACAAAAATTAATAGTTAGATCGGATCATTCACATCCCACTATCACATGATTTATATGGCATGTATTTCCAAACATTTTATACATCACATCCATTCCGAGAATCGTCTAAACCAAAGCTCTGATACCAATAAATGTAACACCCTTACCCGAGACCGTTGCGGAGTCGAGCACGAGGCATTACTAAACTTAACTACTAATTCGGCATAAAATTTAAAACTGCCCATCTGCATCATAGTCACTAAAATATTTATATCTGGAGCTACGGGACTCCAAATTAAGATCCGTTAATTTTCCCTGAAACTAGACTCATATATCTTTTTACTATAATTTTTCCAGAATTTTTGGTATGGCCAATCAATACCAGATTTTTCTTAAAGTTTCCCCTGTTTTACTGTTTGACTGCTCTGACCTCTCTTCACTACAAATCAAATTACTCTTCGTACAGAATTCATATGACCTTTTTATTTATTTCATTTGAAAATAGACTCATTCAGAATTCCATACATATAAATTTTAATCCACAATTATTTTTGTGCAATTTCTAATGATTTTTCAAAGGCAGAATAGGGGATCACGAATTCATTCAGAACCAGTTTCACTAAAATTTAAATATCTCATAATTTCGATTTCTTTTGCTTACGCTATTTCTTTTATATGAAAATAGATTTCAATTCATATCTTATTCACTTTCTAATTCCATTTCTCCTATTTTTGGTGATTTTTCAAAATCACGTCACTGCTGCAATTCAAAAACTGTTTCATTGCAAAATATTGTTAACTAGTTTATAACATCTTTACTCCATCTCATTTAAACTCTATACATGCCATATAAATCTTTAAACATAAAACAAAAGCTACCGGAATTGATCTGGATAGTGAGCTTTGCTGTGATGATCTGATCTACCAACTTCTCTTTAATTCAATCTACATAAAAAATCAAACACATACGAGTAAGCTTGATGAAGCTTAGTAAGTTCATTGGTTTAAAAGTAACTTACCACACATAATATTTCCAAAACAATAACAAAATATTTACTAAAGTTCCCTGCCATCCACAACCATTGTTAAAATACTTCACATAGTTGAGCTCAACATTAACAACTACTCAATCTCTTCCATTTGATTCACTCATTTTATATTACTACTTATCAAATTAGGAAGCGTCTTACGAATTTGAGTGCGTCGTTGCTCGCTTGCCACGTTTCACAACTCAGAATGGATAATTCCATACCTACATTTCACAACTCAGTATGGATGATACCATACCTACATTTCACATTTGCCATGGATTAACCATGGTCTTATCCGTCAATTCATCACATGTCACGACACGAATGTACTCAATTCTGCGTTTTTCCTAATTTGAATTACCACCATTTATTCTTTCATTTATCATATTTTTCACAATCCCACAGCAAATTCATATTTAACAGCACATTATATCATTCAATCATTCACAAATAAACATATAAATTCAACCATATGAACTTACCCGGCTGATTTGTAGAAGATTTTGAAATTTAGGGACTACTCTGCAACTTTTTCTTTTCCTCTTTCTTCTTTGGTTTCTTGATCTATAATGTAAAATATTTTCACTCATCAGCATATATTTCATTTCTATTTCACTTCACAAATTATGCTCTTCAAATTTCGAAATTGTACTTTTACCCTAAAATTTACAGTTTTTACAATTTAATCCCTGCTCAATTCAGCCATCAATTGAACTAATTTTTCTCAATCAACACTTTATTCTATCATTACAAACTATTTCACAACCTTTGATATTCTGAATTTCAACACCAACCTCTAATTCACAACTTTTTCACAATTAGGTCCTAAATATCATTTCCTATCAAAATTACTTAATAAAACCACCTTAATATGAAATTATAATTTAATTTTCATAATAATTCATCATAAACTTCCATTTCTCAGCAAGGGTAACTTTTAATTTTACCCACCAAATCAAAAACTAATGAATTCTATAAGTGGATTTAGTTGTAAAAGTCATAAAAACATAAAAATTATCAAGAAAAAGCAAGAATTAAACTCGCATGGTGTAAAAATATGAAAACCAGCTTTCTCCAGAACTCCTATGGTGTTTTGGCTGAGATAATGTGAATTTTTCTCTAGATTATTTTCAATCTTATCTTAATAAACATATTAAAATCACAAAAATTCCAATTTTGCCCTTGTTTCACTTATCCTCTGCTGATTTCCTTGCCTTTGCCGTCCAACCTTCTCACTTTTAGGTTTAATTTCCCTTTAAACCCTCCTTCTTTTAACACTTGAGCTATTTAATTCTTTTAGCAATTTTGCATTTGTTACAATTTAGTCCTTTTTATTAAATTGGCTACCCAAACATTTAAATTTCTCAACTAAATTTTAATACAAATTTAATAACACTCCATAAATATTTCTAAAAATATTTATGGCTCGATTTTCAAATTTGAGGTCTCGATACCTCGTTTTTGACCCATTTGACCTAATAAATTCTTTTAATTCACTAAATTCACCAATCCACAAATTCTTCTAAATTCTCACTTGACTCATAAATATTAAATTACTATCTTATTTAATCTTACTTGCCGGATTTAGTGATCTCATATCACCATTTCCGACACCACTGAAAATTAGGCCGTTACACGAGCCTAGTAAATGGGTCTGAATTTTTAGTTGAATCCGGCCCAGCCCATTAGCAGCTCTAGTAAATTGACATGAGATGGAGGGCTTAATTTATTTTTTTATTGTTTTACGGGAGCTTAATTAATTGTTTAGTCCTATTTTAGAAATAACAATTAAGTCTTTCATGTCATTATTTTTTCTCTTCATCTTGCTATGTCAACTGTCTTGTCAGCAAAATGAATTCAATGATTCAATTAGGTACAAATCATTATTCAAATGGTTCAATTAGATACGTTTTTCGATCGAAATTTAATTAATTTTTAATCATTTTCAAAAGAATTTTAACATTTTAACAAAAAAAAATTATTAACTAACTTTTAAAATGAATAATTATATTCTCATTGTATTTAATTTATTACCCAACATGATGTTTTTTAAGAAAATATAGAATCAAAATAGAATTATTTTTTCCATTTAAGTAAACATGTGTATTGTATTTTTATGCACAATTGTGTATTGTATTTTTATGCACAAAATCTGACAAATTTTTTTTTTAAAAAAAAAATTAGAACTTCATTTTGTTGGTAAGGTGAGTGTATCGTTTTTTTATTAAAATTAATACATATTAATATCGATTTATTTTGATGTATTATTGCAAATTTATTAATTTTTTTAAAAAATATTTAATAAATCAAATGAATTAAATAAAATAAATTTATATAAAATATTAATTGATTATATAAAATATTCATTAATAAATTTCAAAAATAAAATTTATCATTTAATAAATCTAAAATAAACAAGAAAAAAAAAAACATCCCACACATTGAACCACAAAATTATTCACAATATTATTTAAAAAAAATACAATAAAATCATCTCATACTAAATATATAAAATGAAAGTTTAATAAAACATACATAAAATATTTTGTGAAACATTTAAAAGTTTTATTTATTTATTAATTTGTTTGATATATAAATTTTTGTTTTTTTATAATGTTCAAATTTTAAATTTGAAACTTAAACACCTCCATTTAGCATTGCTTATATTTGGTTGAAAATTAGAGTTCCATTTAATAATGATTGCAGCCTTACACCTTACAAGTGGAAGGCTCTTTTTGACGATACCGCAATCAAAATTTTATAATGTCAAATTCGTATATTCTGATTGTCATCTTATTTACTCCGCAAAATCTAACCCTTTTGCTCTGATTTGTTAAGCCTACCGTAGCTTGATTTTAAGATTTTTTTTAAAAAAATTGTGTGAAAATTATGCATCTAAAATATAAATTTATGTCAAAAATAATATAAAAATATTAATAATATGTCACTGAATAATGAAATATATGATTTGTTAATTACAAATGACAATTTGTTTTATTATTTTTTATATTGATTTGTTATTTTTAGTAATCAAAGTGAATCTTGTTTCAAATAATTAAAAGAAAAAATTGAACAGTAACATGAAAAAGAGATTCTTTATCGACAAAGTTCCATCAAATAAAACTATGTGATAATTTGTTTTTTTTTTCAAAAACTAAAAAGTATAACAACAACTATCAATTAAAATAAAATTAGTACAGTTTTATTGAAGTGCTGGGTTAATTATTTATTTTCTAATTAAATTATAAAGTAAAAAAATTTGAAAGATATAATATGTTTAAAGTTTTTGTATTCTTCATATATTTGGAATTTAAATTTTATATTTTTATTTTCAGGAATTTGATCATTTTACTTTTCGAATTTAAAATTTTAAGTTTATTTGCTAATATTGCTATAATTTTTTTTGTTAAATTTACTAGTGTGGCATTTTAAAATTAAAAAGATACTCACTTGGTATCTATGTAAAAAATAATTCTTAAAAATTCACATAAGCATTTTTATCAAAATAAAATATTTAGACTAAGTAATGACATTATAAGAATCAAGGTGTCAAATTATGTCAAAATTAAAATATAGATATGCAGTTTCAAATTTGAGTGAAATATAAAGATCAAAATTGAAATTTAACCATTCTTGTATGATCTCAAAAAGGTAAAAGGATTAAAGATGAAATTTGACCTTTTCATGTCAAAAGAGAGAAAAAAAAAGGGGCCCACTGTCATGAGAGGAAGGCCGAAGGTTGAACAGATGTGACGATCAGATTTTAGTAGTTTCTATTCTTTTGTTCATTGTACCTGTACCAGTAAAAATGTTGTACTCCAAATCCAAACTTGTAGAATTCTCCGCACTCTCTCTTTTGCAAACTTTAAGTATCGTAGTTGGGTTAATAGTGTCTTATACAAATGCAAAAAGAAAAAAAAAAGATAAAATCTAGATGAATCTAAATTTGTATGTGAATAGCATTATTTTCTGGCTCGAATTACATTAGAATATAGTATTTTATAATTTGAACCATTTTATAAATTTAGTAAAAATAATTTTAAATAACAAGGTAATTTACCATTAAAAAAAAATATTTTTAAAAAACCTTACCTGAAAGTGATTGGTCTACCTTGATGCAAAATGTAATGAAATTCCATGACGTAATGGTATATGTTGGAAATTCTAGAATACAACAGAGGATTCATACAGACCACAATGGTGTAAATAACCAAATTCTAATAGATGGCAATGGTGAAAAATGAATAGCTAAAATTCAGACCAGCATGTGTAAGTCACTAAGTTGGAGTGGTGGTGACTTACAAAATAGATGAGGCGTCACAAAATGGTAACCAGTAAAAGTTAGGGCAAATGCACTTAAACCTATGCACCCGCCAAAGAGAAGTGTTAAAAAATGAAAAGTAAATAGATATGTTTTTTCTAAAATAAAAAAAAAATTTATGTAAATGTTTTTTCAAGTATTATTTTTGTCCTTGTATAATTGTGTTATTGCACTCAACAAATTGATTATTGAAATTACTAAGTTGCCTTTTGAGTTTTTTAGTAGCCATATTAAAGTTTCATTTATGCTTATTAATTTCAATCTAGACATGTATTTATAATTTGTTGTGTTTGTAATTCTAGACACTAAATTATTTCAATTAAACTCTTTTCACTTTTATTAAAAACAATGTCTTGTAAAATAATTATAAATATGTTTTTTTATAAAAAATAAACTTTCATTAATTAATTACGCTACAATAAAGCAAAGGAGAAAAAAAAATATTCACAACTATGCTTGGTTGATGATGTCAATTACATTGGCGAAGCACAAAAACAATCTCGACATAACCCAACCTCTTAATGTTGAAAACTAAAATCAAACTTGTGAAAACCAACACTAACTAAAAAGAAACTAAAACTAAATGTTTAATATATTATTAACTACGAATGGCTAAATGTTTAATAGATTTCATTGTTTTTATTAGCGTGGGTTTGTTTGAAAAAGTAGTTCGATAATTAGATTTTAGTGTAATTTGTAATAACTCAAAATTTACAAGCACTGGAAAGTAAGTTATAGGGCATCCGTCTTAGTAAACCGAGTCCGTAAATAATTATTAGGAGTAATTATGAGTCTATTAGTGTGTCTAATTAAGTTTTAATTAGATGAATTTAGTTTAATTAAGAGAAATTAGGAAAAATGACTAAATAGAATAAGGTGTAAAAGTTGAATTATAGATTAAAAGAAAGTATAAAGGGCCAAAATGGAAATTAAGCCAATTCATAAATATGAGGCGGCATAAGTTGATTGAATTGAAGATATTGCATGATATTTAATTAATAATTATTAAGGTTTAATATTAAATTATAAATTATTATTATATTATGAAATAAGTTAAATAAAGGTAAATGTATGGTAAAGATTTAATACAAGTGAATTAATTAAAACATATACAATTGTAATACATGTATTATTCAAGTATAAGATATTTATTATTTATTTTTATTAAGTAAAAGATAATTATTAGATAATTAATGGAATTATAAGATTTTTTACAAGTGTATGGTATAAATGATATTGTACATTTATGAATAAAATATATATGTACATTTGTAATATTATTATTTGTTGTTTAATAGATATTTATTAAATAAATAAGATAATTGACAAATATATGGTACAAAATTTATACAAGTGTAATAATATAAATACGTACAAATGTAATTAAATAATTGATTTACTTAAATTTTAAGTATAAAAAATTTTATATTGATATTATATTAATTATTAAGTAATTAAAACAATAAAGTAAATAAAAGAAAAACAAAAAGAACAACAAAAGCCATTCGAACAGGGGAAGAAAGAATAGGAAAGAAAAATAAAAGGAAAAATTAGGGATTTGAAGCTTGAAGTTTAATTGCTAACAAGGAACTCGAGGCATCGACACACAAAAGAAAGGAGAAGATTATCAAGGAATAATCAAACAAATTCGGGTTTGTATTACTATAATTCAAGTTATTTATTATTAATTTCTAATTTTAAATTTATTTATTTTATGGTAAGTAAATATTGAGGTAAGTAACTTTATTGAATTAAATTTAGAAAATTGAATTGAATGAGAAATATGTGTTAGTATTGAATTGTATTTTGATTAGTGAATGAAAAAGTGAATTTGATATTGAAAGTGAATTTTGAATGAAAGTGAATTTGAATTGAGAATTGGAAACCCTATTAACTAGTCGGGTTGAGTCGGATATAGTTGGCATGCCATAGAATTAGGAGAGTTCAAGGATTCTTCGGCCTCGAGTCAATGAGACACTGGGTGTTACTATATTACTTTGGATAGATTCAATGAGGTATTAGGTACCAACATTCTTCGGCTTGGCTGATGAGACACTAGGTGTCAAATATTGCTTCAAACTATCCAATGAGGCACTGGGTGCCAATTTGGTGTGTATGGTTGGATCCGTGTATCCGCCAAAGTCCGAATCCGTTAATAAGGGTAATTAAATGAAAAGTTAAATCGAACGAATTTGTAACGACTCAAAATTCGTGGGCACCGGAAAAATGTGTTATCGGGCCTCCGTCTTAGTAAACCGAGTTAGTAAATAATTATTAGGAGCAATTATGAGTTTAATAGTGTGTTTAATTAGATTTTTTATTTAGTGAATTTGACTTAATTCAAAGTGATTAGGAAATAGGATCAAATTGAGTAAAGGGTAAAAGTTTAATTATAGATTAAAAGAAAATAAGAGAGACTAAATAGGTAAATAACCCAATGGCTTAAGATGAGGCGGCAATAAATGGAAAAATCTTAGATTTTTCTTGATTTATATTATAAAAAATATTATTTAATTAAAACATTATAAATTATATTAATTAAAGTTAAGATATTTTATTATAGGAAATAAATAAAATAAAGACAATTGTATGATAAATAAATTAAAATTTTGCCACATGGATGGTGATGATATACAAATGTACAAAAATATATGTGTACAATTGTAGTATTTATACTTGTTATTAAATAGATATTTATTATAATTATATAATATTATAAGATTTTTATATGACAAATAAATTAAATGGTGACAAGTGTAAGGTGATGATGAATCCAAGTGTACTAAATAAAATATATACATTTGTAATTTATATATATTTACTTAATATCAAAGTAAATAGATATTTATTATTTTTATTAAATTAAAAAGATAGTTATTAATTAAATAATTATTTATAAGATTTTTATGAAATAATTAGATAAAATCATGAAAAATGTATGGTATTGATCATGTAGAAAAGTAAATGTATATATTTGTATTATATTATTAATTATATGATAGATATTTATAATAACTAAATTATAATATATTAAGTTAATAAAATAAATAAAACAACTAAAATAATAAAAGAAACAAAAGAAAAAGAAAGGAGAAAGAACAGAAGCTTTCAAAATAGGGAGAAAGGAAAGAAGAAAAGAAAAAGAAAAGGAAAAACTAAGGTTTTAAAGCTTTAAGTTTAATTGGTAAGTTTAATCAAGTCATTTTCTTATAAATTTGATGCTTTTGGAATCCTAGAGTGAAATACTCTTGGATTTAAGTTAAAATTTTGAAAGTTAATAGTAGGGTTTATGCTGAATAAATGATGGAATTGGGGGTTTATTTGATAGAAATTTTGATTGGAATTGAATAAAGGATTGAATTGTAAACTAAACTATAAGTTTTGAGAGTTAGGGATTAAATTGAAATAAATTCAAAATTATAAAAATATGATAAAAATTAGATAGTTAAATGTGAGTTTGGCAAGAAATTGAGTAGCAAAAAGGTATGAATTGAGAAAGAAAAATATATAAGTTTAGTTAGGATTCAATTGAAATTAAAGTAAAAGTTAGATTAAAATTTCAGCAATTAAATTGTGTTGTGTTAATGATTGTGAAATTATTTTAATTGTTCGTAGCTAATGTCGAGCCTGAAGCATCAGCCCAAAAAGGAAAAGAAAAGATCATCGAGGATTAAATCTGAAGAGAATTCTGGTTTGTATCACAATAATTCAAGCTTTATCATTATTATGTGTTTAATTTACTAATTATGTGTGGTAAGTATTTTAAGGTAAGTGTTTAGTAAAATGATAGTTATATGATTGGGTACCGAATATTATTTTGTGTACTGTATTGAACTATGAAATTACTGAAGTAATGAATTACTGCAATACTATGAAACTGATTGAAATAAGGAATTATATTTGATACTGAAGTAAGATGGAAATTGTACTGAAAAATGAATTAAATACCCTATTAACTAGTCGGGCTAGTCGGATATAGTTGGCATGCCATAAGATATGGAAGTGTACGGGTTTTTTGCCGGCTTACTGATTAGGCACTTATGTGCGAACAACTGTTACTGTTACTGTTACACATTCAGCACTTTGTGTGTTAAATACTGTTACTGTTATTGTTACTGCTATCGTTACTGATTATTGTTTAAGTACTGTGTACCGTTAAGGCACAATGTGTCGTACTGGTGTGTTGGTTGGAATCCGTGTATCCACCGAGTCCGAGTCAAGTTAATAGGGACAAATGAGATAAATTTACTAATAAAACTAAATTTAAATGATATGGCATATGTGAAAGATGAGAATTGAAATAAATAATTAAGAATGGTATGTATATATATAATCAAATGATAACATAAAAAGATTAAATTGTTCATTAAGTGAAGATAATTGTAATGTAAAAGTATGTGTGTAATTTAATGTATTTAATTATAAATTGAATTATAGTGATACCACTGAGTATATGCATACTTAGCGTACGGTTGTTTCCGTGCGCAGGTTGTAGAAGTCAAGTACTGAATCAACATCCAAAGCAGACGCGACTTCAGCAAACTTTTGGTGATGTATATTTTCTTTTGATAATGTGGCATGTACATAGGATGTGTATAAAAGTTATTATGTTTTGAATATAAATGGTTAAAAATGTTAGTATTACAAGTCTAAGAATTATAATGAAAAAAGTTATCCATTTCAATTTAATTAGTACATTGATAAATTTAATTTGATATTATATATTGAGTTTGACTAGAAGGTATTTAGAATAGAAAATGAATATGTGAAATGAATTGGTTGAATTGATTATGTTTGAAATGAATACAGTTTTAATTGTAGGGGGTTTTATGTGAAAATAAGCAGAAATGCTGTTGAAATTTATAAAAAAAAAAAATCGGAATACTTGAACGAGTCCCTTCCACTTTTAATATATGTTCTAGACTTCAAGAGTTCATTATAGGGACTTAGTTATTCAATTACACTATGAATGCTATTTTTATTTATGAATTATTCGTAAATTGTCTGATATGTTCGGTAATGCCAGAACCCTGTTAGGTGACGGTTCGAGGTTAGAAGTGTTCTGAGAAATGAATCAGTTGAGCCATTGGAAAGAAATGTGATTGTGGAATATGATTCGAAAATGTGAAGGGAAAGCATGAACTAAATCTTCATGAGACAAATAATGGCTCAATGTGAAAGTATATGATGTTAACTAACGAAAAGTTAAATTGAGTTGTAAACATTGAGAAATGAAAAGTTATATATATATGAATTAGTTTGGTAAATCTTAAAGTTATATGATTTAATTTACTTGGTGATTGTATTTTAATTTGAATTATGATAATACCACTTAGTATGGAATACTCAGTGTACGGTTATTTCCGTGCGCAGGTTAATAGAAGTCTAGTGTCCCGGTCCAGCATTCGAACGATCCCGACTCCAGCATAAAGATTTTGGTGATGTTTTATTCCTTTAAGTGAAAGTGGCATGTACATAGAGATTATAATGGTTATTTTGGTATGTTATATAATTTTGTTGTTTAGAAAGGTATTTGGTGTTTTGATGATTAAATTAGTGAAATGGTAGAAATTGTTTATGGCATTTGTATTGAATTGAAATGGTTAGAATAGTTCTATGAGCTAATTAGAAATGATAATAGGGTTTTCATTAATTAAGTTGTTAAATCAATATGTCAAGTATGATTTAAGTCTGTTTGAGTATATAAATGCATTGGTTGAAATACTGGAATTGGTTTGGTTGCGATTAGAAATTTGTAGGGAATGTTAAATATTTACAAAAGGCTTATATTGAATTTAAAAAGAAATGAATGAAGTCAATTAGCAAAAATTTATATAAATTTATGATATAATTGTTATTTAACTAAAATTATTTGTAAACTGTTCGATATGTCCGGTAATACCTCGTAACCTTGTTCCGGCGACGGTTTAGGATTAAGGGGTGTTACATAATTATTTATAAGTTTATATGTATGATATGTTTAACTAATTATTATAACTAATGGGTATCACATATTTGAGTGCAATTGAGACACCCTATTTACTTGCTTTAATTATTGTGGCAAGTATTGATGGTTGAAATTCAAGGTAATAACACGTAAATATTAATTATGACGACTTTTAAACTTTTTTTTTATTTTTTTTTAATTATTAAATCATGCAATTACAATTTCAATTATCCAACATGAAATAAATAATTAACATGTAATTACCTAAGCCAACCAAAACACATTTAGAAAATTAAAAATCATTGTAATTATAATAGGATGGAGTAACTACTTTATTAAGCACGTTTTCTTGAAATTATCCCTTAAAATTTATTTGGACGACACAAAGTAATTAAATGAAAATGTAATTACTAGGGTAGAATTGTAACTCTTTAGACATGTTTGGTTTGACACAATGTAATTATATTCTCTGTCATGTTTAGTAATGCAAATTGTAATTACAAATAGGAATTACATAGTTAAATAATTTATTTTAAATATTAATTACTGTCAAAATTACTAGTCTGGTAAAAAAAAATCTAAATGAGTAATAAAAATTAAAATCAAATCAGCACATGTAATATATCAATCTAAGAAAGTAATTGATAATACAATCAATAATAGAAATAATAAGAAAAATAAACATCAGATGCAATTTTACTTAATTGTTTTAGCATTCCATATTTGTTGGGTTATTCCCTTTTTAACATTTAACATATGCTCATTGATATCATTTGTTAGTCTTTGACTAAACTCTTCATCATTTGAAATCGAATTTGAAATTGTATCATTAAAATTATCAATATATCATTCTTCTATGTAGCCTTCAAAGTATGGATGATTCCAATTCCATCTATGAATAAAGTTATAAAGTATGCAACATGCTAATACGATTCAAATTTTTTTTTATGTTATACTGAGGTGATGTTAATAAGTATTTGTTTAGAATGACAATTGATATCTCAACGACATTTCAAAGCTTAGAATGTGTTAACTTAAAAATTTCGTAAGCCATTTCTAATACTTGTGTCTAGCTCCATTTTCTCAAATGGTATCGTACCCCATGATATTGTGTAATAAAACTTTTTATATTCGATTAACTATCACACACCGCAAAATATTTAGGTTCATTGTGTAAACAATCTATAGTTTTGATTATAACAGCTCATATAAACTTAATTTAGATAAAATTTTATACTAGATTATAACCTTTTTAAAATACTTAAATTAAGTTAAAATTAATATTAAATTTTATAACATAACCTTTATAAAAAAATTATAAAGTGCCAAGTAACTCATAAATAATATAATTTTTTACCATAATTTTAAAAAGTTATTTTTTATATAAATAACACTTTTTTTTATTATAAACAAATGTATTATTATTTTATGATATATAAAATGGACTACATTCATTTTTTTTTTCTATAACTTTTAGATTATAACATTTTTTATAATATACTTTTTGACCATGACTTATAGGATTTAAATAATATATTTTTTTGTTATAACTTTATAATATACACAATTTTTTTTTTTATGATATACTTTATTAAGATTTATAATATAACTTTAGAAATTTTAGATATAACCATCTCAAACATTCATGTTCATACTTATAATATAATTTTCACAATTTAAACTTGTATAAAAAATAAAAATTTAAAGTTAAATCATACATGAGTGTTTGAAAAGTCATATGGTAATTAGATTTTGGTGTAATTATCTGCGTAATTGCTTTGATTCTCGCACACCAAATTCAATGGAATTCATTAATTACAATGATTATCCAAACATGTCATCATTATGTAATTATAAGTAATTACACTCAAATTCAATTATTAAGTTGCTTTCTAAACACTAATTACACTCAAATTCAATTATTAAGTTGCTTTCTAAACACTACCTAATGTCTAAATTTATACATTATTCGTTCAAAAAAAAAACATTATTTCCTTTGGTAGAAGTATTATTTTAAACATATTTTAGCAGATGAGTTAATAATAACCTAACTTTGATTTTCTTAGTATAAAAATATTTTTAACACATTAGCACATGAGTTAGTAATAAGCTAACTTGGTTATTTAATTTTTAGTCACTCACATAATTTGTTTATAAAAAAAAATATTTGAAGAGCTATTGTTTTAGAATTTTCATCCTTTAATTTAAAACTTAATTTTATATTAACTATCTTTTATTCTCTTAATATAATTATAGTTCAAATTCAAGTTATTTTTTAAAAAATAAACACTCGATCTTAAACTATAATTTAAGTCAAATGTTTAATTTTTTTAAGTCGTATAATATTTTAGGTCAAACAGGTTTTGATAATATTTACTTTTTAAACACAATGTCTAAAATTATCTATAATCCATTTTCAACATATAAATAGGAGGATAATAAGTTTCAACAAATTCGAATCCACGTCCCCTTGCATTGGCAATAATATTCATACTAATCGAATTAAAACTCAATAGGCATTACTATTTTGATACTAGATCTATCGTAATCTTATACGATATCGCTGCAATTAATGATAGAAAAATCAATAAAATTATCATGTAAATAATATTAAATCTTATATAACATACTTAATTATATATCATATCTTTAATATTTATAAAAATAAATACGAAATAATTTTACTGTTAATAATGTTTTTGGTGAAAGGCCTCTTTAAAATAATTACATTTATGAATAAATTCATTACAATTAATGATAGTGTCACGAAAATACATTATGAAAATAAATAAAAATAAATATTAAAATTATATATGAATTTTGATTTAACGTGTGATGTTATATATAAATATTAGTTTTACGTAATTTTATACATAAAATTTTTATTTGATTTAATTTTCATAAATCATTAACAACATCATCGAATTAACACCATTTTACATTTATATATTACATATACAAATAATTATATTAATCTAATATAAAAATAAATGTAGGTGTTAATTTCTTTAAATATATATAATTTAATCAAAATAAAAATTTATTATTTCTAATTGTATCAATAAAAATATGTCTAAATTTAATATTATCCCAATAAAATAACTCCACATATATCATGTAATTAACGCTAATTAGCATTGGGATGGTAGTTTTCTTTTTTATTACATTTATTTCTCTTTGGAATTTATTAAACAAGTGGAAAAGAAAATTTAAATTACGAATGAGTTTTCCCCCCGGAGAAACAGATAATAAAATAACTAGAGAACCGTAAAATTTTAGGAGTTTTTTAAAAGTCATCAAGTGATTTAATAAAATATAAATTATATTTAAAGTTAAAAACATTTTCTAATAAAAGATATAGATTGTTCGATAATTATACATTCTTTATTCTTTATTTTAGTATTTTTATAAATTTTGTGATTGAATTTATGTTGGATTTAATAATATTAAAAACGTAAAATTATTATTTTTTAAATGTCTCAGATTACAACGTAAATTCCAACTTCGAGAAGAGGTAAGGGTAAAGTTATCAATTAACGCCAGAGGCATCTAAGGGATAAAGACGTAATTATGTATATAAAGTAATAAATATAATTAAGAATCAGATGCATATAAATCAAAATCTCGACTCAAAAAAGATAAAAAAGAAAAAAGAAGAAAAGAAAAACCCTTTCCAAAGAAGGGTTTGTTTTTCCTCACCACCGTCCTCACATCCTTTTTCTCTTCTCTTCTTTGCGCCACCCGCTGAAGAAGGGTTTGTTTTTCCTCACCACCGTCCTCACATCCTTTTTCTCTTCTCTTCTTTGCGCCACCCGCAGAAGAGAGAGGAAAAAAGAAACTCACTTTCATCACGTGTCTCTCTTATATATAAAAAATCCTCCTTCCTTTTTAGGTTTTTCTTTTTCAACATTCAGATTCAGCGTTTTAGATATCGCTGAGTTGTTGGTTTTTATATATCGGACGGCTGAGATTGGATCTTACCTGAGAAAAGAAGTCGAGGTATGCAGCAAGGTGATCAGACAGTGTTGAGCTTAAGACCTGGTGGTGGTCGAGGGAGTAGATTCCTTGGTGGTGGTTCTTCTTCATCGTCATCCTCTTCTTTATCTTTTGGTTCACTTTCTTCTGATCTTCCACTTTTCCGTCCTCATGTCGGTGCTCCTTCTTCCTTTTCCATCAAGGTTATATGCCTGTTTTTTTTGGATCTAGCCTTTTTGATGTTGACTTTAGTTGCTTTTTAAAAAAAAAAAAATTAACTGCTAATGTAGCAGCTATTACGTACTACTCTTTTGATATTGGATATTTTGATAGTAGATTTGATTTTATCTGAGATAAAACATTTACATCTTTTATTTTTCGTGACTTAGTTTCTAACCTTATCCTTTTTGGTTTAGTAGCATACTTGTATTTTCTTTAATTGGAATGCGCCGAGAGATATCTTTTGGGCATTTAAAAGAGGAAGAATGTGTTTAGCTTTGTTCTAATTCTTGGTGGGGCACTTAGTATGTGTACTTGACAAAGAAAAAAAAGGTAGTCCTTAGTTGGAGATTTTTTGAGTTGAGTGCCTAAAGAACCTACAAATACCAAGTATCTTATATATATATATTGAAACAAATATAGATATTCCGTTTTTTGAAGAGCAATTGCTTGTCCCAAAGTTTATTTCATCACACGGACAAGTTTTTTTAGCACGCACGAGCACATATGAAATCAATCAAATTCAATTGTGGAGTTTTGAAATATAAGATAATAATATATAGTTCTATAGTTTCAAATTCTATTTACTTGGAGAAAAGTAGCTAATACAATTGAGTTGATATTTTAATTGTATGGACCTTTTTTTCCCATAATAACTAATTTATCAGTTGCTTTACTGTTGTAGGCAGGAGACTCACGATTTGATGGGCGTGAATGTGTGCGGTACACTAGGGACCAGCTTTTGCAGCTTAGGGAGGTAATTGCACGAACTTGTGCTTAGTAATACACTTAATCTGTGCGTCAGCAGCCTATTGTTGCATTTTACATCTAAAAAACAAACAGAAAACCAGTAAGCCTTCATTTGCATGCAAGGAAGTTCTTCAATGTTGTTAGCATTCTGCTTCAATTCTATTGAGTTAGTTATGCAAATAAGCTGTTCAGCATTTTTCCTAATTGGTTTTGGTTCTACTGAATTGAAATTAAGGGCAGTTTGTCTTTTCTTGATAGAGTATATGATTATGTTTGCCATCACTTTAGGCTGTAGAGGTTTCTGAGGAGATTCTTAAAATCAAACGAGAAATTGAAGTGGAACTCTTTGGTGAAGATCAGAACTGGGCTCGTGGAGAAAGCAATGTAAGCTCTAAGTGCTTGCTTTTTTTTTTTTTTTTTTTTTACTTTTTAACGATCTTATTCTTGTAGCAACAAACCGCAATGACAAAATTCCTGTATTTCCAAATATTACTACTAAGCAATCATTCTTTGTTAACATTTGTCTATTTTTTTATTATCTTTTTCCAGTCATCAAATCAGGTTCCGACCCGTTATACTGAGCCTGACAATCGTGATTGGCGCAATCGCTCAGCACAGTTTCCTTCTACTGGAGAGGAGAGGTCCTGGGAATCACTTCGGGATAGAGAATCGGGAAACCGATATGACTCCAGACAGCCTGAAGCTAATCAATTTAATCGTCAAGATCAGCTCAACTCTCAGTTCTCAAGGGCCCAAATCTCTTCTAACCAGGGGGTAATTCTCATAAAACGAGATTCTTTTTGTTTTTGAGATATCATTTGCCTTCTTTTCATTATTGTTTGTGTTGGCTATTGCCGGAATTGTTAGTATGCTACTTCTTGGGGTTGTTAGGTGGGTATTTAAGGCATTTTGTGACATATTATTTGGTCAATTAGCTTTTTGTAGGTAAATTTACATTGGGCATTAGTGATGCATTGGCTGTTCTGCTCCACTCGACATCTTGACCTCTAGGCATTTAGTTCAATCATAGAAAATTAATTGAATGAGTACACCATTGATTTTTTGTTTTTAGTAATTTTTATGTATGATAATAGTTGGTTCAACAGTGTTAGTAACCTCATCTGCTTCACTTCTGATGCATTTTCTCAATTTTTGCATAGTGATGACATTCTATGGACTTTGTCACCTGCTTTGTTCATATTATTTACTCCTGTAACTCTAAGAGAATCAAGTATTTCCTGCAGCAATATATGTCTATAATTTGGTTTTGGAATTAATATTCCTTTCCTTTGTTGAACCAGGGAGGACCAACTCCAGCCTTGATTAAGGCTGAGGTACCATGGTCAGTCAGAAGGGGTAATCTTTCTGAGAAGGAGCGTGTCCTAAAAACTGTAAAAGGGTAAATATATTGAAAATATGTTTTTTGCATCGTACATTGAATTATACACATTCTATTGATTTTATTGATAAACCATAAATTTAAATAGCTGGTCACATGGGAAGGTATTTTTTCTTTCATAGCCAAATTTATCTTCTATTGCGCATGCAGTTATGGTTTACAGTTTTTAAAATCTTGCAAAGTGGTTTTGATATCAATTTATGATATTTATTGTTAATTACTGTTTTTTGTAAATGGTTTTGTTTTATGTGCAGTATATTGAACAAGTTGACTCCTGAGAAGTATGATCTTTTGAAGGGCCAACTTATTGATTCTGGCATCACATCAGCTGACATCTTGAAGGTTATTATTTTCGCATTCTGTTATTTTTTTTACTTCACTGCACAATGTTTTGTGCATTCGCACTTGTTTGTACATTCTTTTCATATAAATGTGTATATATATGCATACACGCTTCATACGTTTCACTTAATATTTGTGTTCTTTTAGTTACTGTATTTGCAAGTGACATTAGTAGTGACATCACTGATGGTATCTCTATTATCTTTACAGGGTGTTATTTCTTTAATTTTTGAGAAGGCTGTTTTGGAACCCACATTTTGCCCCATGTATGCTCTTTTATGTTTTGATCTTAATGATAAGCTCCCCTCATTCCCATCCGACGAACCTGGTGGAAAAGAAATTACTTTTAAGCGAGTCCTGCTGAATATCTGCCAGGAGGCATTTGAGGGAGCTGATAAGCTCAGGGAAGAAGTGAGGTTGATGACATCTCCCGAGCAAGAGATGGAGCGCAGGGATAAAGAAAGGATGGTCAAGCTCCGGACTCTTGGTAACATTCGGTTAATTGGTGAGCTTCTGAAGCAGAAAATGGTACCTGAGAGGATAGTCCATCACATTGTGCAGGTTATTGCCATTGCCAATACTACGTTTCTCATCAATCGAACTTGAATACTTGGTAATTTACTGAAATAAGCTTTTTGCCTATTCTGATGGATAGGAACTTTTGGGTCAAGATTCTAAAGCTTGCCCTGCCGAGGAGAATGTTGAAGCCATTTGTCAGTTCTTCAATATTATTGGTAAGCAGCTTGATGAGAGCCCAAAATCACGGCGCATAAATGATGTGTACTTCAACAGACTGAAGGAATTGACTACAAATCCTCAGCTAGCACCGAGACTGAGATTTATGGTTCGTGATGTTCTTGATCTGCGTGCAAACAACTGGGTTCCCAGGCGTGAGGAGGTAACTCATAAATGCCATCAAATTTTTTGTTAAGATTAGATACAATGTTGACACTCCATTTTAATGGGTTTTGATGTCTCTTTTTTTGCATTGATTTTTGTAGGTGAAAGCCAAAACAATTACAGAAATCCATTCAGAGGCTGAAAAGAATCTTGGGCTGCGTCCAGGTGCTACTGCAAGTATTAGAAATAGTCGTGTTGTTTCTGTTGGTCCAATGAGTCCTGGTCCTGGTGGTTTTCCTATCAATCGTCCTGGTACTGGGGGTATGATGCCTGGAATGCCAGGAACTAGGAGGATGCCTGGAATGCCTGGAATGGATAATGATAATTGGGAGGTTCCTAGAAGCCGGTCAATGTCAAGGGGTGATGGACTGGGTATCCAGTCTGGAGGGCGTGGTGCCTCATCAGTAGTCAATAAGTCGACTTCAATGAATCAAAGGCTATTACCTCAAGGTAGTGGTGGCCTAATGAGTGGTAGGACAAGTGCCCTGTTGCAGAGTAGTTCAACCCCTCCTGCTAAGCCACCCAACTCAATTTTAGGTGCTGAGCCTGTTGCACAACCTTCTCTTTCCCCTAAACCTGCTTCGGTGGAGAAACCACCAACTCAGGCTGCCGGGCTGAATACAGATGATCTTCAGAGAAAAACACGGGCATTGTTAGAGGAATATTTCAGCATTAGGCTACTAGATGAAGCATTACAGTGCGTGGAGGAACTAAAATCTCCAGCATACCACCCTGAGGTTGTTAAAGAAGCGATCTCCATTGCTTTGGAGAAAAGCCCACCTTGTGTTGAACCTGTTTCAAAGCTTCTGGAGTACTTGTTTATTAAGGAAGTTCTCACAGCTAGAGACATTGGTACTGGATGCCTACTCTATGGTGCCTTGTTGGATGATATCGGCATTGACTTGCCAAAAGCACCAAATAATTTCGGAGAAATAATTGGAAAACTTGTTCTGGCGGGGGGATTAGATTTCAAGGTGATGAAAGAAATCCTTAAGAAGATGGAAGATGACATGTATCAGAAAGCTGTATTCGATGCAACTATGAAGATCATTAGCTCAGATCCTTCGGGGAAAGCTCTGTTGGATGCTCAGGCGATTGAAGTTGATGCCTGTACGAGTCTATTCTGAAATTTGCAATCTACTTCACTTTACTATATCCGTCCGACCATCCATCCATCCATTCGTCGCTTTTTATCACCACTTAAATATAATGTCCCCTGCCGGTTTTCCCTGTTTTTCGAGGCGAGCAGCTTGTAGTATTTTTTATTGATGAAGTTAGAGCTACCTGCAAAGGACAGGTGAAATTTTATTGAGTTGTATGTTTTTCTCCGGGTTGATAGAGGTGTTTTATTGAGAAATAGGAAATCAAAACATAAATGTCATGTGCATTACCTTTTAGGTAAAGTGCATGCCAAAATTCTCGGGGAAAAATGGTCTCCCTTCATTTAAGGGATCCAGTTGTTTTTTTGACACAGTTATTTATTTAGTTTATTGAACTTAGTCAAGTTTTGTTCCGTCTTTAAGTGAACCCATCATAATTTAAATTTCATTTCATATATTTATGTCTATATAAGCATGAATGTTTGGAGCTGGATTTGTCACAATGCTTGCATTTTATGTTATGTACGTGTTTTGTGTGCCAGACTGCCAACTAATGTGAATTTCTTTTTTCTATGAAATTGTGGTTTGGTTGGTGATTGTATCATGATTTTTCTAAGACCAGCACGAATTATTGAGTTTTACCGATTGAAAATTGATTATTTGTTTTTGTTAATTTTGAACTAATATTATATAATGAAACTGTTTTAAACAGTAACTCCCTTACACTGGAATTAAATTTGAATATAAATGTGAAACTTGTAGAACCTCGTAGGAATAACTGTTTAAATCGTTTATTTTGCCTTTAAACCTAACAAATTTAAACTAAATACGATTACATGAAATTGATGATTTTTGTAAAATTGGTATTGTATAAAAAATGAAGAAGATGAGACAAATATATATATATTAGAATTGTTTTCCAACTTTGGAAGGTTTTGGTTAAAATAAAGACAAATTTAATTTAATTAAAATATGAAAATATGAGCTTGATTTGAGCTTGTTAGTCTTATATATTATATGATTTGTAGCATATAAAACTCAATTTTTATAACAATGTAATATTAAAATGTAAATATTAAAAAATATTAATTATTTAAAATTTTAATAAATAATTAAATAATTAAATAATAAATTAAAAATAATATAATTTTTTCTAAAAGAAATATATGGAACAGCTTTAAATGATTTTAGTTTTTTCTTTTTCATATTTCATGTTTGTTTTATAGTTCATGTTTGGAATTAGTAATTGTTCCTTTCAGCAAAATTGATTTCAAAGTTTGAATTTATTTTTTCTTTTTGAGAGAACAATATGTCTTACCATTACACTTAATACTTGTTGGAAAATTAGTATTTATAAATATAAAGTGTATTAATACCATATGCAAAATTGCGTCGAATATGACCAAACTTGATCATGAACACTTCTTACTGTAGGGATGGCAATAGAGCGAGATAAGAGGAGTTGATGTAGTTAGAGACAAATCTAGGAGGCTGGTAGGGGCCTTGAACCCCTAAAATAATTTTTTTTTATTTAGACTTTTATAATTTATAGAATTTTAAATTAGTAATGATAAAATTTTTATCATATTTTTACCCCCTAAATGTAGCACCCCTTACCCGAGACCGTTGCCGGAGTCGAGCACGAGGCATTACTAGACTTAACTTACTAGTTCGGGGCATAAAAATTGAAACTGTCTATCTGTGTCATGTTCACTAAATGAATTATAACTTGAGTTACGAAACTCGAAATCTAGATCCGTAAATTTTCCTTGAAACTAGACTCATATATCTTCTTACTGTAGTTTTTCCAGAATTTTTGGTGTGGCCAATTAGTACAGTTTATTAGTTAAAGTCTCCTCTATTACACAGTTCGACAGTTCTGACCTCTCTTCACTAAAAATCAATTATCTCATAATATACAACTCTTTTTCCTATACCGTTTTTTTTATATAAAAATAGACTCAATAAGCTTTAATTATATATCTCATGCATAACCTAATTCCATTTCTACTATTTTTGGTGATTTTTCAAAATCACGTCACTGCTGCTGTCCAACTATTCCCCAGCATATAATTACATAATTTCTTTAAAATAACTATCAACTAGGCATTTCATAACATCCAAATCATGTTCTTAATTAACCATTTTAATGGGCAATCATTACCAAACATTTACAAGCCAATATTAAGCCATATCATAAGGTCATACACACAAAATGGCTAAGTCCCTATACATGCCATAACTTGAAACGTTCGAGTCACAAAATACCAATATAATCCTTTGATAATGTGTAACGATCTCCAACGTCCTTCGATCCCCGAGTTGGCTTGTAATACTATAAAAAATAAATAAAGAATGGGAGTAAGCATAAAGCTTAGTAAGTTTACATGTAAATAGATAACAACATTCTTAATGAATTATCTTATTCTTTTCTTATCAAGATCACTTAAGCTTTTAATCCAATATACTTAACTTATATTCTTACCTTACCTTTTAACATGAACTTGTCTTACCTTACCTTTTTAGCTTGAACTTGTCTTACCTTTACTCTGGTATACTCTTTAAATTTTCCCGTTGAACCACTTGCAATACTTAAGGATACGCGGGTACCTTTCCTTATGAAACTTATCCATTGCCATGTCTTGACATGGTCTTACGTGGTATCCTTGCCTTATGAACTCACCAATGCCATGCCTTGGCATGGTCTTACATGGGACATTTGCCTTATAGTAACATATCAATGCCATGTCTTGACATGGTCTTACATGATTTCCTTAAACCCTAATGTCATGACATTTGTATCCTACACATTCCTAAGGTTCAACCGGAACTTTCTGAGATAGTTTTTCCATCAATTCATACTTGAGTCTTTAAATAATAAATTTATAGAATAAATATGTAAATGATGGAATTTATTAATATTAAATGTAAAATAATAGAATATTGCATTTATTTACCGCAAACTTACCTCGAAACCAAAATATGATAAACTATATCGATTTAGTCCACTATCTTTTTCTTTCCCCGATCTAACTCCAGATTTCGTTCTTCTTGATCTATAATAGCAAATTTAGCTTATTTAATACTCACATTTACTAAAACAGTCCTTAACTCTAACTTTGGAAAAATTACAATTTTGCCCCTAAACTTTTACATATTTACGATTTTGTCCCTAGGCTCGAAAATTAAACTTCAGCCCTTATTCTTATGTTTTATAACATGCTGAACATTTTTCCCTTCTATAGCAACTTCAAATTCTTACTATAATACATACTCATGAACAATAACAACTTTTACCAATTAGCTCGTTTTACTTGTTTTTACCGAAAATCACTTAGTAAAAATCGTTCCTCTACTCATAAACATGCATAATCTACCATCAAACATCAAAATACACAAGCTTTCAATAATGGCATAATTCAAAATATTCACCAAAATCAAAAATTCAACATAGGTTTTGTAGATAACTTAGTAACGATATCGAAAACGTAAAAATTATTAAAAACCGAACTCAAATCACTTACCTATTGAGCTTGTAAAGGCTGAATATTACAAAGCTTCTTCTCCCTATTCTTTTCTCTTAGTTTCGGCCAACCATGAGGAAAAGATGAACACTTTCATCTTTTATTCATCTTTTATCAATTACATTACTATAACATATATTAAACTAACATATTTTAACATAAAATATAATAAAAATTCCACTCATCACTATTACAAACACATCATGACCGGCCACTATGCACATTTTTCTTTCATTTTGTTTATTTTATTCTATTATAACCACCAACATATTAAAATAATGCACCATTTTCACCTAAAGAAGTAATAAACAATTAAATCATCCTTTCATGCACACCAACCGCCCACTAACCTCCCTTTATGGCCAAATCGCTACTTTAAGCCTCAAATTTATTAAAACATCAACAATTAAGCACTATCTCATCTAACCATAGAATTTTCAATTTACGCGATTAAGTCCTTATTTCAAATTAAACACACAGACAGATAAATTAGCTCACGAAAATTTACCACATGCTTAATCACATATCAACGGCACATAAAATAATATTAAAATATTTTACTGACTCGAATTTATGATTTTGAAATCACTATTCCGTTTAGGCCCTATTTCGGGATGTTACACTAAAAAAATAAAATTTTGATTTAGTCCTCTAAAAATTATAAAGATATAGGCTATTAAAATAATAAAATTAAATTTTTACTATCATAAAAATGTATAATCAAATCCGGCCCCTCCCAAAACTTTTGAAGTTTGCCTCTGCCTCCCTAAGCCATATTTTTAGATCCGCCACTCAATATAGTTAAATCTACCACTACTCCATAGTTGGCGTGCTTTGATCTATGGACTACACCGCTCCATTATAAATATATACTCTTAAAAATTATTATCAATTTCAAAGTGTTGGATGTATCTATTTTTACCCCACTCTATCTGTTTCTGCTTAACTTCTTTTTTTATGAAAAATTTCCCTTTAAATTTAATTTATATTATTTTAATATTTTCAATATTTTTCAACACAAGTAAAATATTTAAACATAATTCTTCAAATAATTTAAACATAAAACATATAATTTTTTTAACATATTATTACAATTTTACCCTTTTTAATATATATATTTAAAACCTCATTTCTAGTTTCCCTTTGTCTACATGTATCTCTCATGAATCACTCGAGTATTGATTGTGTCGGCGTCGTGTCCGATTCGTGTTTGATTTCTTTTGTTCCGTTTCCCGGCGTTTCAGACACCGGTACGAGGGATTTCCAGCATTAGTGCTTAAAGATCGGATGATGAGTTCGAGAAATGGAGGATCAAAAGGGAAAGAGGTATCTGGAGTCTCTAGTCCCAAGGGTGACCAGCTAAGCCATGGTGTAGCGGAAATGAACTTGGATTCTTCACAAGATGATGGTGAGTGGGAAGTTATTCAAAGAAAACCCAAGAATAGAGGTAGAGGCAGTGGTGCAAAGCCATGGGGTTCTCAAAATTCCAACCCTAAACCTTGGGATGGAGGCATGCAGGGTAATGCTGGACCTGGAAGAGGCACCGGCGGCAATGCTTGGGCTAATCATGGTGCTGATTCTAGGATGGCAACTGGCCGAGGGAATTCAAGGCCCCAAATAGTCAACAAGAGCTTGGACAACAACCAAGTGCCTTCCAATCCTGTCATTCGCCCGCCTCTTGAGCATGGTTGGAATTGGCAATCAAGAACTGGTTCTAATCCATCCAAGGGTTTTCAAGATGGATATGAGAAAGACAATGTCAACGCTGAGGCTGAAAAAGACAACGATGTTGATGATATTTAGGATGATTCGGATGATGTTGCTGCTGATGATTCTGACAATGAGCTTCTAACCGATGAGTTTGATTCAGATTCAAGTCAAAAGAGCCACGAGACAAGAAAGAAAAATAGATGGTTTAAGAAGTTTTTTGATAGATTACATAAGTTGCGCGTGGAAGAGATCAATGACCCAGCAAGGCAATGGCATTGCCCGGCTTGCCAAGGCGGTCCTGGTGCCATTGACTGGTATCGAGGCCTTCAGCCATAGTGACACATGCGAAAACTAAAGGATCAAAAAGGGTGAAACTCCATCGTGAACTTGCTGAACTCTTGGATGAGGAATTGCGTATAAGGGGTACTTCAGTTATCCCTGCAGTTGAAGCTTTTGGGAAATGGAGGGGCTTAAAAGATGAAGAAAAAGATCATGAAATAGTCTGGCCACCTATGGTAATCATAATGAATACAAGGCTTCAACAAGATGATAATGATAAGGTACCCCGAGAACTTGTACCATTTCTGTTTTCAAGTTATAATTCAATGGAATTTAATTAAATCTTTGTAATTACTGAGGAGCTATTTATTGCGTTGTGTACTTCAGTGGATTGGTATGGGAAACCAAGAGCTGCTTGACTGTTTCAGCTCATATGCTGCCTTGAAGGCTCGCCATTCATATGGTCCGCAGGGGCATCGTGGGATGAGCCTTCTGATTTTTGAGAGCACAGCAAGAGGTTATTTAGAAGCTGAGCGTCTGCATAAGCATTTTGCTGAGCAAGGAACGGATAGAGAGGCTTGGGAACACCGTCGGGTCTTATTTTATCCAGGTGGGACGCGCCAACTCTATGGTTACATGGCAAACAAGGAAGATCTGGACATCTTCAACCAACATTCTCAAGGTTCTCTCCTACTGAAGACAATGGTTATTTGCATGCAGGGATAAACTGCGAGATAACTTTATTGCACGAAAAGTTTCTTTATTATTTTCTGCCGATTCTTATGCATTTAATTCACTTGTGTGTAAATGTTATGTTGATTAGGAAAATCTAAACTCAAATTTGAGATGAGATCTTATCAAGAGGTGGTTGTTAATCAAATCAGGCAAATGAGCGAGGCCAACCAGGAGCTTATTTTTTACAAGAACAAGTTTGCTATACAGCAAAGGCTCAAAACTGCCCTTGAAGAGTCTTTTGGTATTGTGAGCGAAAAGCTCCGGAAGACAATGGAGGAGAACAGGATTGTGAGACAGAGAACCAAATTGCAGCACGAACAGAACAAGGAAGAGGTAATTGTTTTAGTTTCTTATAATTTACATCTAAATGCAGATGCAAGCTAGTGGCTTTCTTCACAGATTTGTTGCTAGATGTATGGTTGTGGCGTACTAATTACTAATTTATACCATAGAACATAACTTCATTTTGGTAAGTTACAGGTTGATCATATCTTTGCAACCATATTTATCTTAACTAGCCAGGGACGAATATGAAAACTTTCAAGTATCTTCATATGTTTGCTATGCTTATACATCTGTGACCTTATTTTTTGGACATGAATATGAATATGAAAACTTTGCGAGTATCTTTAGATGGTGGAGATGAATATGAAAATTTTGCATCTTCAAGGAATGTTCCAGGTAGCATTTCATTTTTATTTGGTAGGACCAAGCAGTTTAGTATGGCCTTAGAACTTTGAGATGCTTTAACTCGAAAAAACATCCATGTCCAAACCATCTCTTTCAGAGCATGTTAGTGTATTCCCTTGAACTTTTCCATGTACTTGATAAATTACATTCTATTTTCTATTCTCTAGTTTCTGTTTGATGTTAACTGTTTTGTATATTGCTCTTCGCAGATGGATTTCCAAGAACAATTCTTCAAGGAACAAATCAAATTTATTCATGAAGCAAGGGATGAGGAGGAGGAGAAGTTTGAGAAGCTGCAGCAGCAACAGCGTGAGAAGTTTGTCAAGCAGTCTACTCCTAATACTTCAAATACGGAGGAATACAGGCGTAGGTATGTAAAATTGATGCTAATGTGAATTTGCATGTGTAATCGGATCGAAACATGCTAGAATGCTGCTACACCTCCTTTTATTTGTTTATTAATTTGTCTACATCAATCATGAGATACCCATTTTTCTTCCTCGTTTCATTTGTAGGGCGGATGAAATTGCAAAATTCATAAAGCTCCAGGACGAAGAGATGGAAGCTTTTGTGTCTGAGAGGGACAAGCTGATTACCGTACACAAAGAGAAGATGGCTGCAATGAGACAGAGGCATTGGCAGGAAGAAGTTGAGCTCGAAAAGGAGTTTGATACGGAATTGAGCCGTCTCATGGAGAAGTATACTCCTATGCCTGGAATGGACAAATATATATATTAGAATTGTTTTCTACATAAATTAAATTTGATTAAAATATGGGCGAGACTTCTGAGTTCAATTCAATCGCATATACAACTTCATTTTATAATAATATAATACTAAAAAATAAACATTAAAAATATGCGTTGTCTATTTAGAATTTCAATAAAAACATATTAAATAATTACATATTAAATTAAATATAGTATAAGTCTTTTGTGAAAAAATATATGGACTAGCTTCGAATGATTTTAGATTAGTCTTTCCTCTTTTTTTTTTTTTTTTTTTTTTTTTTTTTTTTTTTATGTTTGGAGTTAATGGTTAATAGGTGTTCTTCTCAACAATATTGATTTCGAGATTTAAACTTCGCTCTCTCTTTGAAAGTACAATGTATTTTACTATTACATTTAATATTTGTTGGTAAATTAGTATTTATAGATATGAAGAGTACTAATACTATATATAAAATTGAGTCGAATCTAACCAAACTTTGATCATGAACACTTTTTGTAACATATTATTTACAATTTTACATTTTTAATATATATATAATGATAAAATAATCATTTCATATAATAAAATTAAGTGAGGAAAGATGAGCAATTATCATAATTATTTTATATCCATTATCAAAAAAATTTACTGTGCCCTTCCCCGCATTCTCTTTTTAAAAGAAAAAAATCACTTCTTTTAGAGCGGGTGAATTCAAAATGCATTTGCTATCTTTATTTAATTATTATGTATATAATTAAAGTAAGTATATTAGGTTAATTATAAACATGGTAAAAAAAATATACTACCGAAAAAAAGAAAAATGGCAAAAATGATATAAGCGTGATTCAAGGATGTGTTGTTCGCCTTGTTTCGTAGACTGAATCGAATGGCACTGCATTTAGCACTATAATTATAATAACAAAATAAAAAGTAGCACTAAAAGATTGGCGCTAATATCACTGCAAAAAAAATATAAGGTGCAAAACCAGTCATGGAGATGGAGCCAAAAAAAGTTATAAAAATTATAATAATAAAATAACGCAATTCCCATTACTCAGTTTCCCGTAAAAATCAATATTCAAAACACAGCAAATTACTGAAATCTCCATAGCTACAGAAGAGAAAGAGAGTAGAGCCCAGCTTCAAAATCACTCCATTTGTATGATAGGAATTTTTTAAGTACAACAAAAGCAAACCCTACTAATTATATTCCTTTTTTGTGTTTTGATTTTCTAATTTAAGGGAAAAGAAAAAGAAGGAAACCCGTGCTTCTGAGAATCAGATTCATTTACCTACCCTCCCTCTTGTTTTCTCTCCTTCTCTTTTCCCCCCCCTCTTTTCCATTTTAAGGGTTCTATTTTTTATTTTTATTTTTTTTGCATTTGTTTCTCGTTTCTATCGCTTCTTCTCTTTGGGTTCTACGAAAAATTTGATTTTCTGAAAAAAAAGTTGGAATTTTTATGTGCCTGTTTGCTAAAGTCGAACCTTTACTTCACAGTTATTTTATCTTAGAACAATGAAAAAACGTATTCAATAACCCTGGAGAAGACTATTTTTTTTCAAATAATAATTCTCTTATTTTTTTTTATCCCAATAATGAGTAACAAAGGAATGGCGTTGTTTGATGATAAGAGAGATATGTTTTTCTCTATATGTGATTTGGGTTCTCAATGGAGTCTCGAGCCAAATACTTCTTATCCAAGTGGCTTATTTGCTAGCGTTGGTCAAATGGGAATGGGATTTGGCGCTTCACCCAACTCCCCAAATCCGCGTAACAACGACGGAACCAAACCTCCATTTTCCGATTTGTTTGCCAAGTATTTACCGATTCGGGTTATAGAATTACCGGAAGGTGAAGTGGCGTCGACAAAGAAGAAAAAGAAACTAGAGTTGAAACTGAAAATCAAGATTCCTAATCCTTCATTAAGGAGGTTAATAAGCGGTGGCATAGCTGGGGCGATTTCAAGGACTTGTGTTGCGCCATTGGAAACAATAAGGACCCATTTGATGGTTGGGAGTAGTGGGAATTCCACAACTGAGGTGTTTCATAATATATTGCAGAATGATGGGTGGAAAGGGTTGTTTAGGGGTAACCTTATTAATGTGATTCGAGTTGCACCTAGCAAAGCCATAGAGGTAATAACTCCCTTGAATTACAAATGGTATTTTTATGAATATTATCCAGTTTGTTTATCATTTTTGTGTTATTGAATATTGCAATGTTGGTTAATCACTTTGCTTGGTTTTTGAGCTTTGTGATGTTGTATATTCAGTATAAAGTATTTTGGTTTGATAGGTATTCTTGAATGTGAATGATTCGGATTTAACTAAATGCGAGCCTTTCTCATGCCTGTTGTTAATGTGTCAAACTGCATTTCTTGTTTTTATCTACTGTGGTTGTAAACTGAGTGCTGCGGTCGCTACTTTCATATGTATATTTGTTGTATTGGTTTATAATTTCATTTTAACTGTTAGGCTATCTGTTCAAGCAAAAGGGTAGATTGTCACCTTAACTAGATTAAAGTGGCTGTTTTCTGATTGGTTGGATAATGAAACAAAGCTTAATTTACATTGGAAAAATGTGGCAACTTCTGGAAGTAACTTTGATGTTTCATTTTCTTACTGCTCTGTTTTTTGGACATGTCATCAATATGGATGTTAAGGCAGCAGAACATAAAAGAAGAATAAGAACTCTCATCATAATGACAATTTTATGTATATACTGTTGCACCCTTCTGCTCCATTCAAAGCCAATTAATTCTCACTGAATGATGTTTCCATATCTTAGTGATGTTATCTTCTTGATCTTCTAATTCTTGTCCTCACAAGATTGAGTATATATTAGATGTTTTGATAAACATCTACTTGCTGTCAAGTGTCAACTGTTTCTATCTTGTTAAATATCATCAACTGAATGTGTAATTGACTAAGGGTAGTCTTCTTTTATGGTTCTTACCATCCTAAAAGATGAACAAACTATACAAGGAGATGTGTGGAACCCAGGGAAGAAGACAAAGAGGAGTTGGCAGTGGCCTTGCCTCCCCCCCCCCCCCAAAAAAAAAAAAAACAACCACAAAAAAATTAGATTTGTCATTTGGTCCCTTAAATTTTATGAAATTACATATTAGTATAATGGTAAAATTGCACATTGCTCCCTCCTAACATATTAGTATAATGGTTTCGTCCCTGGCAGAACCATTGAAGATGTAATATTAATCATGTAGGTTAATAGTGTTGAGCTGTTGGCATCAATCTTCCATGGTTCAATACTCATAACATGATTCATAACATGGTTCAATACTCATGATGGCATCGTTCTTCATTTATCACTTGTTAGTGAACATTGCCATCATGAGTTTTATGCCTCTTTTGTAGATCACTTCTACTTTGTCATTGTTGGTTATGCTTTACAGTTCAATTCCTTAACTCAGTTTTCTAGTAGAACCCACGAATGTTTTAAGCAAGCTTTTCTAAGAGTTAATCTATGCTTGCATTTTTCTTCTTATTACTAGCTACAGGGGTGTTTTCTTGTTGGCTTGTTGCAATAATAGTTTTGCAAGCTTTGTCCTTGTATGCATCACATGAACTGATGTCATACAGAACTAACGGAAGGCCTCAGACAATGAACATGATTTGGCTATTGCTAGTGATTTTTTCTGCAGCAAAATGATAGCAAAACAGCTTAGCTGCATCTTTCTGCATATTATGCTTCTATGCTGTATTCATCTTGAAACATAGTTGTCTTTTTTAGTCAAATGAGAGTTGCAATTATTGCTGACATATTCATATATTAATTTCCCATGTACTGCAGCTATTTGCTTTCGATACCGTGAATAAGACTTTGTCACCCAAACCTGGGGAAGTATCAAAGATTCCAATTCCTCCCTCGTTGGTTGCAGGGGCTTGTGCTGGAGTCAGCTCAACTTTGGTGACCTATCCTCTCGAGTTAGTTAAGACTCGACTAACTATTGAGGTAAACACTGACTAAAATTTGCAATTCACAGTTTAGAAGTTTTTGTTTTCACTTAAATCCGGGACCTGTGTTTACTTGCAGAAGAATATGTATGATGGTATACTCGATGCTTTCTTGAAAATACTGCAAAGGGAGGGCCCTGCTGAACTTTATAGAGGTCTTGCTCCGAGTCTCATTGGAGTTATTCCGTATGCTGCCACTAATTATTTTGCATATGATACTCTACGGAAGGTTTACCGCAAAATTTTTAAAGAGGAGAAAATTGGGAACATTGAAACTCTTTTAATCGGATCATTAGCTGGTGCTATTTCAAGTAGTGCAACGTTCCCGCTCGAGGTGGCACGTAAGCACATGCAGGTTGGAGCTCTGCATGGAAGACAGGTCTACAAGAATGTGATACATGCACTCTCAAGCATTCTTGAACAAGAAGGGATTCAAGGTCTATATAAAGGTTTGGGTCCTAGTTGCATGAAGTTAGTACCTGCTGCTGGGATATCTTTCATGTGCTATGAAGCATGCAAGAGGATACTGGTTGACAAAGATGAAGATGAAGCATAGAGCCTCTGGTTAAAAGGAATAAAAAACTCATCTTTTTGGAATTGAAGAATGAGATGGCATACATTTTAGGTTCATCTTTTTAATTTTTATTTTTAAACAATTTTCTCCTGTTAAATTATTTATTTTTTTGCTGAGGGATCAGTTTCAGCTAGCGGCATTTGCAAGGTAAGAAATGACGATGAAAGTAAAATTAGTTGGCATACTGTTTTCTTTGAAGAATGGAGAAGACTCGTTGAGCAATGTTTTGTTTTGGTAACTTGTTTAAGTGGGATTTTACTCTTTTTGATCCTTTTTCTTTTTGTGCAAGTCATTTGACATGTTATCGAGTGTCTAAAAAGTGTTATTCTTTTTAACTTTTTACCGTATTTAGAAGTATCTTAAAAGCAATGGAAAAACCAAAAGCTTAACCCAGTTCATATAGGGCATAGAAGAAAGGAATTAGCAACAAATTTGAATAATATTGAATAACAAAGAACCATAGTATTTTACAAAAATTCCTAAAATCTCATCATCACAATGACTAAGCTTCACTCACAAGCAAGCAAGAAAATAGCTATTAAAATATACTCACAATCAAGTAACACAGCTAAAATTTAGGAAACATCTTATTCTTAACTTATAGCTTTACTCATCATCTAAGGCTTCCTCAGCAGCAGCTGCCATCAACTCATCAAACTTCTCTGATTTCCCCAGCAGTATTTCAATCTACAACATAAGAAATTGCTTGCTTTCAGCCTCTTATATTAAGATAAGTTCAACCATTTCATGAGAATTAATATAAGAGATCTAAATGATTAAAAATGGATGAAAATAATACAGATGACTTTTACTATATATTAACACCATTCAATAGCTGTGGGGAAAAAAATGACAAAATAATGGATTGATGTTTCATCCCATTTTCTAACCTACCAATTTACAGAAGTGTTATGTATTTAGTGTGAGCCATGGGATAAACTTAACTTAGATGTAAATTATTATATATGTATTTGCAACTTACTTTTGCTTTTTGTACTGGTCGTCCCCCTGATTCCTCTCTCATGTCAATGGTAGAAGTCATGATTTCTGCCATATAATGCAAACATATATAATATATATATATATATCATGATACTAGTTTTGAGTTCTCAACATGAGATGAAATTCTAAAAGTAATCTTGTTAAGGTAAGAATTTTACTTTTCTCGACAGCCAGCCCATTGTTCTTCAATATCTCAGCAATGGTAACAACAGTAGCAATAGCTGTCAGCAGCATTTAAACCAAGTTGTAAAGAAAGATAAGAAAAAGCAAAGAATCGGTACATGTTTTTCCCAACATTCTAAACTAAGAGTACTAATCTGGCATTGCAACAGTAGCATAAATTACATGCCATAAATGACGTACACATAGCATGTACGTATGTATGTCAAGGTAATGTGTTGTATTTCAACCTATGTTTTATAAAACAAAACGTTCACTTTGTTCCTCGTAAGGAAGCTATCAATGTAAATGACATATTCAAATCCCTCAAAATCTAAACAGAAAACAAGGTGAAAATGTGAAATAGAATGGAAGTGTGAAGAAAAGCAAAAAAAGAATACCCATTCCAAGAGCAGAGAGTTCCACCTCATTGTATTGCTGCATATACCTCTGCCAAAAAGGAGCAAAATAATCGTTTAAGCAACCAATAAGAATCTGTTTAGTTCCCATTTGGTTAAATCATGATCATAAACATCCAGCAAATCAAACAGAACGCCACAAAAAAATCCGGATAGGAAATCAAATAAAAACCCTAACTTATAATATTAAAGCTATTATTATTCATTAACGACTAAAAACAGAAGACTGCAACAACTTTCAGAGCACGTAAAAATGATCACTGAGAGAAAAATTGAGAAACGAAAAAAACAAAAAGGTGAAGGAACCTTGGCGAGGTTAACGTAGAAGAAAAGGGGTTTCTGGGTATTGGAGACTTGGATACGGTTCTTCTTGTTGTTGGAGGCAGATGAATCCACTCCCTCAGTAGTCCCCACCATTTTTGTTGTTCAGAAAGAGAACAAAAACCCTAAACTGTTGATCACCACGAAACACAAAGGGAGGGGGGAGATTTGATCTTTCAGGGCTCAAAAACCCTTGAATTCAACCCCATCTCACCACTACCCCTCCTCTTTTATCGGGGTTTTCCATGGTTTTCGATGGTATCGATGATTTGGTTTGGTTTCAAACAATATGATACGTATCAGTATCATATTACTTTCATTTTATTTTATCATCTTTTTTTAATTAAATTGGTTATACTTTACAAGTAACATTAAATAATAGAATTTTATACTGTATTTTATTATTTATATTTACATATAATATAAATTTGCATCTATGTATATATTTATATTTGAACCAAAAATATATATTTATATAAAATTTTAACTGAGTTTTCTATCCTGATTGAGTTTTATATCAACTCAATTAGTAAAATTCTTAAAGAAAAATAAAAAAATTCAAAAAATTATTTTTTATACAATTTTTATAAATTATTATTAGAAAATTATTTTTATCTTATAATTTTTATAAATAAATTAAATCACCTCTTAAAAGAATCAACCCTGCAAAAAAAAAAAAAAAGCCTGTTTTTGTTATTAATGTTAAAAATAAATCTATTTTCATTTTTTTTTTTTTACTAAAGTAAGTGTGGCTATAAATTATTATCTGATTACTTAAAAAATACTTGACTGAGTTGATAACTTAATTTACACCAGAAAACCTCACAAACAATGTTATGATTAAACATTTACATTCTTGTTTAAAAAGAAAAGAAAAAACCGAATTATTACGGTGTTATCACTTCAAACACAATTATGACATTAAAATATATCACATACAATATAAATACGTATATCTCTATTAGTAATCCATCCGCAGAAAGGTTTTTAGACCATCCAAGGCAAATTAGGTTGGCACATTGAATTCTTTAAAAAGTGCATGCAATGATCAAACATAAAAAGAGAATCAGAGACTAGATTTAACATCATTAAGAAATATCTTTGGAAATTGGAACCCAAACTTAATAATAGTCTTTATTCCAATCTCATATGAATGAGCAACTAAAACAAAATAAAATATGAACTCAAAAAAGAACAGTAACAAGTCCCTTTCATGATATTGGATGAATAAATATCTCTACATATTAATGAAAAAAATATACTTATAAAATTACACAACACCAACATCAAACTTCATCAGCAATACCACGAAGAAGAATAGAAGTGAACAAAAAGATAATAGGGTGGCTGGTCTTAGGTCCCCATAAACTTATATCATGCACATGTAAGGCTGCGACGTCTCTTTTTCCTTTGGTTATATACACAATAGCCAACTTGAAGGAGAGAGGGTTTACTGGAAAAATAATCCGGAAACAAAACTAACAGTTGATGCCACATTGACCATTAGCAGCAGCTTTTGTAGCTTCTGAGGTGAAGGGGTCAATACGCACCCACAGCAAGGAGAAGATGGAAGCAAGAAGTATAGACCACACGATGACAATTGTTGGGGTACGATTTTGGCGACCCACCAAACCTTTCAAGAAAGGATACAAATGAGCAATCACCCAGATGGCAAAGAAAAGCTTGCCAAAAAGAGGACCCCAGGATTGGTAACCACTGTTTATAGCATACGACACGCCGGCCACAATGCCCACCAGGTTGATAATGAGTACTGTGGTTGGAGGAATGAGAAGTGATGTCCATTTGAAAACATAAAGCTCGGCAAACTCACCATCATCATCAGATGCCTTTGACGTGACAGTGAAGTTGGTATCTATTCCAGCAAGCACTTTCAGAAGACCCTGGAAAACAGCAAAGAGATGAGCTGATGTCCCACCAATGACCCAGAACTGTTCGTTTCTCCACCAGTCTTCGATACTGACACCACTCCACCTAAGCTCAAGAATTCCAGTAGCAAAAATGGAGACGAAAAGGAGAATGAACCACATGCTAGCAAAGTTGCTTATCTGCGTAAAGATTGGAGCAACAACATTAGATGATTGCAGGGGTAGAAATCAGTTTCAAAATCAGTTTCAAAGGAAAAAGGGAAGCTCTAGTAATCACTTACCTCAGGAATGATAAATTTTCCTGTCAGAAGGCAAAAGGCAGGAAGCATACAATAAGCAAGTAAAGGAATAGAGGTGAGGGGGTAAACAATGGTGTTAATGTATGCCAGTCTCTCCAGAAGCCTCAATCTTCCTTTGTAACCATACCATATGGGGCAATGTCTACTCAGCAAAATCTCAATAGAACCCAAGGCCCATCGAAGCACTTGGTTCAAACGATCAGAAAGATTGATAGGAGCAGATCCCTTGAATGCTGGACGAGGAGGCATGCAATAGATTGATATCCACCCACGGGCATGCATCTTAAAACCAGTCAAAATATCTTCTGTAACAGAACCATAAATCCATCCAATCTGGTGACAGGAGGGAAGAAAAAGGGTTAATGCATATATAAAGGGAAACCAGGTAAGGCATTACTAAAGGCCATGATACTTCACAACTGACCTCCTTGCCCCATTCAGTCTTGTCCTCGTATCCACAACTAATTACATGGATTGCTTCTTTTAAAAGCGTTGCAGGATTGGTTGATGGTGGAATGCCTCCTTGTTCCATGAAGGTAGCAGCAATAAATACCGGGGACTGACCAAATCGCTTCTCTAGTCTCTTCTGAGACATGAGAAGAGACCTTTCTTCCTCATATCCTGCAGAAAACAATAAATGAATTTAAGAACAGCCAGGGCATGGGCAATACTTTTATACAATTTGAGTGATCTTGAACAATGTTGATGCAGGAAAAACACGAGATAATAAAAAGTTAATGACTGCCATGCAGAAATGAAGTACCCACACTGTATCATATGCAATATAGAATGATAGGATCTAATACTGGTGCAGAGAAAATCAAATATATTAGAGATAAAAATCATAAAGTAATAGTTTCGACGAAAAGCCCACCTTCTACACCCTCCTCAATGTCTTCCATATTGAAAATAGGGATGGTCGATTCAGTTCTCTTAGCTGCCCTGTTCTTGTCAATGTATTTTTTATTCCCACTCTTTCCCTTCTTTCTTGAACCACAACAACTCTTAACAATAATATTTGGTTCCAAATCTGCTTCTGTCAGAACCGGATCATACCCATATAAAGCTTGCCTGTTGAAACAGCAACCAGTTCCCACATAGACAGGACCTTGGATGCCATCCAACCCTTTCAAGTTAATCTGCAAAATACAAGCACAAAATGAACTACCGTCCCCCATTAATTAGTAATTTGAAACAAGTTCTATCCTGAAGCCAAATTAACGGGTCATACATCAAAGAACACGATATTCCTATTGGCATATCGATCGTGCAAGTCAATGCCATCAAAACGTTGAGGGAACTGCACATAGCACGTCTTCCTTCCATAGGCAGGATCCATCATGAAACACATTGCTTCTTTAAGAGCTTTACTGTTATTGAAGTAGTGATCACAATCGACATTCAACAAATATGCCCCATTGGTAAGAACAGCTGAAACTCGAATCTGAGAATCAAAAGATGGCCAGATTAGAAAATGAAACTGACAGTAGCCCTACAAAGTTGCAACCGCAGAAGGTCTAAAAGGATTTTCCTGACAAAAAACTGGCCAATATGTCTACATGACACATTCCTCAGTAAAGAATATCCAACGAAGGAACCAAGGCAGGATTATTGCAAAGGTATGCTCTAAAACACTGTGGTTACATGTAGTCCCCGAAAATGACCAGAGAACATCTGTGACTGCTTAAGAGATGCATACTGAAATTGAAAAAGGGCAGAGAATCACATACCAAAGCATTCATGGCTCCAGCTTTTTTGTGGTGTTGGAAGCCAGGTCGCTTCTCACGAGAAACATAGATAAGGCGAGGTAGCTCATTTCCATCAGTATCGAGCCCCCCACTATGACCTAGAAACACCTGTTGTTCCACAAAATTACATTAGAAAATAGAAAGAACCATGATAGTAAGTAATCACAGAACCAACTTTACTGGAATGCAACTCAGTTGAAGGATAATACCTGTATCATTCCTGGATGATCTCTTGGGTTGTTTCCAGGCCATGGCGTTCCATCCTGCATTGTCCAACCTTCTTCAGGCATTTTCTGAGCTTTGGCAACAAGGGCATTGATCCGCACCTTGAATTCTTCATATTCTCTCTGTCGAAAGAAAATTTCACTTCTTTTAATGTTAGAAAATGTGACATTTTTTTCCTGTTTTAATAGGAAGTAGTGAGTGGAAGAAACATTTCTTTAGATTTTATTTTATTGTGTTCTTAAAATTTTCATTGTACTTTAGTTGGAATCCACTTAAGCCTTCTGCGGAATACTTTCTTCAGTTTTTATTTACTTATTTATGCAGTGTCAAACTGAAAATAAAAATATATATATATCAATGTAGTGACTGTTTTCAAGCAAAGCTTACCAAGAAATAACAACAAAAAGGAAATTTATTAATGAAATCATTATAAGGTCTATACCCAACAAACATAACACGTGCATAAGCATAATTAGGCATCTCTACACTGACCTTCATTGCACGGCGCTCCTTGACAAAAGAAGGCTTTATCTTGTCCTTTAGATAATCAATCTTTTGAGCAAAATAAAACTCAGGAGCTCTAGGCTCTATACTGTGCTTCTTGCAGAAAGGCACCCACTTCCTTGCAAACTCAGCAGTTTCAGAGAGGGCTTCAAAAGTCAGCATAGCTGAACCATCATCAGAAACATAGCACGCTACTTTGTCCACTGGGTAATCCACTGCAAGGATTGACAAGACAGTGTTCGCTGTGACAAGTGGAGGCTCTTTGAGTGGATCCACTGTACTGACAAAAACATCTACAGGGGATAGCTGTGATGGTTCCCCATCCCGGTCATATCTAGAAATCAGAGCCAACCAATATTTAATGTTATGATAACAGACAACAGCACCAAAAAAACACATAGTCAGACAAAAGGAACAAAGGAGGTTTTCAGCCACATATGAAACAAACCATCAGTGAAGTAATAGAACTGACCTCAAAGCTAGCCTGTCAAGGTAGGTCTCACGGTTAATGGGATACCATTTTGGAAACTGATCTAGAAGCCAAGATAAAGCAAACCAAATCTCACAGATAACAGATGTTAGCCACAATGGATATGCATCTTTCACTGGATGTGTGGCACGATATTGCAAGAAAAAGCCCAAAATGATGAGACGGAGAATGATGACAACACGATAAGGGGTCAGGTGAGACGAAGAAATAGGCACCACACGACTCAAAGGTTGACGAGCATCATCAGCCCTGTGGAACAAGAACCGTCCAACTTCAAAATCAAATGCATAGATGACATCAACTGAGCAAAAAACCATACCAATTAGGACTACAAAGTCAAAAGGAATAGACACAACTTGCATCTAGAGACAGAAATATATAAATGAAAATAGTCCAAAATAAAATTTAACCAAAAAAGTAAGTATGAAAAACCAAAATTCAAGATGAAAAATATAAACTTAATGCGATTTATAAGGTCATTAAGATATATAAAAGCACTCAATGGAACATAGTAAACTAATTTAAGTTCTATTCCAGACAAGATTAGCTCACATTTGCAATTCCTCCCCATTTGAACCAGTTCCTTCTATATCTCCCTTTCCTTCAGGGTACCTATTGTTCATATGCATCACATTTTTCTCCTGTTTGAGCTTCCAACTTTCAACCCTTTCCTTCCAATCAACATTCCCAAGGCCATAAGAATTCAAGTCCTTTGTTGGGTCCACAATTCTCACCGGGACTACAAGAACAGATGACAATATTAATTGAGATGATAAACCCTTCAAAAAGGGAAAAAGAAAGAGAAAAAAAATCTTGTAAACAAACCCAATAACTTAATTACCTGGTTGCCTTGGGTCAACATAAGGAGAAGAACTGCCATTCTTCTCAGAAGGGCCCAAAGGACCTGATGTTGTTCGCACGGATCGATTGTCTGGAGTAGCAATTTCTCCAGAAACCTGAAAATGTTGGCCTATCAGTTAGAAAAATGACAATTTAAATAGCAGAAATCATGAATCTCTTAGTAATAATCATCAGAGAATGTATTAGCAAAGCTAGTAACTTTCCCAAATACAAAATGTTTTTCTTATGATGTAACCAAACCATGCTGGGCTATACATAAGAGTTAAACAGCTAATGAACAAAAAAAAAAATATAGCAAGATCGCAATGCATATAACTGCTATGAACATATGAAAAGTTTAAAACAAAATTGGGCAAGAGGGTAATAAATCCTACAAAACCAAGCAAGAATGAAATGATTTTGTCAATTAAATCTGATTAGGATAAACCATAACGGATGGCTTGGGTTTTCCAACCATGGAACTGAAACTCAGGAATTGAACAGCACACAGCTTTGATCACCAAGTAGATAGTAAAGAAACAAATAATTGCATTGTTGCAAACTTCATAACATGAATAGGGACAGAAGCACATGAAATGCCTACTGTATGGCCATTGGTTAGAAGAGGGATTGGTTGTTGAGATTCATGTCTCGAGGATGAAGAAAGATCCACATCTTCTCCCTGCCACTGCCGCCTAGCCTTACTGAGTCCTTGAGCATAATCAAACTCATTCTCCAAGTCATCAACATCTTCCTCGTCGTCGTCTCCCTCCACTCGAGGGCTCCCTGAAATATTCAGAAATTATTTACTTCGCACATGATATAAAATCTTAGAAGCCAAATCATAAAATGGAAATGATACAAAAACATAAAAAGAAACAGACAAACCTTTATGCCTCTTGTATCTAGTCTTGCACTGGGGACAACACTGAGTCCCATCTTTCCGTTCATACTCATAACAAGGCCGGCAAACTGGAAAGGCACACTCATTGCAAGCAACGAACACATCACCGGCAGCACCAACTCCAACATTATCACCACAGATTTGACATGTCTGTCCATTCAAATTCTTTAGCGGTTTAGGCTGCATTTAGAAAGGACAACTAAACGCTGTTAGAAATCTTCTGAAAATTTGCAGTTGAACCAAACAGAGCCATCGTCTTAAATATAAAACCAAATAGCCACAGCAAATCATCGACATTGAATAAGACAAAGTATTAAATAAGAACTTCTAATGACCAGACTCTACAGATGAGTGTCTACAATAAAAATCATTAAATCAGAACCAAATCTCAAGATCCGATTATGTTCACTATCTAGTAATTCAGTTCCTCAGTCAACCAAACTCTGAATTAACTTTCACTCAACTTACATTTAGATCGTAACAACTATTATAATAACTTAAACTTTTTATAGTCATTTTCTATTATAACAAACTCAGATCTATCACAATCCAAATAAAGGATATTCCTACAACAAAAATTAAACTAAAGAATGCAATGAGAAATGCTAACAGAAAAATCAAACTAAAGAATGAAATTAGAAATGAGGTTAATAGACAAACCCCGCTATCAGAATCATGACGAATCCGAACCAACTGGTTAGTCCGGTGAGAACCGGCCACCATTCCAGCACTTGCTTCCATGATATTGTTTTTACAGATTAAAAGGGAAGAGTATTAAATGAAAAATATAGGTATTAAGAGAAGTGAGAAAAAGCTGTCGGCAATTTCTCCCCTTCAACACGCCATCTCCATCTTCCCTTTACTCATTACAGCTACAATGTTGTGTTTATGAAATGGTTCACTCGATCTTGGGCTCAATGCCTTGTGCTTTTTATCACTTGATTTTTACTTTCTTTTATTTAATTATTTATTATATCATTTGTCTTTTTAACAATTTTCACCGTTACTCCGCATATGCCGCTCCTATGGCTGTCGGTGGACTCAAATAATACTCCCAAGTTTTTTCTTTTTTTTTTTGGACTTCAACTAATTATGAATTTACAAGTATACCATTGCATTATGGCGTCATCATGATTAGTGAAATGTTTATTTAATTCCATTAAAAATGTGTTTTAATTGGTGAAATTTTATTGACTTAATTTAAAAAAAAAGTTATAAAATAATTATTAAATTATTCAAATTTTTTAATTTAAGTCATATAATTTTTTTTGTTCGCACTGTTTACACTAATTTAATTTTTTTATAAAATAAATTTGAGCTTCATGAATATGCAAATTAAAATCAAAATCTAAACAACTTTTATTTTCGCTCTTCGACATCGACCGTCATCTAAGGTATGTTCTACTCGTCGGAGAGTATTGATCCATCATATCGGTCGCCGAATCGTTGCTTCAAGCTCGGACTTAAATAAAAATTTTCGAATAGTTCAATGCTCATTTGAAAATATTTTAAACTTGAGTGATTAAAACGTAAACTTACTAATAATTTAGTGATGTAATTTACTCTTGATTTTATTAAAAATATGTTTTAATTGGTGAAAATATTTTGATTAATTGAATCAATTAAGTTTTAATTATTTTTATTATAAATTAATATATTTTGGAAAGCATCAATAAATTAATACTATATCTTAAATTTCATAAATAAATATAATTGTTTAACAAAAAGTAGATATCGGACATAAATGAAAATATATTAAAAAAAATCAACAAATATGAAGCAAAAATTAAAATATAGTATTTTATATATTTCAATTATTTTCAAATAACCGGACCAAGTTAAGCAATCATATACATTCTTTCTTTAAAAAAATATGAATATCGCTAATAATAATTATTTTAAAACTAAATTTTACAAGTTGATATCATACACGTTCTCTCTTTAAAAATATTCCTGTTGGAATATCGCTAATAACATTTATTTTTCAAACACTAAATCTTACAAATTGATATTCTTGATATGGTATAGTTGTTTAAGCAATAGAATATTGTTTTCCTTTTTATTTATTTTTATAATTATTAACATATTCACAACAACAATAGAATAAAATATATTTGTTCTATTCTCATTCAATTATTTCACACCTAAGCGAAAGCAAATATCTATATAAAAATTATATTTATAAAGCCAATTTCTTAAATGAATTATAGGTAGAGTAATGAATTGTATGATCTTTTCGAGAAAAATGAATTATATAATCTTTTAACATTGGTTTTCATCCTTGGGTTTGATTATTTTGAATAGTGTTTTTTTTAAACATTTTATTTCAAATTTTTATATAAAAACTATGAAAAATAGTTACAAAACCTATTTCCATCCATTGTGAGAAACTTTTTTAAGGGATAAAATTGAATTATAAAAAAATTTCATATATTTTTTTATATTTAGGGGTCAAAGTGAAAGTTTAGTATACATTTTTTATATTTTTATTATTTTTAAAGGAACTTAATTGAAATTTTTTATTTTTTATTTTTCACACCTAACCTTTAAATGATAAAAAAATACGTATAAAAAATTTTAAATTCTCATCCTCTTACTTGCTAATAACAATAATATAAATTAAACTAAGATGAATAATGAAATTAGATCACTAATAGCAAATAAGCTAAAGTTTGAAACTTTATTGTGAAACTTTTAGATTATAAATGGGAGTTTAATAAGAAGAAACATATATTACAATATAATAAAAAAGAGATACGTGATCATCATGTGGTTTCATTTATGAAATTAAAATATTTTACTAATAACTAAAAATGAAATACATGACTAACAAAATAGTGACGGTACCAAGACAAGGTTTTGAATACAATTATAGGAGTTTTAGCAACAGATTGTTGGCGACACCCTACCTAAATCCATAATAAAATTTCACAACTACTACCTTTTAAATTTATAAATTAATAAAAATGGAATACATAATAAGTAATTAGTGATGGTACTACCAAAACAAGGTATTGAATACAAAATAAAAAAGTTCTAGCAACAGATTCCTTCTTGTTGCCGACAGGGACGCCCTACCTAAATCCATAATAAAATTCCACAACGACTCCCTTTTTATAATTATAAATCTTACATGGCGTGAGCCATTGGCCAAATTTCGGACAGTTAAAATTACGACTTTTCAGCCTCGATAGCCACATTTAATCATCGGTAACTATGATGAAATCTCTAACCATTCTTAAACCTTGTTTTTATGCATGTTTTTTCCTTTTGTTTTGTGCAAAATAAAATTTTATTGGAGAAGTCAAAGAAACAGTACATAGCTGGGAGATTTTGAGAATCATACAAGTCTCATAAGTTCAACTAGTATCATTAAATCGTAATGTACATAGGAATATATGGACCGATTAATATAACTGACAGCCTCGCATGTGGATTTTCCAATTTATCCAACATCAGTATGAGCTGCTATCTAATTGATTAATGTCTTTAACTATTCCCCTCAACCATTCATGAAAAAAAATGAATATTGGATCAATGAATCATAATTTGTGTTTTATATTTATATTTTGGCTCCAAACCCATTACATCTTTTCCTTTTTCATTTCCATACTTTCAGATGAATTTTTTTTATGTAAAATGTAATTAAAAAATAAAATCTGAGATTGCTTTTTTTTTTTTTTAAACTAAATCCAGCATACATCACAATATGTAATTTTTTTATGCTTTAATTTCAGGAAATTCATGAAAAAAAGGAATATTCGATCAATGAATCATAATTTGTGTTTTATATTTATATTTTATGATGTCTATATAACTTACGCGAATCCTTAAAATCTTGAGGTGGACTGAATTTTGAGATGGAGAATACACAATTTAGGAAAGCTACCATTGAATCTAAGCAAATTGAGATAATTTAAGTTGAGTTAAATTAAGTTTAAAAATTTTAGATAATTTTGATTTGGATAGTTTAGGATTTTAATAAATAAAAATTTCTAAGTAGATTTACTTTAATTTTTTTAAAATTTAATTTTGATTAATTTCTAATTATTTGTTTAAATTATTTATTTTGAATATCTAATTCAATTGTGAAAGTGTCTGAAAATTTCTAAGTTTGGACAATATTTAGAGCATCCATAACTCATCCCGACACTTAAATAGAAGAATAAATGCGTTTCAGTACGCTCGAATTTAAGGGTGAGCAAAATTCGATTCAATTCGAAAAATTCTATAAAAAAATTCAAAATTTGAATTAAATAGTTCGAGTTATTTGAGTTAATCAAGTTATTCGGATAAACTCGAATAAAAAATTAAGTTTTTTAGTTTAATTCGAATATGAATTACACAAATAAAAAATCCGAATAATAAAAAGGCAAAACTACGTCGTTTTGATAAATGTTTACCTATTAAGTTAGGCAAAACCATTGTATTATTTATGTAGTTAAATAATCTTGTACTTCATCTAATAGTTAAATAATCAATCTATGTAAATGCAATAATGAGTATAAATAATAAGATTCGTTAAGTTGATTCGATTCGAAAAAAAAAATTCAAAATGAGTTCAGTTGCTAAAATAGGATTTGTCAACCCGACTAACTCAAAATTTTTTGACTCGATTCGACTCAACTCGATCGAATACTCACCCTTACTCGAACCATATCCTCCTACACTAATAAAATTAGAATCGAATTAGATAATTTCAAACCTTTTAAACTTTAGTGTAATCTTAAATTTTAATTTGTTTAAATTCAGATTATTTAAAATTTGAATAAAATAAGATAATTTTTTTGTTTAAATTTGAATTGAATTTTTAAAATCATGCAAAAACTTATAAGTTTAAAACCGAAGCATTTGGGTATTAGAAATCGTAGCAGAAGTAACGGTAAAATGTTAATTCCAAGGACTTGAAAGCGACATTTTAAACAAAATTAGGCGTGAGGAGAGAGGCACCGAGTTTGCTATTTGAGGAAATGAATGGTGGTGTGGCTCAAAAAAAGGATGTGTCAGTTGATAGCAGAGCAGTATCGGGTACAAAGATGCCAGCCACTAAGAAAAGGCCGCTTGTGTTGAGTAGAGCCCAAGGGATCGGTCTTTGGACCAAATCCATTAAATTATCTAAAGATGTTTTAAGCATTGATGATTATCAATTACTTCAAGTCCAAGCATATGTTGGGTTTTCTTATTTCATATATCATTCCCATTTTGAATATGTTAAGCTTGTTAATCCACTTTCACCATTATTCTTTACTTTAGATTATTAAGGTTGCTTTTGTAGCTTTGATTTAGTAACAAATAATTTACATTATTCAAGATAAGTTTCAGGTTGAAGTTCTTATGATTTTGCAACAAAGTAAATTATGAGAACTCCCACATCACTTGAATAAACTTTTAACATTTTATTTATAAATCACAATATTTTATAACATTTATAAGAATTACATCTCAATCAAGTTAGATTTAAAAGCTTAATGTGATCTAAATAGTTGAATTGAATTTGTCTATATAAATTTAAAAAATAGGCAGCAATTAAAGCGATTCCACTCTGAAAATTGCACAAGGAAAACGCCCTCCACCCTTATTTAACCTTTTACAAAACGGTGCAGTTGCCAACTGTAAAAATGGTTTTTAAAGGATTAAAAAGGCACAAACTTTAACCAGTTTCAACATGCTTGGTTTTCAAAAGTTAAGACTTTAAAGAAATAAAAGAAAAACATTACTTTAAAAAGTTATTTATATTTTCATGCTTTGGATTACAAAAGAAGGGGGATTTGATCTTTTGTCTTTGCTTTCAATATTGACTATCACAGTGTTGATATTCAATTCATTCATGAACTCAAAGTAAACCAAATTTCTTCAGTTTCAAGGGCTTTTGGAGGGGCCCTAAAGGATGTTTTAATATCATGATTAAAGATGCTCATGCTCTTCTTTCATCTAGCAATTTACCCCATCCGTTTCTCTTTTCTTTCTTGCTTTTTTGCCTATTCAGTCCTTACTCTTAGTACTTAGGTTTCTTTAATATTACTCGAAGTAATTTATAAAATTTAATTTCACCATAATTTACACATGACTTCAATTTTTGTTCAAATAATTTTGTTGATCAATGTTTTAGATATGTTAGGTTTGTTTTTTATCGATGGTCCCATGTTGGGGCATTGGTACACCAATCATGGATTCTAGCAATGAATAGAGCCAACAAAACATCTCTCATATTCCCATCATAACGAGAAAGTATTGTTCAACAATGATGGCAGTAAGTGCACTGAAAATGGTGGCAAAAAGCATGGATAAGCATGCAAAAACTATAGCTATCCAAAAATCGAAAATTGATCTAGTTTGTAAATTTTGCTTTTTTTCGATTCAAACAATAATTAAACATATTAATTAACTTTAATTTTTACAATATAAAATACTTAAATTCGAGTTTTAATATGCACAATTATGATGTGCAAGTCTTTAGTTGAATTTTAGTCTAATTTTTTATTCACTATAATTTCTATTAATTTGATTCTACGTTATAATTACTCCGATATATGTTTAAATTTTTTTATTTGTATAGATTTTTTAGTAAGATAGATAAATATAATAATCTAAAAACAATACACTAAATTTAAAAGTTCTTTTTAGAAAAAAAAAAAAAGAGAATAATTAAATAGGTTTCAATAAATGAGTAAACGCAAATCGAAAAAAAAATGAGATGGTTGTGCAATGTGAAGTACTTTCACGTCACTTACATCAACAAAAGCAAATGAGGATTGAGGGGTGAAGTAACGTAAAGCTAAGCTTAAAGTGAAACAAAGAATCTTGCTAAAAGCTAAATCGTGGATTGTAGTAGCAGACATACACTAATGAATTGCATTCTTACTTTTTGACCATTCTATTTTATTTTTTGAATTTTTCTAATACGTGTTGTACATATCAACTAAAGATTATTTTAAAAAAAAAACTACATGTTTAATCCATTATTTTTATTAAATTAAATAATTGGTTTTACATATATGTATATCATTTTCTATATGGATTTTTTAATTTAATCAAAGTTTAACTGGTTATTCTAGTAAAGTAATATTAGATTGCGACATAATTATAATGTGAGTAAAAAATATATATAATTTATATTTGTTAAAAGTTTATATGATAATTAAATAAAGTTTTGGATGAAATGGTAAAGTAAAAAGTTTAAAAATTCATTGTATCGTAAGTTTAAATCACATAATGTATGGGTTTTTATTGATTTTAGACATAATGATAAATTTAGCCCTCACTGCTTATATTTTTTTCCAAATTGACCATTGTTTTTTAGTTAAATTTGACTACAAACTTTCAAAAAGAGTCAAATCGGTTTTTTAACTAAAATGATAATACTCTAGAATGACATATTTTTATGTATTAATTACACATTTATTTTGAGTATGATCCTACTAATTTAAGCTATTTATGGTTTTTATCTTGTAGGGACTAAATTGAAGGCAAAAGGAAATTTAGGGGCAAAAAGCGTTAATTTAAAGATAAATTGGGTCAGCATGCGAAGTAGGAGAGAAGTGGTGCCGAAAATGCAAAGTGTGGAAGATTTTGAGAGCAAAATGCAAAAAAAGAGAGTTTATAGTACAAGACTCTATTTGTTTTTTAATTATATTAGGATAATTATTAAGGATTATTATTTAAATTTAATTTTAGCATTTATCTTTATTTATCTTAATTATCTTTATTTATTTGTATTTATCTTTTAGAATTTAATTAGGAATAGACTAGGTTTCTTAGTACTATAAATAAGGGATGGAATGAAATGACACAAATTTCACACACTCTCTCCCCCATAAAGTTTAGCCTTTTGTTTTTTCCACATTTTTCCCAATTTCATTATGTTTATTTCTTTTTCCCCAAAAAAGCATGAGCCACTAAATCTATCTAGTTGAAGTTGTCGAAATTCCCCAACAAGGGTTCATGAGGCTTAAAATCCGCTTTTAGCCTTTTGAACGAGTATTCATCGTTTCTCCGCATTACGGGGTTGACGCTTCCGTCCATGTCCCTTAATAGGTGATCTTTTCAACTTGTGAAAGAAACGACCGCTTTGTACGTTTTGGGAAGGTTGCACAGTCGGTTCGTTAGCTTACTGCGTCAGAGGTTGGTGAGCCTAAGAGACAAAATGGCGTGGTATTCACCATTGAGAAGTGATGATCTAGTATAAGATGGTCCCACAAAAGCGATTGTTGGCTAGAGACAGGTTCCTCTAAATCATAAGTCTAAAATCTTGGAGCTGATGGTCGTAGGCATCCTCTTCCACTATAATTGACTTATTCTGTAGAAGAATCACCTAAAAGCAGATGATTGAACCCAAAGCAAATCGAGACAACTGGAGGCTGAAATCTCTCCATAAGAACTTGTTTTCCTCAACTCTATTTATCTCTACTATTTTAATTTTAATTTTCGTAATTTCAATTCAATCAAAACTTTTAATTTTGTTTTTTTTTTTATTTTTTTCCAGGTACGCAAGATTTATTAAGCATGACTCTGTTCGAGATTTCGAAGAACAAGCACTTGTGCAAATCCAGTCCTTGAGGATTTGACATTACTCCCATTATACTATTCTTTTTTATTATTTTATAGGGATGATATATTTTTGGTGCTCTCAACGACCTCATAAAAAATGCGTACTAAAAATATCAAATTTTTTAACGATGTTGGTGGACAAACCCTTGTGATAATCTATGTGTACGTTATGCTAACATGACGCTATTTATCATATATGACACATCAACAAATAATTTAAAATTATAAAAATATTTTTGAATAAAAAAATTCAAAAAAAATATAGAAAGTTCATAAAAATTCCCCGAAGAGCCATATGTGATGCAGTGTTTAAAAATTTAAAGTTTTAGCCAGTAATATTATTTTCATTAAAAATATCAATTCATTTCTTATTGAAAGGTTGATAGTCAAGTTCAAAATTTTTAAAAAGGTTGAGGGCCAAATTGTTAAAAGAGGTAAACATTAAAAAATTAAATTTATCATTTTATCTTAATTTTATATAAAAAACAATATCTTTTGCTTTATAAAAAAATATGTTTTTAATAAATTTTTAATGGAGTTAATTTCTAGTATCTCGAAATAGTAAAAAAAAAAATTAAAGTACATTATACGTTAAAAAGCTCTGCGGTTGAAACTCTTTTTCTAAACTACTACCAACTCTTAATTGGTATTAAAAATCCAATATTTATGCCCCAAATCCAAGAGGTCAATGAGGGAACCCATGAAAGTTTTGCCTTTAAAAGCTTTGGAATCCTATGTGAATTAGTCATTAAAAGAATCTCACACATACAAGTTGGATTAATCAAAGTTAACCCCGCCCAATAATGATACATGGATAATTAATTTGATGGAAATTTATACTATATATTAGCTATAACTTTTTCAATTGTTCCTTCGAATTACTACATTGGAAGTTGCAAAGTACAACAAATACAGAAGATAATTATCTCTTCCTTCTCTAGTTAAGATCAGATAATATTAATTACTACCACCTCTTAATTGATTAATTCATTATTAAACTCATTGGTAGGGAATCCATTTTATGCTAAAACAAATTTATATATATATTTATATATATCACAAAAGTCCTAACACTAGCCATATTTTGAAGAATTCTTATATGCATAATATACATATGTGAAGAGGTTTGGAAGAGAAATCTATATAGAAAATGGTATAGGATCAACTTTAGGCAACAACATATAATTTTTATGTTGCAAATATTTTATATCTTTAAAGCTATATAGGGCATATGATTCTCAATCTTATTATAAAAGTAGGTTAAGTGATAATGTTTCATCTAATTTCAAGGATACGATGCTGATTTGGAGACATGATTTATTGTCTCTTAATCTCCAAATTAATTACCAAAAGGTTAAATCTTCCAAAAGCATATATATAATAATTATTTTGAATCAAATATACCTATATATTACCTAGTAGTACTACATATATTCTTTTTTCTTGCATTGGTTTAAACAAAAGATCCCCATTGTGGTCCAAGAATAACCCTCTTTAACTTTGCTTTGCCTTTGCAGAAGTGAGCAATTGATGAATTTTAAGTCATAATAATCAAATATTCCTTGGACCATTTTTCTTTAAAGTAGTCTCATCAAGAAAGATAAAAAAAGAAAAAGGCACAAAGACACTGATATAACATTGCTGATACCATACATCAATTACATGCATGCCCTATGTACTTTGATATTAGCTTAAGTACTTCAACTGAAGTCTTTCAAACATGATTCATCTAAAGATCTAAAATAAAGAAACAAACAAGAGAAAAAGAAAGCAAGATCTGGGATTGCCTTGTCTGATCTCTCTCTTGGGACTGCAGTACCTGAAACCAGAGACATATTTTTAGACACTATGTCTTATTTTCACAAATTAGGACAAAAAGTTGTCAAGTTGTATACCCAAAAATGAAAATTTTATTTAGTATGAAGATTTGTGGGTGGAGTCCCTTGGTGCATTGCATCTGAAACATTCCATCCTGCTGGCAAAGTTGTGTTCATTGCAACCCGACCTTGTCAATTAATACCAGAAATTAGAAAAGATTTCACGTCCAACTTTATGTTGAAGCATGCAACATATATAAAATGATAACATGCACTTCATATATATAGTGTTAATCAATGGAAAAAAACCTGGTGCAAATCCAGTCTCCAGATTTCCAGTTAGAGCGACTAGAGCTGCCAGAGCTAAAACCATAACCCCTCATACGTGGGATGTCACTTTCAAATCCTCCAGATGATTCATCTTTGGCCGCACCACATTTGAAGCAGCTCGACCTGCTGGCGAAGTTGTGAGCACCGCAGTTGCCAACAGTGCAATACCAGTCACCAGGCCTAACATCGGGTCCAGTAAACCCGAAAGATGAGCCACCCCTGCCACCAAAGCTTCCATAGTCGCCGCCTCTGTCACCACCACCAGGTCTTGGTTCTCCACAGCGCTGGCATGAGTCTCTCCTTTGGAAGTTGAGGTGTTGGCATGACCTGCAATTCCAGTCTCCCGGCCTGCTCATATTTTCTCCCCTACTACACAATACAGTTAAACAAAACTTAGAAGAGAGGTGTATATTATATATATACAGTCATGCATGCATCAACTTCATAATGAAGCATAGGAAATGGTACTCAAAGCTTAAAAAAAGTGCAGAGAGTTGCAGACCTTGAGAAAGCAGATATATAAGCAAAGACAGGAACAGTGAAGAAGAAAGAATGTGTTATAAGCAAAGATATTGTGGGTTTATTTTAATAAGGGGGTTTGGGTATTTATATAAGAGATTAGACCTTGAGAATGGGAAGGGATTGAAGAAGTAGTTTGGGCAGTGGAGGGCTTAGGGTTTTCTTTTTCATATTCTTCAATGTCACTTTAATTCCTTGAACAATGGAATCCCAATAAACTAAAATTGGAAAAAGAGATAAAGGAAATTTGAAATTAGATTCCAAAGGGGGGGGGGGGAGAAAAAAGATTTAAAAAGCTCCAATTTCAACTCCTTTTTAGGGCTTCTAGTTGCATGTAAATGAGTGGCAAGTGCATGAGCACATGCAAATGATTTCATTATATTGTTCACTTCCTAATATACCCTTCTTCCTGCATGTTTTTCCCTTTATACTCCCTACATATATATATATATTATAAATCTCACCCCTTTTCTTTCTCTTCATCAAAGAAATCTCTCTTTTTTCTTTTTATAAATTAATGTTGAATTTCTTTTCTATTTTTAATTTCAGTCCAAAATTATATACCAACGATGGATGCAATAATAAAACGAGAACTCGAATTTCAATATCAAGACAACAATGTTGGGAAAATAGTAACGAACATCCAAAGGATTATGTCCAAATAGCGAATGCATAGGGGTAGTCCAAGGGGCAAGCAAATGGGGAAATTCTTTATAGCCCCTCTCTAACATTAAAAAAAAATTCAATATATTCCTTTTTAACTTTTAATTAAATAGAAAAATTATAATTTTAACCCTTTTAAAAATTAATAATTTAATTTAAACATTTTTAATATAAAATTTTTAACTTTGACCCCCAAATTTTATGATATTCTTACATCAACCCCTAAAATTTTTTACTGACTTCGTCCCTACTATAGCATGTATATGGTTCATTTAGCTTAAAGAGACAAATATAAAGAGACATCTGATTTTACCAAGATTGGGTTCTGACTCAGCCATATTATTAGGATCCTCACTCTATCATATCCAAGCAGTGAGATATGCCCTTACTGATTTTTATTTTTGGAGTAATGAGAGAGAACCGGATAAGGAGGAACATAAACAATCAGTTTTCTTACCAGACAACATGAATATCCGACATATCTGTGAAAGAACCTTAGAGCCGACTTATTCTTATCTTAAAATGACCCAAGGAGGGGTTCATGTCTCTTTTCTATAATATATATTATATATACTTTGAAACATACCCATTCCATAACGGTCACTATAGGCGAAAAAAATGTGGGTGACTTTTCGATTTTTTTGAATATTCCTTTCTTGATGTACTTTGAATTTCTTTCTTCTTTCTTTTCAAGTCAAATGGGTTTAAGAGAATATTGGATACTAATTCTAGGGATTAAACTGCCATTTTCGACATATAAACCGCTGCACTGCAAAATTTGATTCCAAACCTTGGGCTGTGCCTTTGAATTCTATATGTATATTCGAGTTTCGATAAACCAACCAAGTATCTTAAAGCAAACGTAAAGATTTGGAAAAACAAGTATTCTCAATATTCGTCGTAGAACTGAAAGAAGCATAGATATTATACAGTTATATATATATATATATAGGTGAAATTAAAAAATATTGATGTCACTCGTGTTTGTCAGGTTTCGATCATTTCTATGGAGATCTAGTCTAAAAGATGTAAGCGAGGTTAAAGCAAAAGTATTGCATGGCCACAAGGTACGTTATATCCTATTTTCCATTAATTTATTTGTATCTTCTGATTCTTGTTTGAAAATATCGAAGAAGTCCTTTCTTTTTAAGTTTTGGGACAAGGAAAAGCTTTCCGATATTCAAATTCTATATGTATTAAGGATTTATATTTTGATATAATGATGTATGATCAATTTAAAAAATAATAATAAAATCATCTAACTCCAATGATTTTTCATCATTTCATTTATTGGTCAGCACAAAATTATACCATTTCAGTGTATCGAAATTTTATTTTTAGTAAATATTATGTTTTTTAAAAGATGATATATATATGTAGGTTAACATTAAAGAAAGGGAGAAAAATGGTAGGGTTTTCAAAAAAGAGAGATGGAAGCTGAATGATGGGAAGAGAAGTCTTCGAGGTTCAAAATTTTGACCATCTTTTCTCTTCACTGCTAATGGCTTTTTCGCTTTTATTTTCTTTCCCCCCCTACCCTATTATTCAAAGCAATTTATTTATTTTTTTGATTTTTTGTTGCATCTAAGACATTTAATTTAAGAAAAAAAAACAATGGATTAATTAATATTTTAATTTATTTGTATCACTCAAACTAGCATTTAATTAACTTTTTATTTATTCAAATGTTACTTACATGGATATGCATAAAAAATATTTGTAATTAATTTAACTAAAAATAGATTTTTCACACATCTACTAGAGAAATATAAAATGAACATCTCTTTTAATCTTTTAGAGGATTAAATTCCATGGACACACCCAAACACCTAAGCCATGATAATATCTCATAACGTCTTTTTTTTTTTATTTTTTTTTCCTCTTGATCAACAATGGTGATCCGCATGTTACATCAACAATTGCACAATTATAATTTGTATTGGCTTTAGCTAACACAGTCCACCCTCTAACTATTAGAATCGGTTTTTGAGGAGAAAATTTAATAGTTAACGGCACAATTAGTTGAATATAATTGGATAAGATAAAAGAATTAATGTAGTAATTTTTCGATAGAAATGAAATATTGAAATAATAAATTTTATGTAGCAATTAACCAATGATATTTTAAGAAGCACAAAGTGAAGCATTAATAGGATCAGTTCTTTTGACTGATTTTCCTCTTAATTGAGCCCGCACAATCTCTTTAATTTGCACCAAGATAATATCTTCAGTCAGGGGCGAAGCCAGGACAATTTTTTAGGGGAGGCCGGATGAAATTCTAATTTTTTATAGTTTATATCTTTCTAATTTGTAAAGGATTAAATCGAATTTTTATAATTTTAAGGGGCCAAAGTGTACTTTTACCTTTACTAATTTAAAATTTTAAAAAAATTCAAAGGCCTAAATAACAATTTTACCTTTTAGGGGGCCCGGGGCCCATGCCAGTCCCCCTGGCTTCGCCCTTGTCTTCAGTAAAGAAAGATGTATCAAAATATCTCTTGTTCCTCTATTTCCATATCACATACAAATATGCACTCCAAGCAAACTTTAGTATAACAACAAGCACTTTCCTTTTAAGTTTAAATATCATTCAAGTTAACTCTTGCCTCCGAGTTCTCACAGCCCTATGAATGGAGTAAAGGCGCAAAATTGACTGCCATACCTTTCTTGAAAATTTGCATTCAAAGAAAATGTAATCACGTTTCTTTGCAGCATACATATAGAAAAAACAATAAATATAAAAGTATTAATTATCGTCGGTTGGTTGAGATTTTGTTAATGGGTTTTGGTTATATTTGAGAAAGAAGGCGCGACTCAAATGCTTTAGTTCTAACACCCTTTACCCGTGTTCGACGCGGGAACAGGGTACGAGGCATTACCAAATAGTACGGAACACTTACAGATTATTTAAACCATTTATCACTCAAATATCAAAATTGATTATAAAAGTTCCTTTAACGAACCCTTGAAGTCCAAATCATGCATTGGGATTGGGTCGGGACTAAATTAGAATCGCATAATTTTTTTTTTAAATCCTTAAGTTTATCTCATTTACAAGAATCTCATGTCCGTGTGGCTCACATTGTAGTGACCCGATGGTCGAATAACCGAAAAATATATTTTCAGTCTCCGTTTTCATAAAAATGAATCGTAAATAATTACTAAAAATATTTACGAAGCTAGTTGTGCGTCTAATTGGGTTTTATTTAGGTGAATTTGACTTAATTAGAAGCATTTGGTGAAAAAGGATTAGATTGTAATAGGTGTGAAAGTTTAATTATAGATTAAAAGAAATTATGAAGGACCAAAATGGCAATTATGCCATTTTTAAATGATTGAGGCGGCATAGTGTAAAAAAAATCCTAAGATTTTTGTGTGATAAAATAAAATATTATTTTATGTTAATATAATATAATATATAATAAAGTTAAAAAAAAAAAAAAAAGAAAGAGAGAAAGAAAGAAACAGAGAAGCAAACGAAACAGAGAGCAGGGGAAAGAAAGAAAAAGAGAGAAAAGAAAGAAGAAAAGGAAAAATTTAGGGTTTGAAGCTTGGAAGTTTAATAGGTATGTTAATTTAGCCCTTTTCTTTTAATTTTGATGTTTAATAAGTTTTAGGATAAAGTTTTGATGAATTTAAATTGAAGTTTTTGGAGTTTTAAAGCTTCTAAACATAACATATGATAAAAAAAAAAAGATGAATTAGTGGTTTAATTGAAAGAAATTGAAGTTAGAATTGAGTAAAGGATTTAATTGTAAAATAAGCTATAAGAAAACTGTTTTGGGACAGCAGCAGTAGGGTAACTTTGAAAAATCACCAAAAATCGTAGAAGAGGAATTAGAAGTCAGATGAGATATGAAATTAAAGCTTATTGAGTCTATTTTCATATGAAAGAAACAGAGAAAGCAAAGGAATTCTGTAATTTTAGATATTTATATTTTTGTAAGACTGGTTTAAAGGGATTTTGGGATCCCCTGTTCTGACTTTGAAAAATCATAAAAAATTAGATAAAAATAATTAGGGGCTTAAGTTTATATGTTTAGAATCCTGAATGAGTCTATTTTCAAATGAAATAAATAAGAAGGTCATATGAATTCTGTACAAAGAGTAATTTGATTCGTAGTGAAGAGAGGTCAGAACAGTCATACAGTAAAACAGGGGAAACTTTAAGAATAATCTGGTATTGATTGGCCATACCAAAAATTCTGGAAAAATTATAGTAAAAAGATATATGAGTCTAGTTTCAAGGAAAATTTACGGTTCTTCATTTGGAGTTCTGTAGCTCTGGAAATAAATAATTTTGTGACTATGACACAAAAGGACAGCTTTGAATAAGTTTATAAGTAAAGGATTAAATTGAAATGTGAGCAAAAGTAAGAAAGCATGAAATTATCATAAAATACATGTTTATTTTATTAAATAGTACAGGAAATTATTTGATTATTTTTAACATATAAATGTTATGTATTTATATGAAATTGAAGAAAGAGAAAAGGAAGGAGAGGACCGAATCGAAGGAAAAGGAAAAGAGAAGATTAAGGAGTGAAGGAAGAAAAACTTATATCACCGCAACCTTTTATTGTAAGTACTACAAGAAATTCTAAATTATTCTTTATTTATCTTTTTGAAATATTTATGTGAATTCTTTAAATATATGAGATTCAAACTTTAATGCCCAAGTAGGCGGAATTTAGAACTCTTTGGGATATTAGTGGCATGCCATTAAGGAACTTTAGCGCGCTCTCGATATTAGCACGTGGTGCTCTCGATATTAGCACGTTGGTGCTCTCGATATTAGCACGTTGGTGCTCTCGATATTAGCACATTGGTGCTCTCGATAATTAGCGCGTCGGTGTTGCTCTCTCATTCATTTGTGCATCATAATGCACCTCTCGTATATGTTCCGTATATCCGGTGTGTTCTAGGAAGTCTACTTTGGGCTAATATTGTGAACCGAGAATAAAATGAATTACTGAAGTGTTAAGGCAAGTTTTATGCCGCATGTAAGATAAGTTAAATTTATTTGAAGCAATACTTATTTGAAGAGACTTACACGTGAGTAAATATGCGATAATTAATTGAGTTTAAAATATTCTGTTATGATTGTTTAATTAATTATTCTTGTAGTGCTTACTAAGCCTTCACCGCTTAACGCGTTTATTTTAACGCAGCGAGGTACAAAGAGTCTAGAAGAGAAGTTCAACTAGAAGATTTCTCATCTCATCACATCTTGAAGGCTACGGAAGTAGGTATTGTATTTTGTGTTAAAATGGCATGTACATAGGTGATATTTTGCTCACTTAAAACAACTACATGACTTTTGTTGTAGAAAACGATATTTGGTATTTTAATGTTATAAGTAGAATTTAAATATGATCAAATATGAAATTGCATTGGTTAAATTGTTGGATTTTGGAATTGGTTGAATTGGTTATATTTGGAATGAATACGGTTTTAATTGCAGGGGTTATATGTGAAAATAAGAAGAAATGTTTGAAATTTAAATAAAATTTATATTTGCAAATTATCCGATATGTTCGGTAATGCCTCGTAACCTGTTAGGTGATGGTTGGGGTTAGGGGTGTTACATTGATTGTATCGAGCCTAGGTTTTCTGAATCCTTGGGTCGAGTATGAGTCATTTGTACATGCCATTTTATAAATTGATGTGATGAGATGAGTTTTAGTTATTTAATTGTGTAATTTATGGATATTGTAGAAACTTAAAGATGTCAAATAGATCTCGTGAAGAGTCAGAAAATGAAGTAGAGAGCGGGCGCCAAACCTTGATAGGGAAAGAGATCAACACAGAGTCCAAGCTCAAGTGAATCGGTAAACTTAGGAGATGATAGAGAGCTGAATTGGAAGAAAGAACTCAATCAAATCGAACCAATACGGCTAGAGAAGAAATTCGATTGCAACTTTGTTACAGCACAATGAATCGATTATTGCGAGCAAGTTGTGCGAACTAATAATGCTCCATCTGTTCCACCACTATCTTCTCCTATTATTGCTCCACATCCACAACCATTTATAACTTGATCCATCGATCTCCCTTGAGAAAATCGTAAAATATGGAGCTGAAGAGTTTAAAGGAAAGAAAGATGATGATCCGGTGAGGTGAGCAATGGTTTGAGAACAGTCAAAGAATATTTGAAGAATTGCAGTGTACAGGGGAAGAAAAGTTGAAATGTGCAGTATCTTTATTAAAGGGTGAGGCTTATCAATGGTGGACCACTGTTATGAATATCCATCCTGCAGAGAAAATTAATTGGGATTTCTTTGTATCTGAATTTAGAAAGAAATATGTGAGTCAACTTTATCTTGAGAAGAAGAAAAGAGAATTTCTGGATCTGAAGCAGAACAACATGTCTGTTGCTGAATATGAACGTGAATTTATCAGATTGAGTAAGTATGCAAAGGAACTAATAGCAAATGAAGCAGATATGTGCAGAAGATTTGAGTGGGGATTGAATGAAGAGATTTATGTTCCTCTTATACCATTACATCTACAAGAATTTCCTATTTTGGTTGATAGAGCACAACGACTGGAAGAAGGGTTAGCTCGTTCAAAAGAAAAGAGTTTTGGGAAGAGACTGGCCACTAGTTCAGCACCACCACCATTTTCAAAAAGAGTGAAGGATTTCAGAGATTCTAGATACACTTCTCCCCTTTGTTGGGCAAAGATCCGAGTGAGACAAGACCAACTCAACAGACGACCTCTATGGGTAGTACCGGGGGTTCTAAAAGAAAACCAACACCATCCTCATGTGAGCACTGTGGAAGATATCATTGGGGAGAATGTCGATCGATTTCCGAGCCTGTTTTTCGATGTGGGTCAAAAGATCACTTAATCGGAGATCGTCCAGAAGATGTCGAGAAAGTGTTACTGAGAACAATCAACTGTGAGAGGTAGCTCGATTTCACAAAGAGGTAGACAACTGGAATTTTTGTTGGCTTTGGTAGTGGTACGAGATTGGTGAGGGAAACAAGCGATAGATCTCGAATCCCGAAGGCCTCGAACTTATGCTATCGAAAACGAGAAGAGGAGACGCGCTCACGATGTGATTCTTGGTACATTCTCTTTATTTGATTCTTACGTAATTGCATTAATTGATCACGGCTCTACACATTCATATATATGCATTGCATTAGTGAAAGAAAGAGAGTTACAAGTAGAACTTACGAATCTGAAGTAGTAGTTACTAATCCTTTCGGGCAAAGTGAGAAAGTTAATAAAGTGTGTAGAAGATGTCCCTTAAAAATTCATGATTATGAGTTTCAGTGAGACCTTATGGCACTTACGTTTTATGAGTTCGATGTGATATTGGGTATGGACTGGTTGTCAGAACATGGGGTTATGGTTGATTGCAGAAGAAAAAGAATTTCCTTGAGAACTTCAGATGGAGATGAAGTGATTGTAACCGGTGAAAAATATAGTGCATTGACGAATGTAGTGTCTGCAATGAAAGCTTCTAAGATGATGAGAAGAGGATGTACTGCTTTTCTTGCTTACATTTTAGATACTCGTACAACGAATTCTGAGATTGAAAAGATACCAGTGGTTCGAGATTTTACTGATGTGTTTCCAGAGGAATTACCGGGTTTACCTCCAGAAAGAGAAGTAGAGTTTGGGATTGAGTTAATTCGAGCCTTCGCACCGATATCTATAGCACCTTATCGGATGGCACCCACCGAGTTGAAAGAATTGAAAATGCGAAGCACAGGAGTTATTAGACAAGGGATTCAAATGCGTCCTAGTGTATCACCATGGGGGCACCGGTATTATTTGTAAAGAAGAAAGATGGGTCTTTGAGGCTTTGTATAGATTACCGTCAGTTGAATAAAGTGACTATAAAGAACAAGTATCCGTTGCCCAGGATTGATGATTTGTTTGATCAGTTAAAAGGAGCTAGTGTATTTTCTAAGATTGATCTCAGATCGGGGTATTATCAGTTACGGGTAAAAGAATCTGATGTGTCGAAAACTGCCTTCAGAACTCGGTACGGTCATTATGAGTTCTTAGTTATGCCATTTGGATTGACTAATGCTCATTTGCTTTCATGGATCTTATGAGCAGTAATTTTCAGATCATATTTAGATCAGTTTGTGGTTGTATTTATAGATGACATTCTAGTGTATTCAAAAGGTGAAGAAGAGCATGATAAACATCTCCGAATTGTGCTACAGATTTTGAGAGAAAAACAATTGTATGCTAAATTTAGTAAGTGTGAATTTTGGTTAAAAGAAGTCACTTTTCTGGGACATATAGTATCGGCAGATGGTATTCGGGTAGATCCCAAGAAGGTAGAAGCTATACTTGAATGGAAACCACCAAAGAATGTGACAGAAGTAAAGAGTTTTCTCGGATTGGCTGGATACTATAGAAGATTTGTTGAGGGATTCTCTATGATTGCATCTCCATTAACGAAATTGTTGCAGAAAAATGTAAAATTTGAATGGAAGAGAAAGGTGTCAACAAAGTTTTGAAAAATTAAAAGCAATTAACAGAAGCTCCTGTGTTAATTCAACCAGAATCTGGTAAGGAGTACGTGATTTTGGTGATGCTTCGTACAATGGTTTGGGGTGTGTGCTAATGCAAGGAGGAAAGGTAGTAGCATATGCTTCTAGACAATTGAAGCCACACGAAAAAGAACTATCCGACGCATGATCTTGAATTGGTTTGCAGTGGTGTTTGCGCTAAAAATATGGAGACATTATTTATACGGGGAAAAATGTTATATCTACACCGACCATAAGAGTTTGAAGTATTTGTTGACTCGGAAGGATTTGAATTTGAGACAGAGAAGATGGGTTGAACTCGATAAAGGACTATGATTTGATTATTGATTACCATCGGGTAAGGCAAATGTTGTAGCCGATGCTTTGAGTCGAAAATCTCACATTTACTTTTTACGAGCTATGAATACCCGGTTGTCATCGATCGATAATGGTTCAATCATGGCTGAATTGAGAGCTAAACCGACATTTTTACAGCAGATATGTGAAGCTCGGAAGGATGATGAGAAGCTACTGATTAAATGGGCACGAGTGTGAGTCAGTCATCGATTTCGAATTTTGAGTTGGAGTTGATGGTTGTATGTTATTCAAAGGTAGAATATGTGTACCTCGAATTCGAACTCATACTGAGAAGATTTTATACGAGGCTCACAACGGTACTATATGTCTGTACATCAGGGAGTAATAAAATGTATAATGATCTCGAAAAGATGTATTGGTGGCGGGAATGAAACGGGATATCTACGAGTTTGTATCGAGATGTTTAATATGTCGACAAGTTAAAAAAGTGAACATCGTGTACCTTGAGGATTACTTGACCAATTACTATACAGGAATGGAAATGGGAAAGAATCACTATGGATTTTGTATCGGGATTACCGTTGTCTCAGAAGAAAAAGGATGCTATTTGGGTGATTGTTGACCGATTGACAAAATCAGCGCACTTTATTCCAGCAGACGTATGGATTATTCTTTAGATAAACCATTTGAATTGTACATATCCGAGATTGTCGGAGCTACATGGAGTGCCTGTCTCCATTATATCGAGATAGAGATCCTCGATTTACGCCTCGTTTAGGATAAATTGCAAGAAGCTTTAGGTACTCTCGGTTGTATTTGAAGATCGCATTTCATCCTCAGACAGATGGCCAATCTGAGCGTGTAATTCAAGTATTGGAAGATATGCTCCGATGTTGTACACTAGAGTTTGAAGGTAATTGGGAGAAGTATCTGCCTTTGATTGAATTTGCTTACAATAACAGTTATCAGTCCAGTATTAAAATGGCTCCGTATGAAGCTTTGTATGGCAGAAAGTGTAGAACACCGTTATATTGGACAGAGCTTAGTGAAAAGAAGATATATGGGGTTGATTTGATCCAAGAAACAGAAGAAAAAGTAAAAGTCATTCGAAATAGTTTGAAAGCAGCATTTGATCGTCAAAAATCTTATGCTGATCTTAAAAGAAAAGATATTGAATATAATGTGGGTGAAAAAGTATTTTTGAAAGTGTCGCCATGGAAAAAAATTCTCCGATTTGGGAAGAAAGGCAAGCTCAGTCCAAGATTCATTGGGCCGTATGAGATCTTAGAACGGGTTGGTCCAGTTGCTTATCGGATAGCCTTACCACCGGAATTGGATAGAATTCACAATGTTTTTCATGTCTCAATGTTACGAAGATATCGGTCTGATCCATCTCATGTGATTACTCCTGAAGTAATAGAAATTCAACCGGATTTAACTTATGAAGAGGAGCCAATTAAGATACTTGCTCGAGAGGTAAAGGAATTGAGAAACAAACGGGTTCCGTTGGTAAAAGTGTTGTGGAGACATCATAATTCGGAAGAAGCAACATGGGAAAGAGAGGAAACAATGAGACATCAATATCCGCAGTTGTTTACGTCAGGTAAATTTCGAGGACGAAATTTATTAAGTGGGGGAGAATTGTAGTGACCCGATGGTCGAATAACCGAAAAAATATATTTTCAGTCTCCGTTTTCATAAAAATGAATCGTAAATAATTACTAAAAATATTTCTGAAGCTAGTTAGTTGTGCGTCTAATTGGGTTTTATTTAGGTGAATTTGACTTAATTAGAAGCATTTGGTGAAAAAGGATTAGATTGTAATAGGTGTGAAAGTTTAATTATAGATTAAAAGAAATTATGAAGGACCAAAATGGCAATTATGCCATTTTTAAATGATTGAGGCGGCATAGTGTAAAAAAATCCTAAGATTTTTGTGTGATAAAATAAAATATTATTTTATGTTAATATAATATAATATATAATAAAGTTAAAAAAAAAAAAAAAAAGAAAGAGAGAAAGAAAGAAACAGAGAAGCAAACGAAACAGAGAGCAGGGGAAAGAAAGAAAAGAGAGAAAAGAAAGAAGAAAAGGAAAAATTTAGGGTTTGAAGCTTGGAAGTTTAATAGGTATGTTAATTTAGCCCTTTTCTTTTAATTTTGATGTTTAATAAGTTTTAGGATAAAGTTTTGATGAATTTAAATTGAAGTTTTTGGAGTTTTAAAGCTTCTAAACATAACATATGAAAAAAAAAAAGATGAATTAGTGGTTTAATTGAAAGAAATTGAAGTTAGAATTGAGTAAAGGATTTAATTGTAAAATAAGCTATAAGAAAACTGTTTTGGGACAGCAGCAGTAGGGTAACTTTGAAAAATCACCAAAAATCGTAGAAGAGGAATTAGAAGTCAGATGAGATATGAAATTAAAGCTTATTGAGTCTATTTTCATATGAAAGAAACAGAGAAAGCAAAGGAATTCTGTAATTTTAGATATTTATATTTTTGTAAGACTGGTTTAAAGGGATTTTGGGATCCCCTGTTCTGACTTTGAAAAATCATAAAAAATTAGATAAAAATAATTAGGGGCTTAAGTTTATATGTTTAGAATCCTGAATGAGTCTATTTTCAAATGAAATAAATAAGAAGGTCATATGAATTCTGTACAAAGAGTAATTTGATTCGTAGTGAAGAGAGGTCAGAACAGTCATACAGTAAAACAGGGGAAACTTTAAGAATAATCTGGTATTGATTGGCCATACCAAAAATTCTGGAAAAATTATAGTAAAAGATATATGAGTCTAGTTTCAAGGAAAATTTACGGTTCTTCATTTGGAGTTCTGTAGCTCTGAAATAAATAATTTTGTGACTATGACACAAAAGGACAGCTTTGAATAAGTTTATAAGTAAAGGATTAAATTGAAATGTGAGCAAAAGTAAGAAAGCATGAAATTATCATAAAATACATGTTTATTTTATTAAATAGTACAGGAAATTATTTGATTATTTTTAACATATAAATGTTATGTATTTATATGAAATTGAAGAAAGAGAAAAGGAAGGAGAGGACCGAATCGAAGGAAAAGGAAAAGAGAAGATTAAGGAGTGAAGGAAGAAAAACTTATATCACATAACCTTTTATTGTAAGTACTACAAGAAATTCTAAATTATTCTTTATTTATCTTTTTTGAAATATTTATGTGAATTCTTTAAATATATGAGATTCGACTTTAATGCCCAAGTAGACGGAATTTAGAACTCTTTGGGATATTAGTGGCATGCCATTAAGGAACTTTTAGCGCGCTCTCGATATTAGCACGTGGTGCTCTCGATATTAGCACGTTGGTGCTCTCGATATTAGCACGTTGGTGCTCTCGATATTAGCACATTGGTGCTCTTCGATAATTAGCACGTCGGTTGCTCTGCATTCATTTGTGCATCATAATGCACTCTCTGTATATGTTCCGTATATCCGGTGTGTTCTAGGAAGTCTACTTTGGGCTAATATTGTGAAGCGAGAATAAAATGAATTATGAAGTGTTAAGGCAAGTTTTATGCCGTCTGATGAAGATAAGTTAAATTTATTTGAAGCAATACTTATTTGAAGAGACTTACACGTGAGTAAATATGCGATAATTAATTGAGTTTAAAATATTCTGTTATGATTGTTTAATTAATTATTCTTGTAGTGCTTACTAAGCCTTCACCGGCTTAACGCGTTTATTTTAACGCGTAGGTACAAAGAGTCTAGAAGAGAAGTTCAACTAGAAGATTTCTCATCTCATCACATCTTCGAAGGCTACGGAAGTAGGTATTGTATTTTGTGTTAAAATGGCATGTACATAGGTGATATTTTGCTCACTTAAAACAACTACATGACTTTTGTTGTAGAAAACGATATTTGGTATTTTAATGTTATAAGTAGAATTTAAATATGATCAAATATGAAATTGCATTGGTTAAATTGTTGGATTTTGGAATTGGTTGAATTGGTTATATTTGGAATGAATACGGTTTTAATTGCGAGGGGTTATATGTGAAAATAAGCGAGAAATCTTTGCGAAATTTAAATAAAATTTATATTTGCAAATTATCTGATATGTTCGGTAATGCCTCGTAACCCTGTTCCGGTGATGGTTCGGGGTTAGGGGTGTTACACACATAGCCGTGCCTCTAGGGCGTATAACTCTCTGACTTGCATCTATGAAGGAACTTGGGTCACACAGCCTTAATACACACCCGTGTTGCTAGGCTGTGTGGTAAATTTAATTTTCACAAATTAGGCTATTTTCCAAGCCATATTTCTCACTCATTTGATCATTTAATCATTTCATTTTTTTTTTCGCATTGTTATTTCATTCTCAATTCATCAACCATTATATCTCATCATACATTATATAATTCATAAAAATTAACATTTAATCATTAAATTTTGGTCATATGAACTTACCCGTCAATTCATCACTTTTCACTAGAATGCCATAGCCCAGCTATGGTCTTACATCTTAAACACGTATCACACCGATGCCATATCCCAGATATGGTCTTACACGGAAATCACTTGTCACTTGTAGCCGAAGCTACCACTATTCACTGATCAGGTACCTGGAGCTACCACTTTTCACTGATCATGTAGCTGGATGTAACATCCCAAAATTGGGCCTAGAAGGATTGGGCTAATTGGACCTTGGGCTTTAAAAAAAATAAATTAGAGTATCATCTTGTTACTTGTGTTGACTTGGGTATGAATTTTTGTGTGTTTAGCATAGTCTTGTGAAGGCTTGATTTTATTTAGGAAGCTAGAATAATTTTTAGTATAGTTTATTTAATGAAGTGGATTAAGTGAGCTTAGCACTTAAGTTAATTTAAGTGTTAATTAAAGCACAAGAGGAGTATGTGGCAAGATGGTTAAGGAGCTTGAAAGGTTGCTTGAGGTTAGAGGTTCGAGTAGCATGTTTAGCATTTTTTTTGAAGACTTTATTTTTGTGTTCTAGCATTGATGGACGGTCAACCTATGTTTATGATAGGTTGGACTTTCAACTTTTGGCAAGTTGAATTTTGGTTTAAGGAAAGCTTGAAATTGGGGATAGGAATCTTAAGGTTATGGTATGATGATGGGACAAAAGGCATGGAATATGGAGGATGTTTTGGAAAGTAATCCTAGGCCTTTAGTGCATGTATGTGGACGGCATGAGTGTCTAGGGGGGTGACCGAATGTTGTTAGGTGGCTTGGGGGGGGATAGTTGGTCAACCTTTGCTTTTTGTGCATCTTTTGTATTGTTTTCTTTCTCTCCAAAAAAAAAAAACTCCCCTCCTTGGCCGAATGTGTGCTATGCTTTTAGTGCAAAATTCCTTTTGGTTTTAGCCTTATTTTGTTGGAACCAAATCCTACTTTTTCTTTCTTTTCATTCATCCTTTTGAAATCGAAACAACATTTGATTTTTGGGCATTTTGTGCACATTTCTTTTAGGCAAAATAGTGTTTGGCCGAATCTCTCTCTCTCCCACATCTCTCTCTTTTTCTTATTTGACATTGGATCATAATCACATTTCTCCTACTTTCTCTTGGCCGAAACTTTCATCTCTCCATCTCTCTTTACTTTCTTCTATTTTATTCAAAGTCATAAACATTCCTCTCCCATTGAAATCTCTTCCATATTCTTCTTTTGTTTTCCTTTCTCTTTCTCAACTTTAATCGAATCCTTATTGTTAAATCAAATCAACCATAGCCGAATTTCTTTGACCATTTAATCATTTTGTCGAAATTTTCCCTTTCTCTTATTGTTTTGTTTTGGCCGAATATTCAAGGGTAGATTCTCTTTGATTTTTCTTCAATCGATTTTGGAAAAAGGGTAAGTATTCATGGCCGATTCTCTTTCAATTCTTTTCTCTTTTCCAAGTTATTTTCTTGTGGTCAAAGGCCGAATCTTTGGACATTGGTTTGCAAGGTTTTAACCATTTTAGGAACCGATTATTCTTTTAGGCTTTTCGGGACGTTGGAAGCAATCAATCTAAGCCTCGTATCTTTATCGATTGTTTTGGGTAAGCCTTTAGGTAAGATTTGGTACTACAAGTGATAACTCTTTGGGATTTTGATGTTGGCCGAATGGCCTTTGTTCATAATCTTAGTATTGACCGATTGTAGGACAAGGTGATCTAGTGCGATAGATCGGATCTTGGAAGTTAGTTCTTGCGTTGGTAAAAGGTGTGTATCTTACACACTTTATAACTTGGTTTATATTTGTATATATGTGTGTTTTATAACTAATCATATTATGAAAGTGGGAAAATGATGAGATCTTGATATGATACCGTGATGGTATGAATGAGGATTCGGGTAAGTCCGTTTCTATATGTTGTTAATACTGTGGATTGAAATCATGATCTACGATATATGATATTTTGTTATATGTTCATATCAAAGTATATTGACATGATTTGTCTATCTATTGCATTGGTATGGGCAATATGAGAGGAGGGGGAAGATTGATATTGTGTCTTCGGACACCAGAGGTTTGGTACCTCCAGTGATTTGGTATCACATTCGTATCTTCGGACACTAGAGGTTTGGCACCTCATAGCAACTCGTCCCTGTGGTTAACACCACCGTGGGTTGGCCCCACTTTTGAGATATGGGATCGTCGCCAGTGATTTGGTATCACACGTGGGTTGGCCCCACAACTTGATGATTCGTGACTTCGGTCACCCGGTGGTTTGGCACCACCGGTGGTTTAGCACCACCGGTGATTTGGTATCACATTCGTGTCTTTGGGACACCGAGGTTTGGCACCTCATAGTGACTTGTCCCTGTGGTTAACACCACCGTGGGTTGGCCCCACTTTTGAGATATGGGATCGTCGCCAGTGATTTGGTATCACACGTGGGTTGGCCCCCACATATGGATTATTTGTGACTACGGTCACCAGTGATTTGGTATCACATTTGTGTTTTTGAGACACCAGTGGTTTGGCACCACCAGTGGTTTGGTACCACACGGGGTAGAAAATGAGTTATGGATGGCTAGGTTGGGTGCATTATACATATATATTGCCTTGTTATAATTTGTGTAAGTATGTGGCATTTACCCGGGAGAGGGAATATGCACTGAGTCTTGGTGACTCACCTTCTCCCTTACCATTTCAGGTGATTCGTGAGATCGCGGATGAGGAGCCGGATGAACTTATTTTATTTGAACTTATATGAACTTCCATTTCGGTACTTATTTTATTTGGTTTTCATATTTTATGGATTTGTAATAAGGCCTCTTTAAATTATATGTTTTTGGATTATTTATATGTTTTGGACATGTTTAAAATGTGATTTATAAATTACTTGGTTAATTTAATAATTGAACCCAAAGTTTTCTAAACTATAAAAACGCAATGGTTTTAAAACATTACCATCGGGTAATACAAATTGTTTGTTGGCCAAATTATAAATTTAGTGTTTTCTATAAATTAAGTGATTTCCAAAATTCAAGTTTCTATACTCAAATGCAATCGGTTTACTTAGTAATAATTCGGAATTTTCTTAAAAGATATAAATGCTTTCTATCCTATGAGTTATCAACTAAGTTTTAAAGTTTTTATTTATAAAATTTCAAATAAATTTTCGGTGTTAACTTATTTAACACCTGATTTCTACAAATATAGAATTACAAAGAGTTTCTTACTAAAAATTTATCTGTTAAATTCGATTCTTATCAAAATGTTTTCCTCTGTGGCATGCTAGATTCGGTCATGGCGTATTGACCGGGTTTGGGGTGTTACACTGGAGCTACCACTTTTCACCGATCGGTAGTAGGAAGTGCCACTTTTCATCGATCGGTGGCGGCTACCACTTTTCTCGATCGGTGTAGCCAAAGCTACCACTTTTCATCGATCGGTGCCGAAGCTACCACTTTTCACTGATCAGGTAGCCAAAGCTACCACTTTTCACTGATCAGGTAGCCGAAGCTACCACTTTTCACTTTCACTTCTCCTTGATCAGATAAGTGTAGCTGAAGCTATCACTTATCACTTGTTGTCATGGTATTGTTCAACCATGGTCTTTTCTGTCAATTCGTCTTGTCACTGAACTGAAGTGCTTAATTCGATCATTTATCCAATTTCCATGCTTTTACATTATGCACGATTTTATCATCAATACATATGAAATAACACATCATGAAGTTCATAAAATTAACAAATGATCACTAAAATTTAGCCTTATAAACTTACAAGTTCAATTTTTGTAATAACGATAATCATAATTTCATAATAAATATTCCAAATAAAACATTATATCATTTCTAATTCAACACTTATCAATTATAATCGAGCATGTAATCAATTTATACACAAGTCGTTCATATATTATTTTTCCTCCTCCTCCTTTCCATCCACATCCTTAGTATAAATAACACACTTGTAAGTAACATTATCTATAATTTTCACTATTTACTTATGTGAATATTCAAGCTGTCCATCCGTGTCATAGTCACTAAATTATTTTTATCTTGAGTTACAGAACTCCAAATTAAGATCCGTTAATTTTATTTGAAACTAGACTCACATATCTTCTTACCATAATTTTTCCAGAATTTTTGGTGTGGCCAATTAGTACAGTTTATTAGTTAAGTTCTCCCCTGTTACACAGTCCTACTGCTCTGACCTCTCTTCACTAAAAATCAATTATCTCATAGTACGGTTTTTATATAGTGTTTCTGATTATTTCTAATGAAAATAGACTCACTAAGGAATACAAACATATAAATTATAACTCATAATTCTTTTTGTACAATTTTTAGTGAATTTATAAAGTAAGAACAGGGGATCACGAAGTTGTTCTAAACCAGTCTTACAAAAATTTAAATATCTCAATATGTAGACTTCCTCTACCTGCTTTGTTTCTTTTATATGAAAATAGACTCAACAAGATTTAATTCTATATCTTACTCAGATTCTAATTCAATTTATACTATTTTTGGTGATTTTTCAAAGTTAGACAACTGCTGCTGTCCAAAACTGCTTTAGTATAACATGTTGATTTCTATTTTGTCCCAAATTCCACATTTCATACAATTCAATCCTTGCTCAATTAACCCCTAAATTTAGCTAATTTTCTCATTTAATACTTTTCTCTATCATTTTAAACTACTTCATAACCTTTGAAAATCAGAATTTTAACTCTAGGCCTTAATTTCAACTCTTTCACAATTAGGTCCTAAAATCAATTTCCATCAATTTTACTTAATAAAATCATCATATAACAAAATTAAAGCTTCAATTCAATATTTATTTATCATATTCTTCCAGCACTAATCCACATCAACTTTAAAAATTAGCTATAGAATCAAAAACTAATGACATAGTAAGTTGGATCCAATTGTAAAAGTCCAAAAACATAGAAATTTCAAGGAGAAAGCAAGAATTAAACTTACATGAAGCTTGAGTATGAAAACCAGCTTGAAACTCTCTCCCATGGCTGTTTTTCAGCTGAAGAAAATAAAGAGAAAATGAAGAGAATTCTAGATAATTCCAATTTGGTCCCATACTTATTTAACTAATTTTGGCAATTTTCTAATTTTATCCTTATTTCATCCATTTCCTGATTTTTCTCAGCTATTGCTGCCCAAAATATCTCCTTTGAGCTTATTTTCACTTTAGGTCCTTCCTCATTTGACAATTAAGCTATTTAATCATTTTAATACTACCTTATTCCTTAAATATTCATAAAAATATTTATGACTCTGTTTATAACACCGAGATCTCGATACCTCTTTTTCTCGATTTCTTGACAAAATAAATCTTTATAAAACATAATATACTATTTTCAAAATATTTTAAAAGCTACGTTTGGCTTGTAAATATTAAATAATATAGCCTACGAGTTCATTTGTCAGATTTGGTGATCTCAAACTATTATTTTTGACATCACTGAAATTTGGGCTATTACATTAGTCATGAAATGGTTTGATTGTGCTTTTGCTAATTTCGTCCGACTTAATCTTTTCATGTTTCATTAAGTTGTTTAATATAGTGAGTGCTAGTTCTGATCATAACTCTGTTGCTAGTGAATTGATGCCTACTCGTCGTGCTCCTAGACTTCGTTTTGAAAACTCTTGGATATCTAAAGATGATTTTGGAGAAGTTATTAACTCAAGTTGGTGGGAGTGTCCTTCAAATGATGTTCTGATCAAATTACGGTTGTGTGGTGAACGACTTCTGATTTGGAACAATAATTTAAAGAATAATTTTAAATCCAGTATCAATGACTTGAAAGTCCAAATTGAGGCTACTCGAACCCAGCATCCTGATTTGACTGTATTGGTGAACCTTTGCTTGATTTAAATGTGTTTTTGGCATAAGTTTATTAGAAACAACGATCCAAAATCTTTTGGATAAAACATGGCGTACCAAATAGCAAGTTTTTTCATGCACATGCGTCTAAGTGAAAGAGAGTCAATCATATTCATTTGCTTCACGATGAAGATGGGAGGCGGTGTACAAATTCTGATGAGATGTGTGATATCGTCAAGACGTCTTTTACTAGTCTGTTCTCTCATTCTTCAACTTCTGATTTTATCGTTTTCTCTGATTTTCCCGCTTGCAGTATTAATAGTCAAAATGAGTCTCTTGTTGCCTCTTTTGTATTGAGGAATTTCCTGATGCGATTATGAGTATGCACCTTGATAAAGCTCCTGGTCTTGATGTTATGAACCCAGGTTTCTTCAGTGTTGTTAGTCTATTTTGGGTACTGATGTGTTTAATCAATGTTGTTCATGGTTAGATGATGGTGCCTATCCCAATTTGCTTAACGAAACTTTGGTTGTTTTGATTCCCAACAAAGACAAACCTGATAGCTTGAAAGATTTGTGGCTCATTGCGCTTTGCAACGTTCTCTATAAAATAACGACAAAAGCTCTTGCTAACCGCCTTAAAAAAAATTCTGCCTTCGATAATCTCTTCATTGCAATATACTTTTGTTCCTGGATGTGTCTTATCACTGATAACATTCTGATTGCTTTTGAGCCTATCCACCATATGAAGAAAAAATGTCATGGTAAGGTGGGTGAGATTGCTTTGAAGCTTGATGTTAGCAAAAATTATGACCGTATTGATTGGAATTTTATTCAGTTTATCATGTGAAAAATGAGTTTTTCTATGCAATGAGTGAAGTAGATCACTACGGGTAATTATTGGATTTCTTTGAATGATCATGTGGTGAATCTTATTTCTCTCCATAGAGGTTTGCATTAGGGGATCTTTCGTTGCCTTGCCTCTTTATTTTGCGTACTAAATGGTTGAGTTATTTGCTCTATAAGACCGAAGCTAGGGTGACCTTCATGGTACTTCTGTGTGTCATGATGGTTCTTCAATTTTTCATTTATTGTTTGTTGATGATAGTTTTTTTTCATGGTATTTCGAGTCAGGTTATTAATTTTCAGTTAAGAACTCGGGGAGGATCAAAGCATTAGCGAGAGAACCCTCGCTTTCATTGAGCAGTCGAACAAGAATTTTAGTCGCGCCTTCCTTGCTCAACATGCGCCTCCATTTTAGCACCTCCACCATCGAATTAACAATTTGCTCCATCTTTTTCAAAGCGTTTAACCCTTCACCGAACCTGAAAAGGTGTCCCAGAACAATAGTTGACATGGCTTGAATTAAGTTCTGGAAATGATAAACAAAGGTTGTTGCCCACGGTGCAATACCAGTCACCAGGCCTAACATTGGGTCTAGTGAAATTAAGCTCAACAAAAATAAAATTTACTTCTGAAAAAAGGAAATAAAATCAAATAAGCAAAAATATTAAGGGTCATTTCTTTTATCTGTTGCCGACTTTTATTTTTCTTGCTTCTCTTTGAATGTCTTATCCTTTAAAGTGTTGGGATTTCTAATATTTTTAAAATTTTCATGTATGCTAAAGGATTGATCCGTAATATTAAAGGGTACAAATATATTAAGGAATTAAAGTAACTCTTATTGGATTTTTTTTTATTTCTTTTTAGAACATTCACCTAAATAATTTGAAATGAATAGTAAAATAACTTAAAAAGTAACTGTTTACGGAAATAATATTAATTAAAAAATAACCACTTAAATGACCTGAAATAAACAGTAAAATTAAGTTATAGAGAGTAAATGACCGGCACCAACTTTTTTTCTAACACAAACATTGTGTTAGAGATTAAAAAAATAATTTCTGGGGTTTCAGACACTAGATGGCTGATACCCATGTATTTTTCCCAATCTGTATCATATCGGTAATATATACCAGTATTTAAAAAAAAAAAGTTATGTTGCTGACACATTGATGACAGGCACCCGCTACATCTGATTAAAAAAAATACTTAAGTGGCAATCTAGTGTTCAAAACCCCAGAAATTATTTTTTTAATCCCTGACACAATCATCCACCAATAATTGTGTCAAAAAAAAGGTGGTGCCAACCATTTATTCCCCATAACCCAATTTTACTGTTCATTTTACGTGATTATTTTTGAACTAAAATTATTGCGTAAATAATTATGTAAAATAAGCCTACTTCTACTAAACTGTTCTGACTTTGAGTCGAGACCTACCTCTTTTAAGTAACTCCAATTAAGGGCATGTTAGAATAGATTAGAGGCATCAGATTATATATAATTTTTTATTTAGTGAGTATTTTATTATTATTTGAGATGATAATTTGTGAACCTGAATTCGACTGCCTAATTTATTCTCATGTAGCTCATAGAATGGATTAAACTAATAGAATGAATTTTCTTTAAAAATAAATTAGTAGGGTGAATTTGTTCCTTGAAAAAATTACAAAGAAATTAGAAATTTAAGTGTAAAAAATGAAATTACTTTATTAATCCATTAATAACACCAACTTTGAGGCTAAAATATAACCGAAATCGTTAAACCCAAAATCCAATATCCCCTTAGAAAATGAAAGTTTAAAAGTAAAAAAAGAAGCACAAAATTTGACGGTTGAATTGTAGAGGATTAATCCTTTATTATCTCCCGTTCAATGACATTAGATTTTGAGGTCATATCAAATATTATTAAATGCTAATTTCTTCAATCATCCTCCACCCATATGCAGAATTTTGGATAGATGTTCCATTACTAATGCAGAATTATTCATATTTGCCATCATCCTTCTTCAAGCATTGCTAATATTCAGCTCTGTAATTCATTGGGAATAACGTATGGCAAGAACTGTGTTTTGACTTAGCCTTAATTAATTGTTAGACTACCTATTTACCAAAAAGATTATATCCATATATTTCTAGCCAGTTTGTGTATTTTTCATCTTTTCAGGATATAAGAAGAAAATGTGCAATTTCAGAGCATAAAAGAGTATACTTCCTTTTTATTGCAGGATAATAAATTACTAGAATATCAAATGAGTAGAGAAAATGTGAACTTAACATTGCCTTACATATTTCCACAGTGGAGCCTACTAGGCAGAATATGGTCTTCCAAAAAATAGTAGCAGCAATTGCTAATTGCCCCAACATAATAGAACCATGCTTGTCTCCAGTATGGATTAATGTAAAGCACACATGCAATACTCAGGATCGCCATAACATAAGACACAACGAAAGTCACATAAAAGGAAATCATATCAATCAAACCATTTTCAGTCGATGCTTTTGGCAATAAAGATGCTGATGGTCCTGACGGTGAGCAGTTCTTCAATGGTTCACCGCATAAAAGAGGATTTCCCACATAGCTGCTTTCGTCAAATGTTGCAAATTGTGCAGTCCATGCAGGTATACTTCCAGATAAATTATTGTATGCCACACTGAAATAAGACAACCTATATAACCCCACAAGTTGTGGAGGGATTTTCCCGCTCAAGTTGTTGTGAGAAAGATCGAGACTCTCAATTTGCTTCAGATTGGAAAACGCCAGTGGGATTGGTCCTATCAAATTGTTGTGAGACAAATTCAAAGCATAAATATTTCTCAAGTTTTCACTTCGCTGGGAATTTCACCTGTCAACTTGTTGCAAGAAAGATCAATTCCAGATAAGTATGTGAGAACAATTCCCTTATAAGAGTAAGACATGCTTTTCACTGTGAACTCTATCGGTTCATCAGTGGAGAAAGCAGAAGTGGGAGCTTGAGCAGTATCAGTGACATAACGAACATATTCTTGGGATATTTCATTCAGTGTTGTAATCTTCAGGCAAGGTGGAATTGTACCTGAAAGATTGTTATTGGAAAGATTAATCAGGCTTAACTGGCCTAAATTGCATAACTGATTTGGAATCCCACCTTCAAAATGGTTGTTATTTAGCAAAAGAAAACTCAATTGAGAAAGGTTGCCAATCCAACTTGGAATTTTCCCAGTTAACTGATTATTGCTGAGATCTAACGTCACCAAGGTAGTGCTGTTACGAAAAACATTTGTGAGTGGCCCTTCTAGCTTGTTTCTTGATAAATGAACTTGACTTATCCCTAAAGGGCTAAAACAAGATGGAAGACGCCCAGCTATATTGTTCACTGAAAGGTCTAGAAGTCCAAGATCATTAAGATGGCAAAACTCTTTTGGGATTGGACCTTCAAGATGATTGTTTGCCATCACAATTTCTTGCAAACTTGACATACTCCCCATCCACCTTGGTATGTGTCGCAACCATTTTTTTGACAAAAACGGGAATCAAACTTTGGGTTTTGAAAACGAATAAAAAAAAGGGAGTCGCCACCGACCTTTTATTAGGTGTGATCGGATCACCTTTGTTTTAATAAAACATTTTGGTTTACTAAAACGATACTTTTGGTCTACGAATGTTCAAGAAAAGTAGGTTCGGGAGTCGGTTACGTGCGAGGAAGGATTAGCACCCTCGCAACGCCCAAAATCGGTACCAAATTGATTGATTAATGTCCTAATGTCGAAGAGTTGAAAATATTTAAAAAAGGGAATTAAAAGAATGGATTAATTAAATCGGGATCGAATCTTAAGATAACCTCGTTTCGAAGGAATAAAAGTATCATACCCAACACGTTAGGATATAACACCCTTATATTTCGATATCAAAATCATCTTCAAAAAAGAGGTTATTTGAATATTTAGTCGAACGAAAGGATCGACACCCAACACGTTAGGGTGTAATTTTTCGGCCTTCTAAATGCACAAATATTACCTCTTAAAAAGTCGAGTTGCAATTTAAAACTGTCTTTAGATGATCTCGCTTCAAAGGAATAAAAGCATCATACCCAACACGTTAGGATATAACACCCTTATATTTCGACATCGAGGTCATCTTTGACGAGAAAAGGATATTTGATCATTTAGTCGAACGAAAAGATCAGCACCCAACACGTTAGGGTGTAATTTTTCGGCCTTCTAAACACACAAATATTACCTCTTTCGTATAAAAATATCGGATTGTGACTTAGAACCGTTAATCCACGTGAAACGGTGAAGACGAGAAATTAACAACACGTGATGATAAAAGATGTAACAATAAAAATAATAAGAGATAATATAAAAATAGTAACAATAAAAAAAAGAACTAAAAATGTTAGTAGCTACGGAGAAAATATTAAGTATAAAAGTAGTAATAATAATAATAATAATAATAATAATAATAATAATAATAATAATAATAATAACAATAGAAAATATATACGAAGATAACATAAATATGGTGGTAGTATATAATAATACAGTATAATAATAAAAATAAAATAACAATGACAGTGATACGAAATATATACAATATACTAATATAGTGATAATAATAATTAATAATAATAATAATAAAGTTAGTTAAACAAAATAATAGTAAAGTATATACATAAAAAATATAATAATAATAGTAATAATAATAATAATAAAAAATATGTACAATATAATAATAATAGTATAATAATAATAATAATAGTAATAATAGAATAATATAAAATATATACAACATAATAATGATATAAATATGGTGATAATAATAAATATATAAATAATATAATAATACTAATATTGAAGATATTAAACAATGATAATATATTAAATAAGATTAAAAAGATTACAAAATAACTAAGAAAGGATCAAATTGCATCTAAAATGAAAGTTTGGGGTCGATTCGAAATAAAATATAAAGAGAAAGGGCCTATTAGAAGTGCGCGCAAAAAGGGATGTACCAAAATGGACAATAACCCCTTTTTTCAAAATACATTGCATCAGGTGGATCCAATTGAAATCTGAAGCGAAGTTTTGGGCCAAATTAAAAATACCAAAAAACTTAATCGCAAAGCCAAGAAAATGCGGGAGGACCAAAAGCGCAATATACCCATTAATTAAAAACACGCGGATCCTCCTTAGCGGGTCGGGTCAAAAACGGGTCATAATCAAAACGACGTCGTTTTGGGTGTTTTAGGCCAGCCCCAAAACTACGTCGTTTTGATGGGCTATATAAGGCCAAAAATCCCCAAAAAAAAAATCATTTCCTCACTTCTCTTAAAAAAAAATTTTTTGCTCTCCCTTTTTTCTCTGCAGGGAAGAGAGCCGGAGAGATTTCCGGCGAGGGGGATCGTCGCCGGCCACCGCCGGCCACCGTGTGGTAAAAACTTTATTTTTTTTTGTTTTTTTATATTTTTTAATAATCTTTATATATATGTATATCTATATTTATTTAAAGATAAAAAAACCGAAATAAAAAAAGAAAAAAAAAATGCGAAACCACCTTCGGATGTTCGGATCTGTCGTTCTCCCTTTGATTTTTGATTCAAAAATTTTTTTTGTTTAGATTTCTTGCTATTTTTTTGAGATTTTTTCTTTTTCATTGATTGCAAAAAAAAAAAGGGTCTGTTTTACATCATTATCTTCGGTTTTTATAATGAAAAAGTAGAAAATAAAAAAATAATACAATGTCTTTCCCTGTTTTCTGCCGTTATTTGTGTTTGTGTCTTCTTTTGCAGGTTATGGCCGACAACGGGAAGTGGGGTTGGTGCTGTGGAAGTGGAGAGGTGGAGGCTGGTGCGGCGCCGTTATCTTTAGGGTTTCAAAACCCTAATTTTTTCTGAAAAGATTTTGGTGTTTTGGGCCTTTTTGGGCCCTTCAGACTTTGGGTCTTGTGGTCATTGTAAATGGACTTTTATTTTGTTTTTTATATGGGTATTGGGCCCTGGGTTAAAGACCCGGGCCAAATTGGTGCTTACAGTATGTCCCCAGAAAGCTCGTTATTGCTTAAATCCAATGTTGACAAACTTGACATATTCTCCATCCACCTTGGTATCTCCCCAGAAAGCACGTTATTGCTTAAATCCAATGTTGACAAAAAGGAGCAATTAGACAAGGAATCTGGGATCTTCCCAGAGAAATGATTCCCATCTAAGTACAACTTCCGCAAAATTGTAAGGCTAACATTTGAGGAGAACATCTGCCCTTGCAATTTGTTGTTGGACAGTGCAAGGGAAGTTAATGAAAAGCAGCCCATGGTCAAATGCTCAGGTAGCCCACCAGACAATTGATTGTTGGACAAGTCCAAGGCTTCTAAGAAATTCATATCACCAATCGAAGAGGGAATGCTACCGTGAAATTGATTTTTTGACATGTTCAGAAACACCAATGATGGTAGTTTTTCCCCAATATCAATTGGAAGATTGCTATAGAATGAATTTTCAGAGACATCCAAATACGATAAATCCGTATGTGGAAGGAAAGTTAACTCAAAATTACCCTGGAGAGAGTTGTTAGCAAGAACTAACCTTTCCAAATTTGCGTTGTTATTCAACAACCAATTTGGAAATTCCTCTCTAAAGTTGTTGTTAGAGAGATAAACTCGCCTTAAGTCATGTTGATGGAGCAAAAAATGAGGGAATTGTCCAACATCTCCACAACTAGATAAACTGAAATGATTCAATTGGAATCTTGGGACCAAAGGTTGCATCTCACTTTCAATGTATATGGTATTGCTGTCCGCATCGAAATGCTTGAGTTTTGAAAGGTTGAAGAAGGGCCCCAATGAGCTTGGGATTTGAAAGTAATTGTTTGAAAGGCTCAATTCTCTAAGGGATGCTAGAGTCTTAAGGGCAGATACGCTTCCACATAATTGATTGTAAGAGAGATCTAGACTTTCAAGAGATGTGAAATTGGAAAAGCACTCGGGCAAAGTACCCTCTAGATTATTGTTGGTCATAATCAAGTCTCTGAGATTTGTCAAACCACAAAAACCTGCAAACAGAGCATTAAATAAATAGAGTGCCATTCAAGGGAACCAAAAACAATAAAACAAATTAAATATAATATATATTCTAGTTGTATTCGTTCCTTGCCTAAAAAAAAGAGATCTTATTGTATGGGAAAGTAGGGTACTAAAATGTTTCGTGTTTATTCACCTTGGGTATGTAAGGTGCCATTGAGTCCACAATCCGTTAACCTTAGTCGCTTGATAGAAGGCATTGCACCAATTTTGTGAAGAAAGTTGTTTTCAAGGGAAGTAAATTCTATGTTCATGAATTCCAAATTCTTCAACTCACGTGGATCTATTTCAAACAAAACCAAAATTACAGAAATTTATGTAGATATGTTTTAAATGGAAGAAAAAAAAGTGAATGCAATTCAATATATATAAAGAGAAAGAGAGAGCTTCTTTAAGTTGAGTTTATTATTTTAGCTTTAGTATTTGGAGTTTTGGGCAAAGGTTATTAGGGAGACAAAGTGAGTCGCAAATTTTTAAAAATTTTAGGAAGGAAAACAACTTTATAAAATATTACTATAAAATTATGAAAAGAAAAAAAGAGAGAGAAAGAAACTGAGAAATATTATTCTTTTACTCTCAATTTTCTTTTTTATATTTATTGAAAATTTTAGGAAGCACAACAATTTTATAAAATTTATCAAAAAAAATTCACTATTTTTTTGGTAGTATTTATTAAAAATTTAAATAATTTCTTGAATTTTGGTCATCACATCCTATCATAAGTTTTTTTAATGCTGGGAAATGAATTCAAAAAAAAAGAGCATGAATCAACAAATTTTTTATTAATAATTATAAACAGTTTTGCTCTTTTTTTGGGTTTAATAAATACTATTTTAAAAATAGGCTTGTAATGAATAATATATTTATGGGAAAATCATTCTTTGTAAAATAGGAAAAGAAATAAATAAAATGAAATACTAAATAAAAAATTGAAAGATACTTACCATTCATGAAGAGATTTTCATTGACGATACACCTTGTTATGTCCAATTTTTTTAAAGAAGGTAGTGTTCCAATGAAGTTAAAAGGGAGAGATGAACCCCATAATTCCAACACTTCTAAATTTGTCAAATTTTGCCATTCTGTAACCACAAGTTAAAATCATCACACAATGCTATTATTTCATAATTTAAAATCAATAATTTTCATATTTTAGCATTAAAAATATTAAAAATTTAATATCAAATATACTAAAATTAACATTGTAGTGCTAAATTCAATGGAAATAGAAGAGAACTAATAATTTGCGTGAATGGAATGATGAAGCATGCATAATTTAGTAGGAGGCATTAATTTTAAACAGGAATCATAAAATAAAATGGTTAGTGTAGGAGAGAAATTGAAAGATTCATTTTTCAATCGACTAATTGTAAGATTGCAACATCAACTCTTCCAAGTTTGCAAATTATGCAACTTACTCCTTCAATAAAAACAATATTGAAAATATATGTATACGTGTGTTTTGTGAAGGCAGAAATATTTTTAAAAAATGCTAACAAAATAAATATTTGTGTTAGTCTTAGGAATTAGGAGTTGTAGAAAAAAAAAACATAACTTACTAATTTGGGAATGAGAGTCATTAAAATTAAATCCGTCCAAGAAAAGAGTCTTCAATGATGGAAATAAATCCAATATTTGTAGCCAAAGATTACAACCAAAATCTGTACATATCAAATAGTGCATTTATATTAACTTTATTTCTTTGGAATCTATATAATTAATTAGAGGAGAAAATAAATAATTAATGGAGATTTATTTCAATATTTAAGTATTAAAACATCCATTCATAAATTAAGCCACAATTTTATTTTAGTAGTACCACCTGAATTGCAGCTGATATGCAGGTTCTCTAATTTGCTCAAGCTATCTGAGGAAAATAAAAAATTGAAAAACAAATCTATTAAAATAAAGCTTGTTAAAATATAAACACACATCATTGAATTTTAAAAAAAATGTTAGCAAAATAAATATTTGTGTTAGTCTTAGGAATTAGGATTTGTAGAAAAATATCATAACTTACTAATTTGAGAATGAGAGTCATTAAAATTAAATCCGTCCAAGGCAAGATTTTTCAATGATGGGAATGAGTTCAATGATTGTAGCCAAAGATTACAACCTGTACATATCAAATAACATATTTATATTTACTTTATTTCTTTGAAATATATCAAATTAATCAAACTAATGAATAATTAAAAAATTCTTTCATAAATTAAGCCACAGTTTTATTTTAGTAGTACCACCTGATATGCACCTTATTTGCAGGTTTTCCAAATTGTTCAAGCTATCTGAAGAAAATCAAAAATTGAAAAACAAATCTATTAAAATAAAGCTTATTAATATATAAACACACATCATCGAATAACCAGCGGGAGAGAGAATGGAGTATGGTATGCAGAAAAAATATTCTAATTTTAAGTTTAATATGAATTCATCATTTTTTCTTCGAATTTCTAAATAAACAAATTGTTTTAAATTTATCAACTATCTTGAAATTTTATTTTTCGCATATAATTTAAATACATTCAATAGTATGTATGGTTTAGACTTCAATCAAATATATATTATATTAACATTATCACTAATATTTAGTTGTCTAAATAGGGGTGTGGTTAGAATCAAATTAACCGATTGAATTGATCTAATTTGGTTAATAGATCGGTGGTTGATTAATAATTTTTTGAAATATCAATCATTGATTAATTCAGTTTGAAATCGGGTAATTAATTGAATTAACTGAAATAAATAATATATATTATATATAATTGTTAAATTTTTGTTTGATAGTTAACTTTCAAGATTTATGTAGTGTTTTTAATGTCTTGTTTGTTGTTTCCACATCCGTTTAAAGTTTTTTTAACTATTAAAAAAAATTGAACATTAGTAATGTATTTGTTATATGTTTTATACTTATTTTAATCAAAGACAAAAAAACATATAAATTTCGGTTTATTCAATTAACCGACCGAATAAACCAAAATATTGTAGTTTAGTTAACGGTTAAAGATTTTTACACTTTGAGTAATTCGGTTAGAGTATTAACTGAAATGACCGTTTGAACACCCCTAAATCTAATATCTAAATACAGTTCAATAAAACTATAGATCTTAAATGATGGAAAATTGACCTTTATTTATAAATGGTTAACAAAAATTCGTTTAGATTTACTATTTACAAAACTTTATTTTTCTTCTATTAATTCTTTTAACATAAACGATTTTAAAAGAAACTTAACAAGATTTGATTATAATTAGGAATGAAAAACATAAACCATTTAGTTTCCACCTTAAGTGAAGAATATGGCACTCTAATTGCAAAAAGGAGAAAAATGGCAATGATATTTATCTTTTATTCTATCATCTATAATAACAAACTTTTCAACACATCAATATATTTTTTATTATTTATTATATTACTAAATATAAATTATCAAAACAATTTATATATGTTAATTATTATTTATTCAGAATAAATTAATTTATTATATATTGTTTTTTATAGTTTTTTACAAATGTTTTAATATCAATTAGAAATTTTTATAATCATTATATTTTAATCATTAAAATAGTAAACATACGTTAATTAGTTATTATTTTGAATAATGGTGTTTTGTATTAATTACATGAAGTAAAATTATATTGTGTATTGATTAAATTTAAAAAAAAAACTTTAATTATGATTTTAAAATTATTGTTATAATATTTAGTTTTTAAAATAAGCTAGTATTTTTTAATTATATTCAACCGTTTGTATAAGAAATGTTATTTTACAATAATTAAAAATATAATATTAAAAAAACTAACTATAAATTAAATGCTTAAAATCACATTCAACATATGTGCTATTAGAAACTAGTATTTATGTAAATTAATCTTAAGAATTAAGATACGTAAAAAAAAATAGTAACTTACTGATTTGGGAATGAGAAGCACTAAAATTAACTCCATTCAAGAGAAGAGTCTTCAATGATGGGAATAAATCCAATGATTGTAGTCGAAAATTACAATCTGTACATATCAAATGGTACATTTATATTTGCTTAATTTCTTTAGAATATATCTAGTTAATCAAACTAATAAATAATTAATAGGAATTTATTTCAATGTTTAAATATTAACACATTCATTCATAAATTATGCCACAATTTTATTTTAGTCGTACCGGTAGTTAAATAGCATTCGATATGGAGGTCCTCCAAATTGCTCAAGCCATGAAATTCTGAGGAGAATCAAAAATTAAAAAATAATAATATTAAAATAAAGCTTATTAAAATATGAATATAATAAATAAACACACATAATTGAATAACCATGAGGAGAGAGAAAGTGAGAATGGAGTGTGGTCGGAGAAAAAAATATTAATATGAATTTATCATTTTATCTTGGAATCTCTAAAAAAACAAATTGTTTTGCACCATAATTCAAGTATTATTTTAACTGGCATGCGTCACATGTTAAATAAATTCATGGTATAATTTTATCTTGGAATATCTAAATAAACAAATTGTTTTAAATTTATGTTTGCACCATAATTCAAGTATTATCTTACTTGGCATGCGTTACATGTTAAATAAATTCATGGTATAATTTTATTTTTTGTATATTATTTTAATACATTTAAAAATATTTCAATCAAATTTGTACATTATACCAAACATCATCATTAATATTTAGCTGTTTAAGTATAGTTGAGTAAAATTATAGATCTCAAATTTATATGAAGTTTATTTATAAATGGTTTAAAAATTTCGTTTAAATTTATCTATATAATTTTTGTTTATTTTTTATTCTATTAAACTTTTTAACATAAACGATTTCTTTTTTATCAAAAAAAAAGAACATTTTATTTTTATTAGGAATGAAAAACATAAACCATTTAGCTTCCACCTTAAGTGAATAATATGCCACCCTAAATGCAAAAAGGAAAAAAAAATGCCAATGATATATATCTATTATTTTATTATTTATATTCTATCCATAATATATATATATAAACATAAATTTAAAGAAATTTCTGAATCAATGAATATAATTTTTATTGTTTATTATATTACTGAATATACTTTTTAAATGTTTTTTATTATTTATAAAATTTATCACATTTATAAATAAAATTATAGTTTCACTAAAATATTTTGTTAAATAAACTTACTTGATAAAATATTAGTATAACTATTTGGAACATATGCAGTTTAGTAAATTCTAATTATTTATATAATAAGTACCTTTTTATTTAATATAATCTTTTTATAACAATAAATTTATATAATTAATTTTATCTATAAACTATTATGGTCAATCTATTAACTGAAAAGAAAAAAAAAATTGAACTGTGAAGAATTTAATTTATAGAGTGTATAAATACTTTAATAGTGATTTGGATTTTCTAATTAATGTTATATTGAATGATCAAAACAAGTTACATATGTTAATTATTGTTTATTTTGAATAATAATGTTGTTTTTATCATTTATATGAAGACCAAAATAGAAAATATATAAAAATAAAAAAAATTACAATTGTTAATTCTACTAGATTTGTATAATGTGTAATGTATGATTTAGAAAAAAATATTTATTATAATATTTGAACTTTCAAACAAGTTAATGTATTTTAATTATTTTTAACAATTTAAATAAAAATAATTTTTTGAACAAATTATATTAATTAAAAATTAAACATCTAAAATTAGATACAACGCATGTGACATTAGAAATTAGTTATGTATAAAACTATTAGTTTGGAGAAACTTTTGAATTGACTAATATAACATTTATTATTTATTATATTAATAATTTTATCATTTTAATTTTATTATTTATAATATTTATCACATTTATAAATAAGAATTTTAATTTTGCTAAAATAATTGGTTAAAATTTTACTTGACAAAAAATTTATCATATTTATAAATAAGAATTATGATTCTATAAAAATATTTTTTTATTAAATAATCTGTATAATAAATAAGTAAATTTTTATTGCATTATTCTATATCTAAATTATTATATTTTCATTAATGAAAAAAGTAAAAAAAAATTCTTTAGTTTTTTTTTTTTAAATAGAAAATTTTAATTATTTATATAATAATTAACTTTTATTTCATATATAAAATTTTATAAATAATACAATTTATAGTATAATCTCATATATTATATTTATATTAATTATATATTATCTACATATTATTATGATCAACTTATTGACCAATAGCAAAATAAAAATTGAATTGTGAATAGATTAATTTATATCATATTATTTTTTATATTTTTTACAAATGTTTTAATATTAATTAGAAATTTTTTTATTATCATTATATTTTAATCATCAAAGTAATTAATATATGTTAATTAATTATTATTTAAATAATATTATTTTGTATTAATTACATGAAGTAAAATTATATTGTGTATTGATTAAATTAAAAATGCTTCAATTATGATTTCAAAATTATTATAATATTTAATTTGTTAAATAAGTTAATATATTTTAATTATATTCAACCGTTTGTATAAAAAATGTTATTTTACATTAATTAAAAATATAAAATTAAAAAAACTAATTAAAAATTAAATGTCTAAAATCACATTCAACATATGTGCCATTAGAAACTAGTATTTATGTAAATTAATTTTAAGAATTAAGATACGTAAAAAAAAAATAGTAACTTACTGATTTGGGAATGAGAATCACTGAAATTAACTTCATACAAGTGAAGAGTCTTCAATGATGGGAATAAATCCAATGATTGTAGTCGAAAATTACAATCTGTACATATCAAATAGTTCATTTATATTTGCTTTATTTCTTTGGAATATATATAGTTAATCAAACTAGTAAATAATTAATAGGGATTTATTTCAATGTTTAAATATTAACATATTCATTCATAAATTATGCCACAATTTTATTTTAGTCGTACCGGTAGTGGAATGGCATGCGATCTGGAGGTCCTCCAAATTGCTCAAGCCATCAAATTCTGAGGAGAATCAAAAATTGAAAAATAATAATATTAAAATAAAGCTTATTAAAATATGAATATAATAAATAAACACACATCATTGAATAACCATGGGGAGAGAGAAAGTGAGAATGGCGTGTGGTTGGAGAAAAAAAATATCAAACATCATCATTAATATTTAGCTATTTAAGTAAAATTGAGTACAATTATGTGAAGTAGACTTTTATGTATAAATGGTTAATAAAAATTCATTTTGAGTTATCTATATTATTTTTAATATTTATTTTTTAAAATATATTATTTATTATTTATTTTTACTTCTATTAAATTTTTTAACATAAACGATTTTTTTAAAAAAACTTAAGAACATTTTCTTTTTATTGAGAATGAAAAACACTTCCAACTTATGTGAATAATATGCCACACTAATTGCAAAAGGAAAAAAATGCCAATGATATATATTTGTTATTCCATTATCTATATTCTATCTATAATATATATAAAAATATATATTTTAAGAAATTTTATTGTTTATTATATTACTGAATATACTACTTTAAATGTTTTAATTATTTATTAGATTTATCACATTTATAAACAAAATTTTAATTTCACTAAAACATTTTTTTAAATAAACTTGTTTGATAAATAAAAATTATCGTACTTATAAATAAGAATTCTTATTCCGTTGAGATAATTTTATTAATTTAATTAATATATAATAAATAAAAAAATTATATTGGTTTTTTTAAATAGAATGTTTTTATAAATAATACAATTTGTAGTATAATCTCATATATTATATTATATTAATTATATATTATCTACATATTATTATGGTCAACTTATTGGCCAATAAATGTTATTGGTCAAAGTTATTGCTATAATATTTAATTTGTTAATATTTTAATTATATTCAATAGTTTGTATAAGAAATGTTATTTTACATTAATTATAACAATAAATATATAATATTAAAAAAATAACTAAAAATTAAACGCCTAAAATCACATTCCATACATCTTTCATTAAAAACTAGTATTTATGTAAATTAATCTTAAGAATTAAAATTCGTAAAAAAATAACTTACTGGTTTGGGAATGAGAGTCATTAAAACCAAATTCTTCCAAGAAAAGAGTCTTCAATGATGGGAATAAATACAATGATTGTAGCCGAAGATTGCAACCAGAACCTGGACATATCAAATAGTATATTTATATTTACTTTATTTCTTTGAAATATATCAAATTAATCAAACTAACAAATAATTAGTACATTTAAATAAAATTTAGAATTAGCCACAATTTTATTTTAGTAGTACCACCTGAATAGCAGAGCATATAGAGGTCCTCCAAATTGCTCAAGCCATCTAATAATGAGGAGAATCAAAAATTGAAAAGTAAATACTTTATTAATATATGTAGACGTGATTGAATAAGAAGAAAGAGGATGATAATTTTACCTTTAATATCTATTGTTCCTTCTAAATTGGAGCCTCCTAAATATAAAGTCTTTAGATTTGAGAGTGTACCGAGAGATGACAATACGGTATTGCTGAAGAGATTGCCATTCAAATCAAGCAGTGTCAAATTCATCAACCTTAAACCTGCCTCATTATTACCAAGTAGCATGCTCTTAATTATTTCACTTCCCATTTAATTATACTTTTCAAATATATATATATAAATTTTAGCCAATTATTTTTCGTCTAATCTGTAATTTATTTTATATAATTTAAATATATCTAAAAGTATTTATAAATTGAATTTACGTAAGATCCAAATATAATGGAACAAAAAATCTAAAATACCTTGAGATGGAACAAATTCTGTTACTTTGTTTCTCCGTAAGTTCAACTCCTTTAAATAGCTGAAAGCATTTAGGTCTGAAAAAAGAATTACAAATAATTCTAACAATAAGTCAAATTCATATATTTAATGCATTATTGATTGGTTAATCTTGTTCAACATATCGGAAAAGGTCATATCTTGAACAAAATTATTTTTATTTTATAAGATTTGGTCTTGTTTGGTATAAATCATTATTTTAATAATGAAAGTAAATTTATATTTATATTTAAGGGTAAATTATTAATATAAAATATTTTAAATAATGTATTATACTATTATTTTAAATTTATTAAAACAAGCTATTTAAATTAACTTGTATCATGGCTTAACCAACTCCATCCATAATGTAAAAATATGATAAAGTTAAAAATAAAAAATAAAAAACTAAAAAGAAAAACCTTCTTAATGATATTTAAGTCATAATTAATAATTAGTGTGACGGGCAAGTGACTGTGACACATATATGTATCTACATAAAGGTAAATATGGTGGTTGATTTAATTTATTTTATGCCTATCATACAATTGTTTAGTATCTTTTAAAATTCAAAAATACATAATTACATTAATAAATTACTTAAAAATTTCACAATTTTTTTCTCTCTCGAAAATCGTTCAAAATGTTTTATTCTGAAATTAAATTAGAAAAAGGATAAAACAATATATAAAAAAAAAAAAACCCAAGACGGCATATATTTACCTTTCACATGAATGGCCCCCTTTAAATTGTTGCCACCTAAATGCAAAGACTTCAAATTTGAGAGCGGAGCAAGGGATGAGAAGATGCTGCTATTCAAGAGATTTCCACTTAAACCAAGCACCTCAAGTTTGTTCAACCATAGTTGTTCTTTATCTGAAAATTTAATGTAATATCATTTTTAAAAAATATGTTTAATTAATTTTTATATATTTTAACCAACTCAATTATGCGTATACATACGTGTGTTTGAAGAATAATTAATCAAGTGAAGTAAATACCATAGAAAGAAAATCCAAGGCTCTCAATTTCATTTGAGCCTAAGTACAACTCCTTCAAATTGATAAAACTAATGAATTCTGTCCACATCCAATCAAATTGTATTAGTCAATTAAATTATTTAAAAAGCATCTAATCAACAAGAAGGATGAGATTAGAAAAGAAAGCATGCCTAGCATATCAATACTTCCCACTAATCCACAACCCTGCAATCTCAATGATTTTAAAGAGCTAAAATCATTTAGTTGTGATGAAATGTTTCCTATATATTTGTGGCCAGATAAATCCAAAATCTCTAAATTCTTCAATTTTGATAACCTCTTTAAACCTGCTATCAATGATTTTAAACAGCATTAGTAATTGTAATAAGTGATAAATTCTCTTTAAACTTGGGCATAGTTGTTTTGTATATATAATTAAATAATAATTTTACCGTTGGTAGGATTTGATCCTGTGAAATTGTTGCGTGCTAGATTCAAAGACTTGAGCGATGAAAGTTCACTTAAGGATGTTAAAATGCTATCGTTGAAATAATTGTAACTTAAGTCGAGGATTTCCAACTTATTCAATTTCGATGATAGTCTTTCAAAACCTACAAGAAATAAGGAATTAGACTAAATACAGATAAACAAGTGATTGAAATCGTGTGTATATATATGTGTGTGTGTCAAAACTTATCATTGAAAGTGAATGAACCTTGGTTGTCCACAAAACCAACAATAGAATTTCCACTCAAAAAAAGACTTTGCAATTCCTCAAAAGGAAGAAACAAAGAAGTGTTGAGATACATGTTGTTTTCTGCTATTCTGTCCATGTAATAAACTAAATCATAAAAGATTTCAGTGTACGTAAGATTAAGGAAAAGATGAGTGACACGTCCAGTGATTGAACTACACTCAACATTTTCCCATTTACAACAATCTGATGAAGTCTCTTTTTCTTCGATTAGGTTGTACACAATTGAAGAATATTCAAAACCATCAATTCTAGAATCAATGGAAGGAAAGAAAGGTTTGAGTTGGAAGAGGGCTAGCCTTTCTTCCTCCAAGCACCCCTCAGTACGCCACCCTCCTACTAACATTATTAACGCTACCACTACCATCCCCAACCATTTCCAGTACTCCATTTGCTCACTTAAAGATGTGCTATAATTAATCACTCTTTGTGCTTTTGTAGCCGATACTACAAACCTGGGCCTTTATATACTACAAATGGAGGAACCACCCCTCATGTTTCCACGAAATTTACTAATAAATGAGGGTTCACAGATGATTGCTTAGATAGAATATATACTTTTTTTCTCTTCCTTTTTATTGATATTTTCCTAGCATCATCCTATATTTCCCCTCTTTTCATTTCAATATAACTAAAATGATAATAAAAAGACTTTTCTTCCTTATGTTTTGTCAGGATATAACAAAGGCTGATTTGTTGTATAAAACATAACATGATAATATTTTCCGCAACAAAATTTGCTTTTCTTGTTTCTTCATTCATTAGACTTAACAAAAAGAACTGAATCACTTTAGTTTAATGCGGAAAAAGGAAGTTTAACTTAAGTTTTAATAATTAACGAGTAGTTTGGGTTGATAAGGTGTATTTAATAAAATTAGTTATTTATTCCCATGTCATCAGTTTTAAAGATAAAAGCTAGCTGGATTTAAATTTTGCAAACCCGTAAAGATGAATGACCGTATTTAATAAAATTAAGAGTACAGGGCCAAATTCCACAAATTTGTAAGCTGCAGGGAGTAATAATAAAATTTGGCCTTATTATTACTACTACTGGCGGAAACATTGATGTAGCCTGTGGATGTTGTTGCCCGAGCATTACGCCTACTTTTCTGGAGAAGACTTTGAATTGGATATCCATTGATAGATGGAATTATTGAGGAGACTTTGACACTGCTTATACCCAAACCCATACGGCATAAATAATATCTCTTTATGGATTAGATGCCTTCTTATCATGTTTTTTAGTTTCCTTTAAAAATGGTTTATGACTTATTTTTAGAATTCTATGATTTTTTTATAAAAAAATTTAAAATTTTATTTAGTTATTATAATTTCTAAATATTATAGTTTCAGAAATAAATTTTCTGATTTGTTTATAATTTTCTTAAAAAGAAAGTTGATATCTCTTTTACTGCTGTTTTCCTTAAAGAAAAGCAGTGTATACTATACAATAGAATTTATGTTTAATAAAATTCCGACCTATGAATATTTATAAATTGGATTAAAATGGAAGAATGAAATCCACTTGATTCTCATAAAATTAACATTTTCATCATTATTTTGAAGCATTGAAGAAGATATTACTATATGATTACTTTAAACAGTGATTTTAATCCACTGTTTGCAAAATCATTAAAATATTTGTCAACAACGTAAATTATATATATATAAATAATAATTTTAAAAAATAAATATATTCATATTTAATATTTTAAATTCATATATTTATAGCATTAGACAGAAGTTACATGCAGCTTGCCCATAAAATTTCCTTTGGAAAGTGAGAATGTAGACTTTTGATTTGATAGAATGAAAATGTTGAAACCTTGACTTTGGTGCACAGCCATTAGATGGATAATTTCTACTTCTAATCATAATTCTCGGTGTTTAAATTCATGCTATCCTAGTTGTCAATTAAATTAAGGTTGAATTAAAAGTTTTTGATATGTTATTAAAGAATGGTTTACAATATTTATTACAATTATTTTTTTAATTTTAAAATTTTATTTAATTAACATTCTAATTACATTCCTAAATTTTTAAGGTTATATCAATAAGGTCCTTTTATCACTAAATTTATTGATTTTACCATTAAATGAGACATTAAATCTTACATGACATATCTTAAAATGAAAATTTTAAAGAAAAATAAATATTGTAAAAATCTTGGTTTTGAGGTTTTCAAAATTTTCACAGAAGCTTTAGCTCTTATTTCAATTTTACTTTATTTTTTTAGTTTTAATTTTTAAAGTTATATGGCAATGTTTTATTTTTTATAAAATTTTTATTTTAAATTATGTTACATAAAATTCAACGTGTCATTTAACGGTTCATTTATTGGTGTCAATAATAGAAGAACCTAATTGATAGCTTAGGTATGTAATTATAATATTTTTAAATTTAAAGGCCAATTTAAAATGAAAATCATAGTTGATGATGTTGAATGCAATTAACCCTATACTTTTTAGATGCCATTTTATTTTGTTTTGGCATTGGTGTCATAGTTTGATAGATGGAATTATTACATCTACTTGGGCATTAAAACTAAATTTTATACATTTAAATACTTTACATATATATTTCGAAAAAGATTTCTCATTTCTCCCTCGTTACAATTTAATGCACTGAAACACCCCAAACCCGGCCCACGAGCCTCGACCGGATCTGGTATGTTCCTCAATGTAAACCGATTCAAAATTCTTTTGTTACTTTGGAAAAATCTGTGTGTTTTGAAAGAAAGATTGTTTTGGGTTGGGCTCGAGTTGAGAACAAGTTTATCTTTTATTGAAAACCCTTTATTTTAGGTGACAAAACACTTAGAGTTTATTTTAAAATAAATTTACTTAATCTCTAATTGATAAAAAAAAAAAAATTTCGTAACATAATAAATAAAAGTAAAATAAAGTAGTTCAACTATGGCCTTATTACATCAAAATAAATCCCAAAATTAAATTCCAAGTACTTAAAATAAAAGTCCAAATAAAATGAATTCCTTGCTGAGCATGGCCACCACTAAGCTTCTGCCGACCTGGTCCATCACTGATCGTCACCTGAAAAATGTTCCCACAACGAGGTGAGTCAACAGACTCAATGTGTAACCACAACATTAAGTCCTAACAAATTCAGGCATATCAAATCATACATGTACATATATCATTTAAATAATATGATGCAACCCAACCTGCAGACCTAGATAGCCATCCGCTACACATTACCCATACCAACTCGCACAATCGTGGGGACTACTAAGTCAACCCTCCATCCGCTACACACCATCGAAAGCGATCAGCTGCGGTCGGCGTGCTCATCGCCTCTTATAAAACTCGTGGCATAGCCACCAAATAGTGTCTTTAGACATCACATTCAAATAATGTGACCGAGATCACCACATTCAGATATCGTGACAAAAATCACTATATTCACTTCCCCTTTCACAATATCCCATATGCCCCATATATCATTCATATCATGCAATCTTATGCCATAGGCCTTATTTCACATTCTTATCATTGTTCACATATGAGTCACAACATATATTCATAATCCTAGTAAGAGTAGGAAAACGTACCTGAGTTCCTCGTACCATTACATGGTACCTTAGCCAAATTCTTACACTTTCAGATAAACACATATGATAAATTAACGCCATAAATCTATTAAGATTCAGTGTGGGGTACACACCTGATTTATTGTAAGCACTATACTTTCTCGATCGTAGACACCCCTTGAAATCGCGAATGATCACAATTTGTCGATTTTCCTCAGTTAACGGTTCACAACCCGATGAAAAATCCCGAAGCGCACAAAAGTCCATATGATCTCAAGATGAAAGATCGAGCGATAGAGTCCCTCTAAGATTTTAGAACCGTTTTCTAGCGATTTAAAAGATGACTTTGGAAACTCCAAGTTTCGGCCTTCCACTATATTTCGATTGATCAATAAGTGGATGTTAATATGGATGAGAAGAAGGAATAGAGAGAAGATGAAAGTTCAGTTATGGAGGAAATAGGGAAACCAAATGAGAGAAAAGAAGAACTCAAGGAGACTAGCAAAAAAATTGGCACCGAATATCCTAATTAATGGGCTAATGCATTACTTTATTTAGAAGCATACAATGGACGGTTGGAAGATGCTTGGAATGTTAGTGTTGTTGAAATTATCAATTGAAAATAGAGAATAGCGGGTTGATAAGTGGACATGCTTGTGCCGTCCAACAAAGATAACACAAGAGTATGGCACCAATGTCCAATAATTTATTCATGTTTCTATTTTAAAAATCCTCTCCCCTGCATGCTTGCTTTGTTTCAATTTTTTTTTTTGGTTGAAATAAACAATTAAAACAAAAGTTTAAATAATTTAAAACAAAAGATAGTGGCTGATATATATATAACAAACACTATGGCTTTTTCAAAGTTGATGGACGGCATAGGAAGCATTTAATATACATCCACCATATTATGTTTCCCAATTTGACCATGAAGTGACTAAATCATTAATGGGGTTGAGATAAATAATTGAAAATTAATGAGTAAAAAATTTGATGTAGGCACACTACATTTGGACGACTTGAAATATAGATAATGGGAAATTTTAAATTCCTAAAAAATACATGAATGGGGCGGCAATATAATCTAGAAGTTTGAATTTTAATCTTCTAAAAGAAGAACCACGAAAAATGGAGGATAGAGAGCATGGAAATAAAAATAAATAAATAAATAAGTAGGTTGATCTAATCTTTTAATCATGAAGGAAAATTAATGGAATGCTTAAATTATTTGCTTATGGGATAATGTGGAATGGACGACAAGCACCGTGTCCATACCCCCGTATTAGGCGAAAAAAATGGAATTATGGGATTCGATTTTTACCTTTGAAGAGTCCAAAAGTTCACCAAGATTCCGGTTTGATCCTGAGTTTCCCCAGAACCCCTATTTCTAGGATGTTACAGTTCTACCCCCATAAAAAAATTTCGGCCTCGAAATTTGCCTGATCAAAAGAGATGAGGATATTGCTGCCGAATTGTGTCCTCAGGCTCCCAGGTAGTTTCCTCCACTACGTGATTGTGCCATAAAACCTTGACTAACGGTACCGATTTCCTTCTCAGTACCTTAATGTCCCGATCTAAAATTTGCACTGGCTCCTCCTCGAATGACAAGTCAGGCCTTATCTCAACTTCCTCCACCGGTACAATATGAGACGGATCCGATCGATAACGACGTAGCATGGACACATGAAATACGTCATGCATCTGCTTCAATTCCTGTGGCAACTCCAACTGATATGCCACTGGTCCAACTCGCTTCAATACCCGATAAGGTCCTATAAACCTTGGACTTAATTTCCCTTTTCGACCAAATCTCATCACCTTCTTCCAAGGCGAAACTTTAAGAAACACTTAATCTCCCACATCAAATTCTATTTCATTCCATTTGAGATCTGCGTACGACTTTTGTCTATCAGATGCTTCTTTTAACCGTGCCCGAATTATCTCAACCTTCTCCTCGGATTCTGCCACAATTTCTGGACCTAAAACTCGTCGTTCCCCTAATTCCGTCCAACATGTAGGAGTTCGACACTTCCGTCCATACAACGCTTCATACGGTGCCATCCGTATACTAGTTTGATAGCTGTTATTATAAGCAAATTCTGCTAGAGGCAAATATTCTTCCCAACTTCCTCTGAAGTCTATCACACATCCCCTTAGCATATCCTCTAACACTTGGATTACTCGCTCAGACTGCCCATCCGACTGTGGATGAAAAGCCGTATTGAAGTCTAGTCTGGTGCCTAAAGCCTGATTTAGAGCTTTCCAAAACCGAGACGTAAACCTTGGATCCCTGTCTGAGATAATCGACACCGGCACTCCATGCAACCTCACAATTTTTGCCACATACAGTTTCGCCAACTTCAGCAGAGAATAGTCAAATCGCACTAGCAAGAAATACGCGGACTTTGTCAACCGATCCACGATCACCCATACCGAGTCCTTCTTAGTAGGCGTAAGGGGAAGCCCACTAACGAAGTCCATGGTAATTCTCTCCCACTTCCACTGCGGAATCTTGATTGGCTGAAACAATCTTGACGGAACTTGGTGTTTAGCCTTAACTTGCTGACACGTTAAGCACTTTCCTACAAACTCAGTCACTTCCCTCTTGAGACCAAGCCACCAAAACTATTCCCTTAAGTCTCTGTACAACTTACTACCTCCAGGATGCATAGCATAAGGGCTACTATGCGATTCCTAAAGAATCTTCTGCCTTAACTCCTCATTCTTCGGCATACAGACCTTTTCTTTGAAGCATAATACTCCCTCGTCATTAATACTATAATCCTCTAACTCTCCGTTCTGCACTTGCTGTAACTTAGCACTTAAATCCTCATCCACCAACTGACTTTCCTTTCCATCATCATACAAGTTCAATTGTGCAAACATCGCCCTCAGATCCGACACAACCTTCCGACTTAGGGCACCAGCCACTACATTCGCCTTGCCCTGATGATACTCTATTGAACAATCATAGTCCTTTAATAATTCAACCCACCTTCGCTGTCTTAGATTCAACTCCTTCTGAATCAACAGATACTTAAGGCTCTTGTGGTCTGTGTAAATCACCGACTTTTCTCCATATAGATAATGCCTCCACACCTTAAGAGCAAATACCACTGCCGCCAATTCCAAATCATGAGTTGGGTAGTTAACCTCATGTGGCCTTAATTGCCGAGACGCATAAGCGACTACTTTCATGTCTTGCATCAGAACACATCCCAGTCCCGTATGAGAAGCATCACAATACACCGTAAAGTCATTCCCTGCCTCCGGCTGAATCAAAACCGGAGCTTCAGTCAGAACCCTCTTAAGCTTTTCAAAACCCTCCTGCTGCTTATCCGTCCATACAAAAGGTACTTCCTTTCTCAACAACTTTGTCAAAGGAGCGGCAATCGATGAGAACCCTTCTACAAACCTTCTGTAGTAGCCTTCCAATTCCAAGAAACTACGAATCTCAGCCACAGACTTAGGTGGTTTTCAATCCAACACCGCCTCAATCATCCTCGGATCCACCCTTATTCCTTCTGCAGACACCACATGTCCTAAGAATGCAACTTCCTTAAGCCAAAATTCACACTTGCTGAATTTGGCATAGAGCTTCTTTTCCCTCAACACTTGCAACACAATTCGTAGATGCTCATCATGCTCTTCCTCAGACTTAGAGTACACCAAGATGTCGTCGATAAATACCACGACGAACCTATCCAAGTAAAGTTGAAAAACCCGGTTCATCATATCCATGAACGTAGCTGGGGCGTTCGTCAATCCAAACGGCATCACTACGAACTCAAAATGCCCGTATCTTGTCCTAAAGGCTGTCTTATGGATATCCGTCTCCTTTACCTTCAACTGATGATATCCCGACCTTAGATCTATCTTTGAGAAAATCGCTGCCCCCTTAAGCTGATCGAACAAGTCGTCTATCCTTGGCAACGGGTACTTGTTCTTGATGGTCAGCTTGTTCAACTGACGATAATCTATGCATATGAGCATAGTTCCGTCCTTCTTCTTTACAAATAAGACCGGTGCTCCCTATGGAGACACACTGGGTCGAATAAACCCACGATCAAGCAACTCTTGGATTTGATCCTTGAGCTCAACCAACTCATTTGGTGCCATTCTGTATGGGGGAATAGACACGGCTGCATGCAGTGCAATAGATCAATTCCAAACTCCACCTCCCTATCCGGGGGTAATCCAGGTAATTCATCCGGAAAGACATCCACAAAGTCCCTTACTGTTTGTACTCCACTAACTCCCTCTTCTTTCTCATCCAATACACTAACAAAGGCCAAGAACGCCTTGCATCCTTTCCGAACCATCTTATCAGCCTTTAAAGCAGAAACTATGTTAGACAAGTAGTTTCTTCTTTCTCCTATCATAACTACTCCCTCATCCTCCGGGGTCCTTAACTCCATTCGCTTAGCTGCACAATCCAAAATAGCTCGATGTTCTACCAGCCAATCCATTCCAAGTATGAGATCGAACTCTCCGAAAGGTAGTTCCATTAAGTCGGCAGAAAATACCACCCCTTGAATTTCTAGAGGTACACTCCGAAAGATTTTATTCACCACTACTGTTTGACCTAGTGGGCTTACTACAGTCATCTCCCTATCAGATAGTTCAGAGGCTATGTCTAGAGTTTCAACTACTCTACATGCAACATACGAATGAGTCGAGCCAACATCAATCAAAGCAAAATAAGGCTTGCCACAAATAAGGAACGTACCGATTATGACGTCTGGCGCGTCTCCATCTTCCCTACAGCGAACTGCATACACCAAGCCCGGCTGTCTTGCCTCTGTATTACCCACACCTCTGCCAGGTGTTCCACATCCTCTTCCAGCACCGTTACCTCGGCCATTCGGACCACGACCTCGCTGTGGCTGCTGTCCACCTCTACCAGTCTGATTAACATTTTAAACTACCGGTCGATTCCCATCCGGCTTCATGGGATAGTCTTTAATCATATGGTCCTTTGACCCACACTTAAAGCATCCTCTTGTCTTCTTCCGACACTCTCCTAAGTGTTTCTTCCCACATTGATCACAAGTACGATATTGCTCTCCTGTACCAGCTTGCTGACCTCGCTGCCCATCAACTCTAGACCTCTTCTGAACATTCCCCGCTGATCCAGACGACCCAAAACCTCTCTTCTGTCTATTCCGATCGTAATTCTGCTTTACAGAGTCCTTAATTCCCTCGGCTACCTTAGCCTTTTCCACTAATGCGGTAAACTCCCGCTCCTGATGTGGAGCTATCAATAACCTGAGGTCATCTCTTAATCCGTCCTTAAATCGGACACAGCGCTCATGCTCCATAGCCACTACTCCTTGAGCATACCGGCTCAACCTTAGAAATTCAACCAGTGCTCGCCACGGACTTGTTCCTTGAACCCACTTCGAAATGCCTTTCTACGACGTGTAACGCGTAGCATCGACATACTTTTTCTGATATGCCGCCTTAACATATTCCCAAGTAAGATCCTCAGCTGTGGTACCATCTAGAACTGTGAGCCACCATTGGTACGCTTCATCGCGTAGCAGTGCCACCATTCCTTTTAGTTTCTCCTCAGGGGTCAAATCCAACTCATCCATAATACGCTCGGTCGCCTCCAACTAGTACTCAGCCGTACTGGGTGCCACACCAGATACTCCACGAAACACTTCAGCCCCATTGGCTAGGAGTCGCTCGGGTACAGATTTTCGAACTCTCATATTTCCATCCGCGCCAGCCACCATCTCAAGACTCGCGAAGACGACTGCGATCTGAAGATCCTCCCCGTCTCGATCTTCTGCTCATTCGGCCTGTGATTGGTAGTGTGGTGGTGGCAGTGGTACCTCATTCTTGGATCCTTGACCCGATCTAACGGGTTCCATTACGGTCATTCTGCCTCGACCGCGTCCACGACGACCGCGTCCTCTTGAACTCATATCTAACGTCGCGCTTTAATCTGATTAAGAAGTTTTATACATTAGCGTTTGTTCCACTGATTATCCGCGAAGAAGTTTTATGTAAAGAGTTTAGTAGCAGTTCTTTCGATCAATCAAAGTTTCAAGTCTTCTATCCTAATTCAAAGAAAACACATCCATTCCTTCGTATCTCCCATTCATTTTCACTTTTTGAGTATTTTTGTCTACTCCTATCCCAGGGGTACTTTCGTCATTTGTCCTACCAGGGTATTTTGGTAATTAAATCAGGTTCAATTTGAAAAATCTCTATAAATCAAAGGTATTTCAAAATTTACGAAACTTTCTTTTTGAGAATTTATTTTCCAAATCGGCGTTGTTGCAGAAACTTTAGAAATCGAGGGTCATTTTAGTAATTTTGTAAAGTAGGGGTAATTTCGTAAATTTCTAAATCAAGGTGCCTTAGTATTTTGAAACAATAAAGTTTTTGGATTTTTTGCAAAATCAGAGAATGTTATTGAAATCGGGGTTAGTATGGTAATTTTGGAAACCAAAGGCATTTTAGTAATTTTACCACTAGGGGTATTTTAGTAATTTTGTAAATCAGAGATATTTTGGAAAAATTTTCAAAAATAACTTTTGCTACAATCGAAAGGGGTGATTTGGTGATTTTAAAACTGAGGTTTTGTAAAAATAGGGTTAATCCCTTTCGAGTTTTAGATATTGGGTTTAGCCCGTGAATAAGTCCTCATGATTAAGGTGAACCGTAGCTACGCACCAGGTAGGATTCCAGCGAAGAGGAGGTGAGTCACTAGGACTGCTTAAATACCAAGCTCTTCCGGATCCAATCCTAGACATGCGCACAATGGTTGCCACACCTTAACTCGGCGACTTAGTCACAGGGTTGTTTAATTAGACTTTAAGTCTTATGTAACTGTTGAGGTAATCTAGTCCTAGGGTTCAAGTACCTATCATACTATTTTACGTTCCATTTCAACCCTTCTACAAATCATAATATAAATCACACAAGAGATAGGAGTACTTACCTGGTGGACTTCGGGTCAGAGACTTAGGTGTCATGCCAGAAAAACCTGCTTATTTCACAAAGATTTTCACAATTTCTTTTGGGCTTAACTTTGAAAACATTTTGGACCTTAAACCCAGGGCCGAGGGTTTAAAACTTGGCTCTGATACCAAGCTGAAACACCCCAAACCCGGCCCACGAGCCTCGACCGGATCTGGTATGTTCCTCGATGTAAACCGATTCAAAATTCTTTTGTTACTTTGGAAAAATCTGTGTGTTTTGAAAGAAAGATTGTTTTGGGTTCGGCTCGAGTTGAGAACAAGTTTATCTTTTATTGAAAACCCTTTATTTTAGGTGACAAAACACTCAGAGTTTATTTTAAAATAAATTTACTTAATCTCTAATTGATAAAAAAAAATTTTTCGTAACATAATAAATAAAAGTAAAATAAAGTAGTTCAACTATGGCCTTATTACATCAAAATAAATCCCAAAATTAAATTCCAAGTACTTAAAATAAAAAGTCCAAATAAAATGAATTCCTTGCTGAGCATGGCTACCACTAAGCTTCTGCCGACCCGGTCCATCACTGATCGTCACCTGAAAAATGTTCCCACAACGGGGTGAGTTAACAGACTCAATGTGTAACCACAACACTAAGTCTTAACAAATTCAGGCATATCAAATCATACATGTACATATATCATTTAAATAATATGATGCAACCCGAACCCAAACCTAGATAGCCATCCGCTACACATCACCCATACCAACCTGCACACCGTGGGGACTACTAAGTCAACCCTCCATCCGCTACACACCATCGAAGGCAGTCGCTGCAGTCGACGTGCTCATCGCCCTTATAAAACTCGTGGCATAGCCACCAAATAATGTTTTGTGTCTTTAGACACCATATTCAAATAATGTGACCGAGATCACCACATTCAGATATCGTGACATAAATCACTATATTCACTTCCCCTTTCACAATATCCCATATGCCCCATATATCATTCATATCATGCAATCTTATGCCATAGGCCTTATTTCACATTCTTATCATTGTTCACATATGAGTCACAACATATATTCTTACACTTTCAGATTAACACATATAATAAATTAACGCCATAAATCTATTAAGATTCAGTGTGGGGTACACACCTGATTTACTGTAAGCACTATACTTTCTCGATCGTAGACACCCCTTGAAATCGCGAATGATCACAATTTGTCGATTTTCCTCAGTTAACAGTTCACAACCCAATGAAAAATCCTGAATCACACAAAAGTCCGTATGATCTCAAGATGAAAGATCGAGCGATAGAGTCCCTCTAAGATTTTAGAACCGTTTTCTAGCGATTTAAAAGATGACTTTGGAAACTCCAAGTTTCGGCCTTCCACTATATTTCGATTGATCAATAAGTGGATGTTAATATGGATGAGAAGAAGGAATAGAGAGAAGATGAAAGTTCGGTTATGGAGGAAATAGGGAAACTGTAACACCCCTTACTCGTGTTCGACGCCGGAACAGAGTATGAGGCATTACCGAAGAGTACGAAACACTTACAGATTATTTAAACCATTTATCACTCAAATATCAAAATTGATTATAAAAGTTCCTTTAACGAACCCTTGAAGTCCAAATCATGCATTGGGATTGGGTTGGGACTAAATTAGAATCATATAATTTTTTTTTATCCTTAAGTTTATCTCATTTACAAGGGTCCCACGCCCGTGTGGCTCACATAGCCGTGCCTATAGGGCATATAACTCTCTGACTTGCATCTGTGGAGAAACTTGAGTCACACGGCCTTAGTACACGCCCGTGTTACTTGGCCGTGTGGTAAAGTTAATTTTCATAAATTATGCTATTTTTCAAGCCATATTTCTCACTTATTTGATCCTTATTCTTCACCCACATTTAATACATACAAAAACCAATTTAAGATATTCAACTGAGCCTTATACTTAATACGATTTGTTAGTCGTACACTTCATATAAATAACAAGAAACGTATATGAGCTCAATTCTCATTAAATTTCTATTGTACTTGTACTTTTTCATCCTATGTATTCATATAGCATATAACAATCGCACCTCTGTTTTTCATATACATTTTTATAACAATTTGTCTTGGTTTCAAACTACTTCATATTCAAGTTTTACTTAACCAATCATTTTAAACATCATCTTTATACATATAGTACACTTGAGATGCAAAAATTCTATAATTATGAATGAACACATTTATCAAACACATTCCATGTTTTTATATATTATAGTCTCATATTTCCATGTATCATTTACCATCATTTCCTCGTATTTTTGACAGATACATGTAACAACTCATAATCATGCAATTCATTAACTCTTCCTGCCAATTACAATTTAAATTGGCAACTCACTTATTGAGCCCAATTTCAATGTTCTCTAAAATCCATTAGGATGTATGTATCCATCAATAAATTCCATGTACAGATATCATCACCTCATATTTTCACAACATTTACTTTCCATATTATGAACTCAAATAACATACACAAGACATACCAATACATTCCAAGTACATTTTCATAATATTTCATTTCGAATTTAGATTATGTCATTTTAGAACTCTTCTCATTAACTCATTCGGAATACCATTTCATACGGATAATACACTCAAGGGTGTACAAATATATAATCACAAATGAGCTCATTCATCAACCAAGTTCTATATTCATGTATCATCAACTCATATTTCCTTATATCACATAATTCTATATAACACTTACCAACTTCGTCAAATTAGTGAACGTCTTACGGAATTGTTCTCGCACCGAAGATGCATTAAATTTCATCGATAATCACCGATGCCATAACATAGCTATGGTCTTTCATCTTAAACACGTACCACACCGATGCCATATTCCAGATATGGTCTTACACGGAAATCACTTGTCACTTGTAGCCGAAGCTACCTCTTTTCACTGATCAGGTAGCCGGAGCTACCACTTTTCACTGATCAGGTAGCCGAAACTACCACTTTTCATCGATCGGCAGGCGAGCTACCACTTTTCATCGATCGTGCGAGAGCTACCACTTTTCACTTGATCAGGTAGCCGGAGCTACCACTTTTCACTAATCAGGTAGCCGAAACTACCACTTTTCACTTGATCAGGTTCACTGATCAAGCAGCCGGAGCTACCACTTTTCACTGATCAGGTAGCCGAAACTACCACTTTTCACTTGATCGCAGCAGTCGAGCTACCACTTTTCACTGATCAGGTAGCTGAAACTACCACTTTTCATTGATCAGGTAGCTGGAGCTACCACTTTTCACTTGTCCTTGATCAGATAAGTGTAGCCGAAGCTATCACTTATCACTTGTTGCCATGGTTCAACCATTGTATTTTCCGTCAATTCATGTTGTCACTGAACTGAAATGCTCAATTTGATCATCAATACATATGAAATAACACATCATGAAATTCATAAAATTAACAAATGATCACTAAAATTTAGCCATATAAACTCACAAGTTCAATTTTTGTATTATAACGATAATCATAATTTCATAATAAATATTCCAAATAAAACATTATATCAATTATAATCGAGCATGTAATCAATTTATACACAAGTCATTCATATATTATTTTCCCTCCTCCTCCTCTCCATCCACATCCTTAGTATAAACAACACACTTGTAAGTAACATTTTCTATAATTTTCACTATTTACTCATGTGAATGTTCAAGCTGTCCATCTGTGTTATATTCACTAATTATTTTTATCTCGAGCTACAGAGCTCTAAATTTCAAACCGTCATAATTTTTCCAGAATTTTTGGTGTGGCCAATTAGTACAGTTTATTAGTTAAGTTCTCCCCTGTTACACAGTCCTACTGCTCTGACCTCTCTTCACTAAAAATCAATTATCTCATAGTACGGTTTTCATATAGTGTTTCTGATTATTTCTAATGAAAATAGACTCACTAAGGAATACAAACATATAAATTATAACTCATAATTCTTTTTGTACAATTTTTAGTGAATTTCTAAAGTAAGAACAGGGGATCACGAAGTTGTTCTAAACCAGTCTTACAAAAATTTAAATATCTCAATATGTAGACTTCCTTTACCTACTTTGTTTCTTTTATATGAAAATAGACTCAACAAGCTTTAATTCTATATCTTGCTCAGCTTCTAATTCGATTTATACAATTTTTGGTGATTTTTCAAAGTTAGACAACTGCTGCTGTCCAAAACTGCTTTAGTATAACATGTTGATTTCTATTTTGTCCCAAATTCCACATTTCATACAATTCAATCCTTGCTCAATTAAGCCCTCAATTTAGCTAATTTTCTCATTTAATACTTTTCTCTATCATTTTAAACTACTTCATAACCTTTGAAAATTAGAATTTTAACTCTAGGCCTTAATTTCAACTCTTTCACAATTAGGTCCTAAAATCAATTTCCATCAATTTTACTTAATAAAATCATCATATAACAAAATTAAAGCTTCAATTCAATATTTATTCATTATATTCTTCCAGCACTAATCCACATCAACTTTAAAAATTAGCTATAGAATCAAAAACTAATGGCATAGTAAGTTGAATCCAATTGTAAAAGTCCAAAAACATAGAAATTTAAAGGAGAAATAAGAATTAAACTTACATGAAGCTCGAGTATGAAAACCAGCTTGAAACTCTCTCCATGGCTGTTTTTCAGCTGAAGAAAATAAAGAGAAATGAAGAGAAATCTAGATAATTCCAATTTGGTTCCATACTTATTTAACTAATTTTGGCAATTTTCCAATTTTACCCTTATTTCATCCATTTCCTGATTTTTCTCAGCTATTGCCGTCCAAAATATCTCTTTGGGCTTATTTTCACTTTAGGTCCTTCCTCATTTGACAATTAGGCTATTTAATCTTTTTAGCAACTTTTATACACTTTTAATTTTAGTCCTTTTTATTTAATTAACCACCCAAACGTCAAAATTTTCTAACGAAATTTTAATACTACCTTATTGACATTCCTTAAATATTCATAAAAATATTTATGACTCGGTTTATAACACCGAGATCTCGATATCTCTTTTTCTCGATTTCTTGACCAAATAAATCTTTATAAAACACAATTTACTATTTTAAAAACATTTTAAAAGCTACATTTGACTCGTAAATATTAAATAAATATAATCTACGAGTCCATTTCTCAGATTTGGTGGTCTCGAACCATTATTTTTTACATCACTGAAATTTAGGCTATTACAAGGAATGAGAGAAAAGAAGAACTCAAGGAGACTAGCAAAAAAATTGGCACCAAATATCCTAATTAATGGGCTAATGCATTACTTTATTTAGAAGCATACAATGGACGGTTGGAAGATGCTTGGAATGTTAGTGTTGTTGAAATTATCAATTGAAAATAGAGAATAGCGGGTTGATAAGTGGACATGCTTGTGTCGTCCAACAAAGATAACACAAGAGTATGGCACCAATGTCCAATAATTTATTCATGTTTCTATTTTAAAAATCCTCTCCCCTGCATGCTTGCTTTGTTTCAATTTTTTTTTTGGTTGAAATAAACAATTAAAACAAAAGTTTAAACAATTTAAAACAAAAGATGGTGGCTGATATATATATATATATATAACAAGCACTATGACTTTTTCAAAGTTGATGGACGGTATAGGAAGCATTTAATATACATCCACCATATCATGTTTCCCAATTTGACCATGAAGTGACTAAATCATTAATGGGGTTGAGATAAATAATTGAAAATTAATGAGTAAAAAGTTTGATGTAGGCACACTACATTTGGACGGCTTGAAATATAGATCATGGGAAATTTTAAATTCCTAAAAAATACATGAATGGGGCGGCAATATAATCTGGAAGTTTGAATTTTAATCTTCTAAAAGAAGTACCACGAAAAATGGAGGATAGAGAGCATGGAAATAAATAAAAATAAATAAATAAGTAGGTTGATCTAATCTTTTAATCATGAAGGAAAATTAATGGAATGCTTAAATTATTTGCTTATGGGATAATGTGGAATGGACGACAAGCACCGTGTCCATACCCCCGTATTAGGCGGAAAAAATGGAATTATGGGATTCGATTTTTATCTTTGAAGAGTCCAAAATTTCACCAAGGTTCCAGTTTGATCCCGAGTTTCCCCAGAACCCCTATTTCTAGGATGTTACATGCACATTTTACAATTCACAAATATCACACATTTTTCACATATATACTTTTGTCACAACATTATTACTTAATGTTCAAATAATATACCATCTTATATTCTCCATCTATAATTTTCTTTACAAATTTCATAATTTCATAATTCCATAATCTATTATTATTTTTATTTTTATTTACAAATTTAAATATATATTTTATATTTTTATTTCTAAGCAATTCTATACTACAATGTAAGCATTTGAATAAAAATTTAAAAATCTTGTAGTATGAGATGATGTTTTCCTTCACTCCTTAGCTTTCTCTTTTCCTTTTTCTTCAACTAGGTCCTCTCCTTTCTTTTCTTTCTCTTCAATTTCATATAAAACATATAACATTTTATATGTTAGAGAGAAAAAAAAATCAAATGAGTATCCTCTACTATTTAATAAAAATAAACATGTATGATCCATAACTAAAATTATCCATAACTAAAATTATTTCTATTTCTATCACAATCTATACCTTATTTTTACTTAGATTTTACTTATAACTTAACTATAAAATTTTCACTAATAAACCCTAATTTCAAATTTTTTACAATTTAATCCTTATTGCATTAAACTTATTTTACAATTTAATCTCTTTTTTTTTCAATTCTACTTTGAATTTCCATCAATTCAATCTCTAATTCATCCATTAATCCAACATAAACTACATTGAAAAATCTACTAAATTTCAAATTTTCAACATATACTTAATATTATTTTGTGCTAGGATCATAAACACTCAAAAATTAAAAGAAAATGAATTAAATTGACTTACCGATTTAAGTTTGAACCCTTGAAATCCCAAATTTTCTTTTTTCTTTTTCTTTCTTCTTTCTTTCTCCCTATTCTCTCTGTTTCGATTCTGTTTCTTTCTTATGTCTATTGTTTCTTTTGTTTTATGTATAATAATAATAATATAATATAATATAATATAATATATATTTTAAATTAAAAATATCTTAGATTTTTTTTCAATGTTGAACCGCCTCAATTTATAATAATGGCATATTTGCCTATTTAGCCCTTTTTACTTTCTTTAATCTATAATTAAACTTTTACACTTATTTCAATCTAATCATTTTTCCTAATTACTTCTAAGTAAGTCAAATTCACCTAATCAAAACCTAATTAGACACATATCTAACTTCGTAAATATTTTTAATAAATATTCACGATTCAGTTTTATAAAAACAGAGACCCGAAAATACATTTTTCGGTTACCCGACTATCGGGTCACTACACCACCCCTCATGTTTCCATGAAATTTACTAATAATTGAGGGTCCACAGTTCATTGCTTAGATAGAATATATATACTCTTTTATTTCTTTTCCTTTTTATTGATATTTTCCTAGCATCATCCTATAATTCCCCTTTTTTCATTTCAATATAATTAAAATGTTAATAAAAGGACTTTTCTTCCTTATGTTTTGTTGGGGTATAACAAAGGCTGATTTGTTGTATAAAACATAACATGATAATATTTTCTGCAACAAAATTTGTTTTTTCTTGTTTCTTCATTCATTAGACTTAACAAAAAGAATTGAATCACTTTAGTTTAATGCGGAAAAAAGAAATTTAATTTAAGTTTTAATAATTAACGAGTAGTTTAGCTTGATAAGGTGGAGTTATGTCAATTATATTCCACAGAACATAAGGAGAAAAATTGGGTGTAAAATCTTAATTACAACAGTGTTAATGTCTTAAAAGTAGTGGCTGATGTATTTATATATTTGTCTATATTAGTATTTAAATGGTGGCGTACCAATCATGAACTTGATCCCACTCTTGGCCTTGGCAAATTGTACAATAAAATATTGATTGATGAATATTTACAAACTGTAAACTTGATTCTCATATACCTTTTTCTTTTAGTCCAATAAACATTTTATTCATAAGTATTGAAGAAGATATTACTATATGGTTACTTTAAACAGTGATTTTAATCCACTTTTAGCAAAACCATTAAAATATTCGTGAAAAATGTCAATTTAAAATAATATATTCATATTCATATTTATATTTATAGCATTAGATAAGAGTTATATGAAACTTTCCCATGAAGTTGGGTTTGGAAGGTGAGAATATAGACTTTTGTTTTGGCATTTTTTATATGCATCGTATTTAATAAAATTAGTTATTTATTCCATGTCATCAGTTTTAAAAATATAAGCTAGCTGGATTTAAATTTTGTAAACGCGTAAAGCAGAATGACCGTATTTAATAAAATTAAGAGTACAGGGCCAAATTCTACAAATTTGTAAGCTGCAGGGACTAATAATCAAATTTGGTCTTATTATTACTACTACTGACAAGAACACTGATGTTGCCTGTAGATGTTGTTGCCCCAGTAGAGAAGACTTTGGATTTGTTTGGATTAATGAGAAGACTTTGAATTCGATATTCATGGAATTATTGAGGAGACTTTGACTCTGCTTATACCCATACCCATACCCATACCCATACCGCATTTACTGGTCTTTTACTTAAAGAGAAGTAGTGTATAGTATACAATAGAATTTATATGTAATAAAATTCCGACCGATGAATATCTATAAATTGGTTTAAAATGGAAGAATGAAAATCCACTTGATTCTCATAAAATTAACATTTTATTCATTATTTTGAAGCATTGAAGAAAATATTACTATATGATTACTTTAAACACTGATTTTAATCCACTGTTTGCAAAATCATTCAACGTAATTCTTATATATATAATAATAATTTTAAAAAATAAATAAATATATTCATATTTAATATTTTAAATTCATATATTTATAGCATTAGATAGAAGTTATAAACAGCTTGCCCATGAAGTTTCCCGTGGAAAGTGAGAATGTAGACTTTTGACTTGATAGAATGAAAGTGTTGAAACCTTGACTTTGGTGCACAGCCTTAGATGGATAATTTCTACTTCTAATCATAATTCTCCGTGTTTAAATTCATGCCATCCTAGTTGTCAATTAAACTAAGATTGAATTATAAGTTTTTGGTATGTTATTGAAGAGTGGTTTACAATATTTATTACAATTATTTTTTTAATTTTAGAATTTTATTTAATTAACATTCTAATTACATTCCTAAATTTTTAAGGTTATATCAATAAGGTCTTTTTATCACTAAATTTATTGATTTTACCATTAAATGGGACATTAAATCTTACATGACATATCTTAAAATGAAAATTTTAAAGAAAAAAATATTTTAAAAATCTTGGTTTGAAGTTTTCAAAATATTTACAGAAGTTTTAGCTCTTATTTCAATTTTACTTTATTTTTTTAGTTTTAATTTTTAGAGTTATATGGCAATATTTTATTTTTATTTAAAATTCTTATTTTAAATTATGTTATATAAGATTCAACGTATCATTTAACGGTTCATTTATTGGTGTCAATAATAGAAGAACCTAATTGATAGTTTAGGTATGTAATTATAATATTTTGAAATTTAGAGACCAATTTAAAATGAAAATCATAGTTGAGGATGTTGAATGCAATTAACCCTATACATTTTAGATGTTGTCATTTTATTTTGTTTTGGCATTGGTGTCATAGTTTGATAGATGGAATTATTAACGAGACTTTGACTTTGCTTATAGCCGTAGCCATAGGGCATAAATTTCCTTGTCAAATTTTAATATGACATCTATAATCATATAATTTCCAAAAATTAACATATACATTTTAATTGATTCAGTAGTCGAAATTGGGTCCCAAATTCTTATTTTCGATACCATTGAAAATGAGTCATTACAGATTTTTTCATGACGAATTAAAAATTTTGAATTTATTTATTCTTTTAAACTTGATATTAATTTGATTTAATTAAATATTTTAATTTAATTTATAAAATAATAATAAAAGTTTAATTTTGATTTAATTTTATAAATAAAACTTAAAGAAAGTATATAAATAAATTACACATGCAGTCTGAATTAAGGGCAAAAATTATTAAAATAAAGATATAAAATAGCAAAAACATAAATCTAATTTATTATTATTACTATTAATAAAAATTGTAAATGTTGGAAAATGTTTGATGCATGAAACAACTAGGCAACTTCTCATTTAAGATAAATACAAATTAGTACGACAGTAGTGAAGCCAATCACTCAATAGTTATCTTTTTAGGAACTTCTAGATAAGATGCTTACCGTTTTTTTCTGTTCTTACTTCACGAATGGTTTATGATCTTTCGAGATTAAAATAACTTTATTACTGTACTAACATATTATTTTATAATTTTTAAAGATATTATAAATTCTTTTATCATTATATTAACATATTATTTTATTATTTTTAAAAAGATTATAAATAATTTTATCATTTTAAGGGGACAAAATGCAACTTAACCACTATATTAATTTAAAATTTTTAAAGGGATTAAAATGAAAATTTTCTATCGAGGTCCTAACCTGTGATGAAGCCAAAAAATTGTTTTAGAAAACTAGAGATAAATAAAAAATTATTGGAGGTAAAGTATAATTTTATTATTATACTAACATATTATTTTATAAAAACTTAAGGGACTAAAGGGAAAATCTACCATTTTTATTAAAATTGGTAAAAAATGAGAATAATAAATAAGAAAATAAATCAGGTTTGTTTATAATTTTTTTTATTTTTTAACTATACTCTATAGAATACAAATAACGCTTTTAACTTGCTTATGGAGTGTAAAACTTTGACGGTGTAACATCTTAAAAATTTGAGTATCAATATGTTGCTTGTCTTTGGTGTTAGCTCGAATATGATTTTTTTTTTATGTGCTAAATATAGTCTTGAGAAGACTCGGATTTACTTGGAATTAGAATCAATTTTAGTAAAAGAGTACTTTAGTGAAAAGGAATCAGGTAACCTTGGAGTTTAAGTTATTTAAGTGATAAAAGTTAGCATAAGATGAGCAAGTGGTAAAGGAGATATGACGTTCGAATCCCTTGGTATGCATTTTTGTGACTAAAATTTTTGTTTTCTTTTCACTCATCTAGCATGTGTCGGTCAAGCTATATTTTTGGAAGGTTGGACTTTTGGTTTTATGACAAGGTGGCTAATGGATTAAGACAAAAATTGACATAGGAAAAGGAATCAATAGGATAAGGTAGGTAGGGGAACAAGTGGCTTAAATTGAGGAATGTTTTATGGGAAAGCAACACACGGCTTGGGAAGGAGTATTTGGGTAGCCAAATTCTTCATTTGTCATTTGGGAAAACTTTGGTGCTTGTTAGGCCAAATTCCTTTTAGCATTACTTTGTGTCATTTTTTTTCTTGCTCCAAACTTCTCTTCTCTAATCCATACCCCCATAACCGAATATTCTTTCTCATTTTTCCTCTATAGCCGAACCCTTCATCTCGTCTTTATCATTTCTTCCCATTCGTGTTGACACTCACTCCTTTGATCAATCGAGTTATAGTGGAAGGCGGATTTTAGAATCTCGTAGGAAGGATCGCAATTGTGGTAAGTGACTCTTGTGAGTGAGTACTTTTGGGCTTTTGGAACCTTTAAGATATCGATGCTAACTTTTGATCGAATTTATTTTTAGGGGGCAACGAAGAGTGGTACTTTGGGAATCCTAATCAGGTGTGTAATCCCTTACTTTCCGAATACATGTTTGAAATGGGATGTGTAATCTCATGCCTCTCTAAATGTTTGCATGAAATGTTCTGTGAATCGGTCACAAGATTGAAAAGCCGAAGACCAGCATCTATGGCCACTCGAGCGCACGTATGTTGAAGTGGTAATCATATTTTGTAACAAAACAGTTTTGGTTAACAGCAGTGACGTGATTTTGAAAAATCACCAAAAATAGTAGGAATTGAATTAGAAAGTGAAGGATATATGGATTGAAAGATAATCGAGTCTATTTTCTTATAAAAGAAACAGAGCAAGCAAAGGATCAGTATATTTTGAGATTTTTAGATTTTTGTAAGACTGGTTCAGAGTGATTTCGAGATCCCCTGTTCTGACTTTGAAAAATCACTATAAATTGTAGAAAAATAATTACAGGACATGGTTTATATTATTAGAATCCTTAGTGAGTCTATTTTTATTTGGATCAAACAAAATCAGTATTTGGGTTCTGTACAATAAGATATCTGAGATTTTGTGAAGAGAGGTCAGAACTATCAAACAGTGAAACAAGGGATACTTTGAAGAATAAACTGTACTAATTGGCTAAGCCAAAAAATTCTGGAAAAAACATAGTAAGCAGTTATATGAGTCTAGTTTCAGAGAAAATTTACGGATCAAAATTTTGAGTTTCCCAACTCGAGTTATAGTCATTTTAGTCAGTACGACGCAGATGGACAGTTTTGATTTTTATGCTCCAAATTAGTCATTAAGCCTAGGTTGCAAAAATTTCCATCATACCCTTGGAGGGTAAATTACCAAATTACCCTTATTGGGTACGATTACCGAATTATGAAAACGCCCTTATGGGCCAAATTACAAAAATTTCCCTAATGAGCTGAATTACGAAATGTCCTTATGGACCAAATTACGAAAATACCCTTAATGGGTCAATTTGATAAATTGCTATATGGGCCCAACTTGATAAATCGATATATATGGGCCAAAATTGCTAGATCGATATATATATAGGCCAAAATTTGCTAGATCGTTAAATGGGCTAAATTGCTATTTTGACTAACGGGCCAAATTGATAATTTGTAATATGGGCTTTTTGTTGAAATTTACCTTATGAATATATTGTTATGCATTATATATATACATATTGCATGGGTTGGGATAATTGTGAATAGAAGAAAGGTGCATTGCCAAAATCTAGTTCGGTGGCTTTGCCACAAACATTTTAATGGCTTAATGCCTCAGGTTCGGTGACTTTGTCACAATCTAGTTCGGTGGCTCTGCCACAAATATTATATTTGGCTTAATGCCTGCTATCGGTGTGTTGGCGGGGTGGGTTGACTTGATCCCCACAGGTGTGTTGGTTGGTACGGGTGGTATGTAGCGGATGGAAATTAGGTTTGGTTGGGAATTGCATATCATATGCATTTTTATATTTTATTTATATAATGCACATTTGTAAATGGGCTCAAGCCCAACTAATTGTTTAAATGGTTTTGGCCAAGTGAACACGGTAAGTGGGTTACACAACTTTGAGTTCTAAGTAACTCACCCTTTATTCTTACCCTTCTCAGGTAATGACAATTGATGGAGGTTTGGGTCGAGGAGGACTTCGTGTGGAGGCCATACTACGAATGATGAGTTATAAAAACTTTGGACTTCTTTTGAGTATTTTTATTTAAGTACTATTTTAAATTTGATGTGTAATAAGGCCTCTAGTATTATTTTTATGGATTTTTATTTGTGGATGGTTTTAATATGTTTTAATTACTTAAATGGGATTGTTTAATTTTTATAAATGTTTTCTTAAACTTGCGTATAAAAATGGGGTTTTTCTTAAATATCACCCACTCGTAAAATTTTGTGAAAACTCTTTTATAAATTCATTTCAACCAATTATTTAGAATTTCAACCAATTATCTCTCTCTAAATCAAATTGTAAACTCTTATGTTTTAAAATCATGGTTTTTCAAATAAATCTCGATTTTTGATAAACTCCGTCTTCAAAATCGTTTTGAAAAATTATTTTCATTAAAAGCATTGACGACTGGACGTAAATTCGAATCGCGTGGCATGTCAAGTCTGGTCTTAACGCATAGGCCGGGTTTGGGGTGTAACATTTTGTGGTATCAGAGCTAGTTTCAAAACTCGGCTGTGGTTTGGGTTCAACAACAAATTTTGTTTAAGAACTGTTTAAATTAGTATGGCACCACGAGCATCCGGCACCAAGTCAAGTAAGTATTTGTATATTAAATATTTATTATTGTGATATGACCATAGGAACACTCTAAAACTTCTAGTTTTAGATGTTGAAAATGGTATAGATTGAGACTATAAGAAGTGATTGCGAAAACAACTTTACCTCTTATATCTCATAAAATATCGTTAATAAATCTTGAAATAGTATCTTGATTCATAAAACTTGTGATCGATTATTAAACCGAAATACCCAATATGAGTACTAGAGGGCGTGGGCGTGGGCGTGGGCGTGGTAGACGTGGCCGTGGTAGAGCCGAGGAGTGCTAGGAGTAGCGTCTGAGCGCCGGGTCTTATGCACGGAAATGGATGCACCTGTGTCACTGGGAGTGAGGACCGGATCTCATGATCATCGAGAGAGGATAATGCTTTGACTCGAGCAATGTTGCGATTCTTAGAAAGGTTTCTTGGGGTTAGAGGCGGTCCAAAGAACTGGAGTGGATCAATCTCGAACGACTTAAATCAAGTGGTGCCCGTGTTTTTAGAGGTGTCTCGGGTGTAGCTCGAATGTTGCGAATATTGGCTCGAGGGTCAGAGAGCGGATTATGGATGATATGGAGTGCAATTGTCGAGCAAAAGCGCGAGAGGCGTGTGTCTTTGCTAAGAGGCGAGGCGTATCAATGGTAGCTTACGGTTCGAGAAGGCACCGAAATTTGCATTGATTACTTGGGATTTCTTCAAAGCCGCTTTCCAAGGAAAGTGCGTCGGGACAAGTTATGTAGATGCTCGGAGGAAGGAATTCCTAAATTTGGTTCAAGGAAATAAGGCGGTGGCGATTTACGAGGCGAAATTTCTTCACTTAAGCCGTTATGCTCGCACAATAGTGTTCATCGATCACGCAGTAGCGTATGTACGCTTTGAAGATAAATTTGAATGATGAGTTCTGGCAGTCTTGATAATTTGCAACAAAGTCACAATTTTTGCCTCGCTTATGGAGAAAACCAAGATAGCAGAAGAGGCTAAGAATTGTAACGCCGTAAGCAGGGAAAGAGTTAGAGGCAAGAGGATATTAGGTACACGGGCTCTCTGTAAAAGGTTTCGAAGAGGCTCAGGAAATGATGAGTCACTCAAGCTAGAACACTGTAACTACCAATCGAGTCGAGATCAGATCGATTGTGGGAAGCGACACCCGGGAATCTTTGAGAGAAAAGCGGTGCTCGCTTATAAATGTGGTTCCAAAGACCATCAAGATAAGAATTGCCTCGACGGATCGACACGACTCGGTGGCTCGTAACCTTGATGCTCAACCGCCAGAGAGGCACTTCGCGACCATCGAAAGGCCGTGGACCAGGTCGTGGCGGTAATGGTGTTGGACGTGGTCAAGGTGCACCGGGTTGAGGAAATGGCTTTAGAGGTAACGCGGAGGCAAGACAGCCGGGGTTGGTTTATGCGGTTAGGCGTCGGGAAGATGGCGATGCGATGATGTGATAATCGCATGCGTTTTTCATCTTTGATGTACCATTCTTCGCTTTGATAGATATCGGTCTCACGACTCATATATTACTAGTGCCATATCTGGAAACCTGAATATTAGATCTAAGGTTACCGATAGAGAGATGACGGTACTTAGTCCTTTAGGATAGTCGGTAATTGTGAATAAACTATTTAGAGACGTGCCCTTAGAAATCCAAAGAGAAATATTTCTGGCGGATTTGATGGAATTGCCTTTTGGTGAGTTCGATCTTATTTTGGGAATGGATTGGTTGGTGAAGCACCGGGCGCAAGTAGATTGTCTTTGAAAAGCGGATGTTGATAAGGGCGTGGATGATGAGGAGGTAGTTATGATTGGTGAGCGAAGGAACTTTTTGGCAAATGTGGTATCTACTTTGAAGGCAGAAAAGATGGTGCGGAAAGGGTATGGAGCATTACTAGCCTTCATTAGTGCTTTGGATGCCAAGGAATTATCGGTGGAAGGTGTGAGAACGGTGAAGGAATTTCCAGATGTCTTTCCTGAAGAACTTCCGGGTCTACCTCCAGATCGAGAAGTAGAGTTTAGTATTGAGCTTTTGCCCGGAATGACTCCGGTGTCCATTGCTCCTTATAGAATGGTGCCGAAGGAGTTAGCGGAGCTTAAAGCTCAAATTCATGAATTGTTAGATCGAGAATTCATTCGACCTAGTGTGTCTCCGTGGGGAGCACCGGTTTTGTTCGTCAAGAAGAAGGATGGGTCGATGCGTATGTGCATTGATTATAGGCAGTTAAATAAATTGACGATCAAGAAACAGTACCCATTCTTGAGAATCGATGACTGTTTGATCAATTGAGAGGAGCTTCAGATTTTCTCCAAGATTGATTTGAGATCGGGTTATCATCAACTAAAGGTTAAAGAGGCGGATATTCATAAGAGGCGGCATTCGAACTCGTTATGGACATTATGAGTTTTTGGTTATGCCATTTGGTTTGACCAATGCACCAAGCGCATTTATGGACATGATGAACCGAGTCTTTCAACCCTATCTAGACCGATTCGTAGTGGTGTTCATAGATGATATCTTGGTATATTCGAGGAATGAAGAAGAGCATGACTCACATTTGCGCATTGTGTTGAAAATTTTGCGGGATAAGCAACTTTATACCAAATTCGAAGAAATGCGAATTTTGGTTGAAGGAAGTGACTTTCTTGGGGCATGTGGTGTCAGTAGAAGGAATAAGAGTTGATCCTCGGAAGGTAGAGGGTGTGTTGGAATGGAAACCACCGAGGTCGATGGTGAAATTCGGAGTTTCCTAGGGTTGTTTGGTTATTCTAGGCATTTTGTTGAGTGGGTTTTCATTGATTGCCGCACCCACAACTAAGTTGTTGCGAAAAGGAGTACCGTATGTGTGGACCAGATAAACAACAAGAAAGTTTTGAGAAATGAAGAAGATTTTGACTGAGCGCCAAGATCGATTCAACTTTGAGGTGGAAAAGAGTTTACCGATTTCTTGTGATCGTCACATACGGGTTTAGGATGTGTGTTGATGCAAAGTGAGAAAGTGGTGGCATATGCTTCTCGTCAGTTGAGGCCGCATGAAGTCAACTATCCTACTCATGACTTGGAGTTGGCTGCAGTGGTGTTTGCTTTAAAGATTTGGAGGCACTATCTCTATGGTAAGAAGTCGATCATTTATACGGACCATAAGAGTCTTAAGTACCTCCTTACCCAAAAAGAGTTAAACCTGAGACAACAGAGATGGGTGGAGTTGTTAAAAGATTATGACTTCTCAATCGAGTACCATCCTGAAAAGGCTAACATGGTGGCAGACGCATTGAGTCGTAAGGTAGTATCGGAGTTGAGAGCAATGTTTGCTCATCTCAGTTTGTTTGAGGATGGCAGTCTACTAACGGAACTTCAGGTGAAGCCTCTGTGGTTGGAGCAAATCAAGGAAAAGCAGTTATCAGATGAAAAGTTGGGTCCTTTAATGCAACAAGTTGAAAATGGTATAATAGGGGATTTTGGATTGAACAAGGATGGCGTGCTATGTTTTTGTGGAAGAGTTTGTATGCCCATGGATTCGGATTTGAGACAAATGATTCTACGGGAGGCGCATAGTAGTCTTTATGCTATGCACTCCAGAGGAAATAAGATGTATCGGGATCTTCGTGAGCAATATTGGTGGCCAGGGTTGAAACGAGAGGTTACTGAATTTGTGGGGAAATTCTTGACTTGTCAACAAGTGAAGGCGGAACATCAATTACCATCGGGATTATTACAACCATTAAAGATTCCTCTATGGAAATGGGAACGGATAACGATGGATTTTGTTAGTGGGTTACCCTTAACACCTACTAAGAAAGATTCTGTTTGGGTGGTAGTTGATCGATTAACGAAGGCTGCTCATTTTCTACCGGTTAAATGCATGATTACTCGTTGCGAGAAATTGGCTAAAGTTTGTATGTATCCGAGATCCCGAGGTTGCATGGGGTACCAAAGTGTCTATATATCGGATAGGGATCGAGTTTACATCACGATTTTGGAAAGCTTTACATGAGGCTTTGGAACAAAGTTAAACTTTAGCACGGCTTTTCATCCTCAGTCAGATGGTCAGTCAGAAAGAGTAATTCAGATTTTGGAAGACATGTTACGTGGTTTGTGTAATCGATTTCAGAGGTAGTTGGGAGGATTTCCTACCGTTGGCAGAGTCGTTCGCAGATAATAACATGATTACCAATCCGGTATTCAAATGGCGCTTACGAAACTTTATATGGTCGTAGGTATCGTACCCTACTTGTTGGGTGAATTGGGAGAGCGGCGGTTGTTGGGTCCCGAGTTGATATCCGAGGCATGGAAGAAAAGGTAAAGGTGATTCGAAAGCACGGTTAAAGGAAGCTTCGGATCGACAAAAGTCGTATGCGGATCCAAGCGTAAGGATATTGAGTTTGCTGTGGGGGAGCAGGTCTTTCTGAAGGTCTCACCTTGGAAGAAAATTTTCAGATTTGGAAGGAAGGGCAAGTTGAGCCCTAGGTTTATCGGACCATATCGTGTGATGAAGCGTGTTGGTCCAGTGGCCTATCAGATTAAATTACCTCTGGAGTTGAGTCAAATTCATAATGTTTTCCATGTTTCCATGCTGAGGCGCTATAGATCGGATCCGTCTCACATAGTACCGGTAGAAGAAGTGGAGTTGAGATCAGACTTGTCTTTCGAGGAGGAACCAGTGAAAATATTAGACCGAGATGTTAAGGTGCTAAGAAAGAAAATTGTGCCGTTGGTCAAGGTTTTATGGCGTAATCACGGAGCGGAGGAAGCTACTTGGGAGCCTGAGGATGCAATTCGACAACAATATCCTCACCTCTTCTAATCAGGTAAATTTCGAGGACGAAATTTTCTTTAAAGGGGTAGAATTGTAACATCTTAAAAATTTGAGTATCAATATGTTGCTTGTCTTTGGTGTTAGCTCGAATATGATTTTTTTTATGTGCTAAATATAGTCTTGAGAAGGCTCGGATTTACTTGGAATTAGAATCAATTTTAGTAAAAGAGTACTTTAGTGAAAAGGAATCAGGTAACCTTGGAGTTTAAGTTATTTAAGTGATAAAAGTTAGCATAAGATGAGCAAGTGGTAAAGGAGATATGACGCCATGTATGTTTGCTTGAGGGAAGAGGTTCAAATCCCTTGGTATGCATTTTTGTGACTAAAATTTTTGTTTTCTTTTCACTCATCTAGCATGTGTCGGTCAAGCTATATTTTTGGAAGGTTTTACTTTTGGTTTTATGACAAGGTGGCTAATGGATTAAGACAAAAATTGACATAGGAAAAGGAATCAATAGGATAAGGTAGGTAGGGGAACAAGTGGCTTAAATTGAGGAATGTTTTATGGGAAAGCAACACACGGCTTGGGAAGGAGTATTTGGGTAGCCAAATTCTTCATTTGTCATTTGGGAAAACTTTGGTGCTTGTTAGGCCAAATTCCTTTTAGCATTACTTTGTGTCATTTTTTTTCTTGCTCCAAACTTCTCTTCTCTAATCCATACCCCCATAACTGAATATTCTTTCTCATTTTTCCTCCATAGCCGAACCCTTCATCTCGTCTTTATCATTTCTTCCCATTCGTGTTGACACTCACTCCTTTGATCAATCGAGTTATAGTGGAAGGCCGGATTTTAGAATCTCGTAGGGAAGGATCGCGATTGTGGTAAGTGACTCTTGTGAGTGAGTACTTTTGGGCTTTTGGAACCTTTAAGATATCGATGCTAACTTTTGATCGAATTTATTTTTAGGGGGCAACGAAGAGTGGTTCTTTAGGGAATCCTAATCAAGGTGTGTAATCCCTTACTTTCCGAATACATGTTTGAAATGGGATGTGTAATCTCATGCCTCTCTAAATGTTTGCATGAAATGTTCCGTGAATCGGTCACAAGATTGAAAAGCCGAAGACCAGCATCTATGGCCACTCGGGCGTACGTATGTTCGAAGTGGTAATCATATTTTGTAACAAAACAGTTTTGGTTAACAGCAGTGACGTGATTTTGAAAAATCACCAAAAATAGTAGGAATTGAATTAGAAAGTGAAGGATATATGGATTGAAAGATAATCGAGTATTTTCTTATAAAAGAAGCAGAGCAAGCAAAGGATCAGTATATTTTGAGATTTTTAGATTTTTGTAAGACTGGTTCAGAGTGATTTCGAGATCCCCTGTTCTGACTTTGAAAAATCACTATAAATTGTAGAAAAATAATTACAGGACATGGTTTATATTATTAGAATCCTTAGTGAGTCTATTTTTATTTGGATCAAACGAAATCAGTATTTGGGTTCTGTACAATAAGATATCTGAGATTTTGTGAAGAGAGGTCAGAACTGTCAAACAGTGAAACAAGGGATACTTTGAAGAATAAACTGTACTAATTGGCTAAGCCAAAAAATTCTGGAAAAATTACAGTAAGAAGTTATATGAGTCTAGTTTCAGAGAAAATTTACGGATCGAAATTTCAAGTTTCCCAACTCGAGTTATAGTCATTTTAGTCAGTACGACGCAGATGGACAGTTTTGATTTTTATGCTCCAAATTAGTCATTAAGCCTAGGTTGCAAAAATTTCCATCATACCCTTGGAGGGTAAATTACCAAATTACCCTTAGTGGGTACGATTACCGAATTATGAAAACGCCCTTATGGGCCAAATTACAAAAATTCCCCTAATGAGCTGAATTACGAAATGTCCTTATGGACCGAATTACGAAAATACCCTTAATGGGTCAATTTGATAAATTGCTATATGGGCCCAACTTGATAAATCGATATATATGGGCCAAAATTGCTAGATCGATATATATATATGGGCCAAAATTTGCTAGATCGTTAAATGGGCTAAATTGCTATTTTGACTAACGGGCCAAATTGATAATTTGTAATATGGGCTTTTTGTTGAAATTTACCTTATGAATATATTGTTATGCATTATATATATATGATTTGCATGGGTTGGGATAATTGTGAAGAGAAGAAAGGCTCATTTGCCAAAATCTAGTTCGGTGGCTTTGCCACAAATATTTTTAATGGCTTAATGCCTCTAGTTCGGTGACTTTGTCACAATCTAGTTCGGTGGCTCTGCCACAAATATTATATTTGGCTTAATGTCTGCTATCGTTGTGTTGGCGGGGTGGGTTGACTTGATCCCCACAGGTGTGTTGGTTGGTACGGGTGGTGTGTAGCGGATGGAAATTAGGTTTGGTTGGGAATTGCATATCACATGCATTTTTATATTTTATTTATATAATGCACATTTGTAAATGGGCTCAAGCCCAACTAATTGTTTAAATGGTTTTGGCCAAGTGAACACGGTAAGTGGGTTACACACTGAGTTCTAAGTAACTCACCCTTTATTCTTACCCTTCTCAGGTAATGACAATTGATGGAGGTTTGGGTCGAGGAGGACTTCGTGTGGAGGCCATACTATGAATGATGAGTTATAAAAACTTTGGACTTCTTCTAAGTGTTTTTATTTAAGTACTATTTTAAATTGCGGTGTAATAAGGCCTCTAGTATTATTTTTATGGATTTTTATTTGTGGATGGTTTTTAATATGTTTTAATTACTTAAATGGGATTGTTTAATTTTTATAAATGTTTTCTTAAACTTGCGTATAAAAAGGGGGTTTTTCTTAAATATCACCCACTCGTAAAATTTTGTGAAAACTCTTTTATAAATTCATTTCAACCAATTATTTAGAATTTCAACCAATTATCTCTCTCTAAATCAAATTGTAAACTCTTATGTTTTAAAATCATGGTTTTTCATATAAATCTCGATTTTTGATAAACTCCGTCTTCAAAATCGTTTTGAAAAATTATTTTCATTAAAAGCATTGACGACTGGACGTAAATTCGAATCGCGTGGCATGCCCAGTCTAGTCTTAACGCATAGGCCGGGTTTGGGGTGTTACAGACAGGATCTCTAGAGATACCCTCGATATATATTTCTTCTATATATACATTTATTTACATAATTAGACTTCTCAAAAAAAAAATCAAAAGGAATAAAAAAATTTATTTTCACTTTCGAATTAAAATCTTTATAATTCCATTCGACTCGTATCTTTGAAACAGTGAGGCTACTTGGACCCAAATTGCTATAAAAATCTCATTATAAAAATAATGTTATAAATAAGAGTAAAATGCTATTACTATATATATGGTTACTTTAAACAGTGGTTTTAATTCACTTTTAGCAAAATTATTAAAATATTTGTGCACCACAAATATGAAATATGGTCCTTGAAATATATAAAATTAAATATATCTCTATTACAAAAAATATGTAGAGGAAGCCTATACATTTTATTTTGATAGATGGAATTTTATAGAGGAGACCCTGTAAGTTTTAGGAGTGAAGTTAAAATATTTTGTATTATCGAATCAATTTGTTAAAATTAAATTTTTTATTAAATTTTATTAAATTAACGCATAATTTTTTTGTTTAAAAATAAAAATTATTTAAGTGCTTTTTGGTATCATGAGAATGTAATATATCAAATTTTTAAATACAAGATTTACAATAATCATACTAGCAAAAATAAATTTTAAATAAAATGCTAAACTTTTAATTGATGTTCAAGAAATTGAACATTACAAACACAGTCATTTCTAATTTCTTTAATAATTTGTATTAATCAATCTCTAAAATTTATTCAATTATAATGCTATACAATATCAGTATTCCAAAATCATTCAATAACTAAAAATTTAAATCTTGTATAAAAATCCTAATACATCACAAGAAAAACTACTCTTAATTTTCTATAGATTAATCAACAAAACTTGAAAAGAAAATAAAAATCCTTACCAAATTAAGGAGACTCGATTGAAATTATCAAAAGATTATAAAAATTTTAGAGAAAGTGTGAGAGAAAAGTGACGAGGGTTGGAAGAAAATAAAATAATTAGATTTTTTTTATCTAAAATAATTGTTTTTCAAAAATTTTGGTCCACTCTTCCATTTTTTTGGGAGCATATTGTTTAAGAAATCCTTTGCAAAGTTTTTGTCTAAATTAATCATACACAAAAAATAAAATATATATATTTATTATTTTTTAGGACACATGCCAACATCTTATTGAGTCTAAAATCTAACGGTATAGACAAGTACTTACTATTTCAAACTTTTGTATTAGTTAAGTTGGAATATATATTAACCTAAAAATAAATACATATTTACTTTGAAGGACAAATAAGAGCTTATCACTTGCTTGAGCTAATGTCTAATATCTGAGTTTGGGCTTAAAAACCTTATAATTCAAGACCAGTTAGAAACCTTGAAATTATTTGTTCCTATTAAAATTGATATTAAATTGATTTAATTTAGAGATAAATCTTTAAAATGTTTACATGAAATTTTTACTGCTTTTTTTTCTCATTACTGTTACCTTCCGTACATGGATATGCTTTGATGGAGAAAAGAGAGAGATTATATTATCAGTTATTCCAAAAATATAACATTTTTATTGTTTCTGGAAGTGCATGATGCCTACGCATAAACACTGAACGCATGCTGAATTTTACATCGATGGATAGAATACATTACAGAATTTCAGGTTCATCAATGAAGGAACAAGGCAAAGACAGATTATCAATCATTTAGGTTGATCCTTTGCCCTGTTCCACGGTCATCTTTATTAAATTATATAAGTCGGGTGCGCAGTTTAAAAAGAGAAAACATTTAGGCAAGAAGGAATAACACTGTACTGACTGTTTTGAGAAAGATCTATCAATGCAAGCCTTTCAAAATTGTCTCTTCCATTCCTTCCTCTTTCAAGAAGAGTGTCACCAAGCTCCGACTTTCTTTTTTGGGGAGTGATTAAGTAGCTATACTAAAGGAAAGAAATTAGCAATCTTCATCATAGCAGGCTCGGCTTACACTAAAACCTATTGCTGCTGCTGTTGAGTTCTGCCTTTTCTACTGGATGAACCTGAAAACCATGTTCAAGCACAAGGATGAATAAACAGATAATCTGTACACAATACAACATCACGAAATGTAGATTTACAGATATATATATACCTGATATAACCTTTCTTCCTTCGTGCTTCTACTTCTAAGTTTTAACTCTCCTCTGTTGGTTGTTATCTCATCCCATATCTCAGCATCATAGAAGTCATCTTCACTTCCTTCACTGCGTGAGTCGGTTGATTGCTCTTCCTGTTCCCAAGTGTGATTGCCAGATATCAGTATGTTTCCAACACAGGCATATTCGATTTCTCATACCCCTTATCAGAAAGGATCAAAAAACAAAAAACAAAATGTACCCTGATTAAATCAAAGTTTCTTCGCGGTGTCCCGGATTTTTCTTCATACTCAGCAGCATCAAGTTCCCGAAGATGTTCATAATGGAAAAAATTTGGAAAGATGTGCTCTCTGATGGCGATGAGAAGGAAGAATGGCAGTGGGAACAATATTCCAGCTATAGGTATCCATGTTACCCCAAAACATATCACGAGATACACAAATTGGAACAGTGTAAACATCAAAATGGGTTTGAAAGGCACTGACTCCACAAATGATGCATGAGCACCTTCAAAAACTCTATTCAAACATATAAAAACCAAAAACAACATCAACCTTAACATTCAATTTGTATACATATATATATATGGATCTATTGACTTATAAACACGCTAAAAATATTTCTAGGATCCATTTGACTTACTTGTAGCGCCTGCTAGGAGTGATGAAAAGTAGCAATAACCTTTCCCAGAACTGGTTCCCTGGGAGGCTATCAATGGCCATGTAGGCAAAGTATCCCCATAATACGGAGGTAGGTATCATTTTTATTACAGGCAGAGCACACAACGAAAGTCCAACAAGGAGTGACTGCAACAGGTTGCTTACTCTTTGCTCATTAACTCTAACTGGCAAATAAGCATCAATGTCCTTCTCGGGATCAAAATTTTCTTTTGCATCATCTTCACCACCACCACCTCTCATTACTGCCTCTTTCAAGTTCTTCAACTCATTATCAACTGCAGGCTGCAATAACATTCATATTATAATGTTGCAATCAAACAAATATGCCTGAATGCATGCGAATATAGGGAATAGTACGATAAGCCACTAGTACTTACTGCAGGAGATTGGTCCATTTTTATGAACACGGCTTGCATCCTTCCATAGATCTCTGAGTTGCTTGCATGTTGCAACATGCCCTCCTTGGCACTTTTTACCATTTTTTTCCGAATCAACTGTAATTGATATCAGTTATATAATCTAAGAATACACACTGATGAAAATCATTTAAGAATTAAGAGAGTAGTTTCTAAAAATACTACTCGGTACACCCCACCTGCTTCTTGAGAATTGAAAGGCTCTTAGTGTGCATAGGAGATTGTGGAAGGACCCCATTTGAAGGAGGGAGTCCCAGCAACCCACAAATTAAAGTCTGAAACCATGATTGAAAGGAAGCATTTAAGCCTGAAATTAGTGGGAAATATAAATTTGAAAATATAATTTATGAAAAAGGGGAGGAGAACAAAGAGAGAGTAGGTTAGAAGCATCTGTTGAAATACCATTACTCCTAGCAACAAGACATCATAATGGTAAGTCGATGGATATTTAAGGTTAAACTCCTTTTGTTGCGCCAACTGTGAAGCAACACTATGATCAAAGAAGTATAGTCCTGCTATCATCAATGCTGGTATAATGGCAGCAAAGATGTACTCTATTGGAACATTTCCCATATCCTATAATAAGAGATTTGATAAAGTTTAAGGTTATGGATTTTACAGACAATTCAAGCATATATGGAAATTGATTCATGACTTACCTTTATCACTGTCCAATGAGTTAATGATTCAGGTTCCCAAAGAAGTGGACAGAAAAGCCTCCTGGGAATTCCAGAATTAACTTTTCTTGGTACTGTGTAAGACAATGCAGTCCAACAGACGACCATTAAGGGAACTCCATATTCTGCAATAAAACTTCGAAACCACCCTGAAAGCGAAGTTTTTAGTGAAGCTATCAAATAGTTAATCAGTCAATCCTAGTTGGTGAGTTGATATACCTGTTCCATACCGCCATGATCTTGCCTTCCTCGTCTTTAGAGCAGTGATTGTCAGCCCAAATGAGAAAATGACTGCCAGCAAGCCGTTTGTATATAGCCAGTGGAACTGATATTTCTCCAGATTAGGATTTTCGCCTTTGGGAATATTGAACTCACTCACCACTCCCTATGATCCAACATTATCATTATATAATAAGGGTCAATTTCAAACCAAGGGTTCTGTCATCACAAACCTCACACTTTATTTTATGCATAAGTCATTGAATACCTTAATAGCCTCTTGAATGAAAAGAACAGTTATCAACATGCCAAAAAGCTCTCCAGCAATTCTTGTAAACCTGGTGATTATGGTGCATGCATTGAATATAGCAAGAAGAATGAGCAGCAAAGCTGTCCAAACACAGACCCTGAAAGAAAAACAAAAGGAAATAAATAACATTTCTGGTGAAATAAAAAGCTTGAAAAACATTAAATAAACTCATAAAATTATAATAAGAAAACAGAAAAGGGAATTATGCCTAGTACCATGCAGCCCAAGCCAAAAAGAGTTGCTTGCCCAACTCTGCCCTTGCTTTGCAGAAATTGTACAAATAAGTGTACATTATAATTGTTGGCTCTGCAACACCTAAAATTAACAAAGGCTGCCCACCTACAATGGAGTGAATGATTCCACAAAGAGCTGTGGAAGCCAATGTTTCCACTGGGCTAAGAGCACCATCTGAATAAACAAGAAAAAATATAATCTTAACTCTTAAGGCTTATTCATGAAAAACCATTAATTCAAAAAAAAAAAAATGTTCCTTACAAAACACCCATCATTTCAGTAATTAATATTCTTTGAAATAAGATGGCTGTCATTGCTGTACCTTCATCCTAGATCATATTGGATATTAATTAAACATTATGATTTTAAAGAGACAAACAAATCGAGTACCTGTATCTCGACTCAATTGCTCACCAAAGGCAATAACAGGAAGAGCAGAAGCAAAGAAGATATACGTAGTTGGAGCTAATATCCTGATCGAAATATATAAATCAAAGTGGGATAAATGTTTATTAGAGGAACATAAAGTCGTATAAAAAATTTCAGAACAAGAACATACCGATATCCTGAGCGAAATCCACTGACCCAATCTTGCTTGTAGCATGCACTTCTTCCCTTGACGTCTTTGATTATCCCCTTGAATGGACTTATGTTTTCCATAACTGATGCAAGAAAAAAAAAAAAAAAAGTCATAAATTATATAATTAAACTACATTCTATTAATGACAGCAACACTTAAGGGCAAAAAAGAAAAATAAGACAGCAACACTTGGGTCACCTGAATCCTAATACCCTCTTAAATATTACACAAGACAATACAGTGAAAAGTGTGAAATATCTCTATAAGGTAGGCAAATCACATGAAAGCATATCAGGGAGAAGATGCATGCATGCATGAATGTGGCTTTTGTGAAGACCAATAATAACGTAAGAAGCGATGATACAACTACTTGATGTAAGGGAGAATTAATTACCATAATCAAAACAATACATTTAACAAGTAATAGCAGCATATACTAATACAAGAAGAACCGTCCGAACGAATTGAATAAAAAAGCCATATCATCAACACAACCAATAAAAACAACTTTTAAGATGAATGATACAAGGCAGACTGAACCAAAAGAAGAATCCCAGAAATGTCTAAGAAAGGATTAAAAAAAGAAAAACAAACCTACATTACTTTTTTCTTTCTTTCTTTTTTTGTATATTGTAAACTAAGGTTGTTGAGTAAATTTTCGATTAGGAAAGAACTCAAAATGTTACAGAAAATTCCAGCATCAATCGAAGCATAGTATATTTTACTCACATTTTCATGAAAATGAAGCATACAAACTCCAAATCAATGGTGAATAGGTTTCAGATTAATTTTAGGCGGTGGATTGTGGAAGCGAAAAGTTGTGAATTTTTCTGTTCTCTCCTACACTCTCCTTCCTTAAGAAGAAAGCCAAAAAAAAAAAAAAAAACTAATGAAAATAAAACTTTCAAAAAGCTTTCGTTCAAATGAAAATGGTGTATTTATTTCTCAAAATATTTTTGTTCTTTTTTTGGGAAGGAAATTTTCTAAAGTTTTTCTTAACATGTCTTTCGCAGAGAAGATAGAGGGAGAGGGACCGAGGGAGAGCAAATTTCTGTAGGCGTCGGGGATAGTAAGAAGAATAGGCGGGTGTTGCGGGCCCTTAAATTTTGCTACCGTTGCTGACGTGGTTTTTCTCTATGGGCCAGGCCCTTCCTGGACTCGCAGAGAATTTCATTTTGGTTCGTTTTCTCTAGTCCGGATCGGGTATGAGATATCATAAATTTTTATATAATTAAATATACTATGAAATTAGAAAATGAATCCATTGGTCATCTTAATTTTATGTCTCCTTTTTTATGTTTAATAATTTTATTAAAATATTTTAAAATTAATACAAATAATTTCATTTTTAACGAAGCAATGCTACTTGATTCATTTATTTATCGTACATAGAATGCAAATTCAAGTAGAAAGGCGCTAGGGCCCGGTTCCAGGGTTCCTGCAGATAGCCGGCTAAATTTACGGTTTAGGCGGCAGTGATGCAACTTCACATTTCACTCTCATATTTATATAAGGTTACAGTTGGTTGGAGATAATTAAATTATAATTTTATATTTTATGCATTGGCTACCATTTTTAAAATGAAATCTTCTCAAATTTATTTTGATGTTTTTTAACAATATATTATCAGTTTAAATACTATGTGCAACCAATAAAATACATTAAAAGCCGGCGTTTAGGCTGACCAAAACTAGTAATCACCCTTAAATAACAGGATTTTGTCATTTTTAATTAATACTATAAGTTCCCCAATAAAACCATTGATAAATGTTAAGTTTCTGTGATTTTTTAGTATTTAGGTTTTAGTCTTTTGGATTACAAAGTGTAGATAGGAATATATATGTTATGAGTTGGGCTATTTATTTAGGTTCAAATGTTTGCTTGAAATTTTAGAGAGTTTGGATAAAGATATTAGATTCGAAAAATAGGTTTGGGAAAAAAATCAGGTCCGTTTAAAATATGAGTCGAGTTTAAATTTAAACATTCAATACCTGAGCCGGGCCCATTTTAAAGTTTATAATACTTTATATTATGTTATTTATATATATTATGCATTTTAGAACACATTAAAAAAATAAACATACACTAAATATATAATATTATAATATAAACATTAAAATAATTTAAGATGACTATATAAAAAAATCAATAAATAAAAAATGTATAAAATTATTAAATATTAAAATAATATAATATAAAAAAAATTTAAAAAATAATATGGACAGGCCAAAAATGGGCTTGAATTAATCTTTTATAAATATAAGTATATTTGAACAAAATTTTAGATATCGCGTTTTAACAAATATAAAATATATAAATATCACGCTTAAACTCAATTCTACCCCACCATGAACATCTTTAAAGTATGAGTTATCATCATTCGAAGAAGGTGTTCGGTTTAAAGCTTTAACTCTCCTAATATTACAAAGATTCCATTTCTTCTACTTTCTATGTTTATTTATGGGTATCATATTACGAAGATTTTATTATATTCCTTTTGTTTCCAAATTTAATATATATTTATGCTTTTTGAAATTCCATTAAATAGGATAATTATTCTATACTATTATTAAAGTATAAATAATTATAAATAATTGATTGAATCTTAGTTCGATTAGTATTAATATTATCGTTAATGCAAGAATATATACATAGATTATTTATATATATATATTTACAGAAAACCAAATAAAAATTTTTATAACAGATTTGTTTTATAATGCAGAGTATTTATTAACACTTTTGATTTGTTCAACGTACGTAGCAATAACTCAATTACCTTTTATGCTATATAACAGTTAAAATGGATAATAACGAATGAAAAAAAAATGGCATCACCATGCTTATTTATAAGAACTCCCGACACCCACAAACGTGTGCTTATTAAGAAATCCATGGGAGTCTTCTTTGATTTTGCAGGAGAAATGCCGAACCAGCAGCGGCCATGGCGTCTATCACTGTTCATCGTCTTCTTCCTCGTAACAACGTTCTTTAATCCGTCTTTGGCCGATGTTGGCACTGCTGCCCATTACAGCCCCCCATATCTTCGTTAGTGATCATCGTCTATATTATAATTTAATATTTACAGTTTAAGGTTGATAATATATATTATATGATGGAATACGTATGAGTTTTTTTATTGTTTTGAGTGCAGCCACCGCCTGCTTCGGGAACGATGCTTCCCAGTTCCCGACGAACAACTTGTTCGCAGCGGCAGGGGATGGAATATGGGACAACGGAGCTTCCTGTGGACGGCAATACTTGGTGAGATGCATCAGTGCGGCTACCCCCGGAACTTGTAATCCAAGTCAAACCATTCAAATCAGGATAGTTGATCGAGCGGAGACATCGGTGTCTAGGCCATCCGCCAATGGTGCTACCATTATTCTTTCCAATACTGCTTTCGGCGCCATTGCAAACCCCTCCGCCGCATCTGTTAACATCGAATTCCAGCAGTAAGAACACTGCAATGCATCAAATATAAACTCATATATAAATCAATAATTTGCTTTGAAACTCATATACTGTACTTTTCCGTGGCAGGGTTTGAATTTTGAAGATTACCGTACCTCCACAGTACTTGTTTCACGAAGCTTTTGGATCAATTTCTTTTCGTGTTTAGAGAACTCCATTAATCTACTAAAGTCAAAGGGTTTTTTATTTTTATTTATCATCATATATATACATTTGTGCTTTTCAATATCTAGTTGAGTTAATTACCTTTTATCTTTCTAGAAATATTTTTAAATGATTTAATAATCAATATTATATTAATATAAAAAATGAATTTGAGATTTTATGCAAAATAAGAAGATTGGTCAACACAATACAATGCAAGATTCAAGCCATAATTGGTGATAATACAGTAACAGTTGATAAAATTAAAAACATATATATAACTAATATTTTTCAATCAAATACCCCATATGTTAAAAGAATTTTATAAAATTAAATGGCAAAACCCTACCAGACCCCCTCAGCTATACCCCATTCAAAATCATGTATGGACAATACCAATAGTATTAGGAAAGGATTTTAAATGTGAATAAAGAATATATTGTGGGAAAAGCATTAATTAAAATATGTTGACATATAAAGTTATATTTTGACTAAAAAGCTTTTGATGATAAAATTAAAAGGCAAAGATACGAGGAAGGTTTCTGCTTTGCTTGGTTTAGGTTAAGTTTAGGTTATCAATTTTGCGTCCTAATCTTACCAAAACCAAGCTTCTTTCTTTTTGACCTTTGCGAAGCTTCCAAAAAGCAGTTGATGATCTGCCTCCCTGAGTCGCATGAACCGCACCATCTTTTTGACGCCATATTATATTATTATCTCTATTGTCATCTTCGTGTTCATATGGAGGTTCAGCCTTAACATACATTGTGTTTCACAAGAAAAAAAAAAAACTCAAGTTAATGATATTATTGACAGAGAAAATATGATTTCTAAAATATTTCATGCCCAACACTGAATTCCGCTTGTTTTATGTTTAAAAGAATAAATATTTAAAAATTAATATTCTATTAATATTAGTACAAAAATATTGTTATTATTTAATTTATTTTGGATTAGATAAATCCGAATTTTAAAACATTTTAACCATAGCCCAACCCGAGGTTTATATATTTAATATTGAGACTCAAATCACTCTGCCTAATGAATATATAGATAATCACAATAATTTTTTTTGCTTATATCAGTAATCATATATATACTAGTTTAAGTAGGTTAAATTCTGCTATTTACAAAAGTTGTAAATTTAATTTTATTATTTTTAGTATTTATATTTTTCAACCAAAGGGTAAAATCAGAAATAAATTTTGAAAGAGATTAAACTAAATTGTATATTTTTGTGATAATAAAAATTATATTTCATCATTTTAATAATTTATATTTTTATAATTTAAAAAAAATTAGACTAACGTACCATTTTATCATATACTAATTGAAATATTTTAAAATTATAAAAAAATTAAATTAAAATATAATTTTATCACATATTAACTTATAATTTCATTATTTTTAAGAAATTAAAAAAAATAAGATGATGAAATTTAAGGTTAAAGATTAAAAATAAGGTCTTTTATTATGATTTACCGTAAAAGAGAAGTTCTATAATTTTAGGGTTAGAACTAGAAATAGAACTTTAGAGATTAAGATTTCGATTTAAGGTTTATGCTTCGAGAATTAGAATTAAGAGACTAATGAGTTAACTTGGTGTTAGATAACGTGTTTTTGTAATTAAAATGTTCACCGCGGATAGTAATAATTAATTTCTTTTTATGAGATTATGAACAGAAATCAAATCTCAAATCTCTGACCACATGATTATATATAACTGAAGTTAGGCTCTTGTTTTAGTATAAGAAAACATTTCATTCAAATATTTAATTTACTAATAATCAAGGCATTTGCATAGTCACAGAGTTTAAACAAGGGCAGAGGTTGGACTAATCCATATAAAATGAAATCTTGAAACATCCTGCTGATAAATAGTAATATCCAAGCTTTACACACGTTCTTCGCTTCGGAATTTTCAGACGAAACGGCAGTTGGGATAACCTACACACAATCAATAATAATTAAAACTATATATTGTCGATATTCATCTTTGATATTCTAAGTTTAGGATGATCGTATTTCACTTACTTGGATCGACGGTGGTGATTTGACCGGTGCCGGCGAAATCGCAGCTGAAATAGCTCTCACCTTTGGTTCGATAGTAAGTATTCATCGCAAAGGCAGCATGAGCCCGGAGAGTGTTGGGTTCATAGCATGCTCCTCCGGGCTGAATCGGTGTGCAATCAATGCCTTCTTGGCCGCATGCATAATCCAGGTTCGATTGCAGCTGGGTGTTGCTAACATCGACTTTCGGAACACAGAAATTCTTGCTGGATGATGGTGCTGGAGTTGCTGGTGTTGGTGCCGACTTATATATCGAACATGCAAAATCAAATACAACCATTAAACATTTTCTACAACAATAAAGTGAAATATTTAGTTAAAAACAAGCATACCTGCCCTCTTCGTAGAAGCCCGACATCATAAATAGGGGTCAAGTCGGGATTAAACATTCCCCAGTATTTCTCAACCAATGGACCCGGTTTTTGATTCTCGTTAAACAATGCGAACATATATGTCTCAAAAGTGCGGTTCGGCATCAAAGGTGTTCCTTTGCCCGAAACAATTTCCTTGATCACATGCCCATTGTAAGAAATTGCATTTTCCATGGTGGCGAAAGGGCTGGTGGCATCACCTTGTGTCGGCCAACCAGTCTCACCAATGGCAATCTCCACATTTCCATAGCCAAGGGCTTTCATGGCAGTATAAGTCGAGTCCATGATAGAATCAAACATATTGGTGTAATTTTTCTTAGTATATTTGTCATAGATTCCGCTGTTTGGCTTGAAAAGTGCATAATTCAATCTTCTCGTTATGTCCGGGCTAAAGTAAGGATAGGGGTTGACCATGAAGGGTGATTTGGTCCGTTGATGGAATTGGAGTAAGGGTGCAAAGAAACTTTGATCATATCCAACCATGAACCGCATCAAACTTGGTATCGTATCCCGTCGGAATATGTTAAGTGCATGAGCACTCGTGACCTATTCAAAAACAACAGAGAAATTGAAACAGTGAGATTTAAATCAGAAACAATCCAACAGTAACATAAATTTCTAATGGCAATTTAAGAACCAATCGGTTTGAATTGGGTCAAGGCAAGCAAGGAGTTTTCATCACTCTATCATATAACTAAAGAATATAAGTAAAGAATATTTGTTTTTTCTTCTTAATCTAATCCTTTCCAAACTATTTTTTGAAAACCAATAGTCTTACCGTGAAGCATGAAACATGGAATATTGGTCTTGCAATTTTAAAAACTTGCAAGAAACACAACAAGGTTTATCAAATTAAGCTAATAGGTAATGACCAACATGCTCTGGACATACAAGCCAGAAAATCTATTAACGGGCTAGCACAAGAACCTATGCGTAGAAGAAAAGGGTGCAACCATAATCGGTCATCGAATTAACAACGAAAAACAGCATATATATATATATATATAAGATACCAACTTTTTCAAAATATAAATGATGCATTCATCTAACCTTAATGTCTTGAAATCCAGCTTTATTCAAGGCATAATGAAGACTCCGCATAGCCGGCACAAGGTTATTAATCCAATCATCGTTTTTCGAGAACAAGACTTCGGTACCAACGCATATGTATTTGATCTTCGTTTGAGGATGAAACGGGCTAATATGATCAGCAACCCATCTTCGCGCAGTAACAGTGTTGGTAAGACCAGGAATATCCCCATTGCCAACCGTGACAGAAACCGAAATTCCTGTGTTTGCAAAAGCTCGAAGGACATCAGGATTAGCGTCGAACAACTTGACACTGTCGAAAATAGTTTGGGTTTTAAGGAAATTGGCAACGACAGATGGAGGTGGAAGGTTGTCTGCAGTCATGCCATAGTTGACTCCAATGCCGGTGGTGGCAGTAAAGAGTTGTAGAAGTACGCCGATGAGGATAAAGACAGCAGACATGGCTATGGAAGGAAGGGATTGAAATGAAATATGATTTCAAAAAAGGAGGTTCGTACGTCGGCTTATATAGCCTATAAGGGACTGGAAATTGGGTTAATGTTCAACAAAGCAGCCAGGGATCGATTTCGAAAAAAAAATTAAGAAAAGCTAGATTCTTAAGGAAAGAAATTTACATACAGGAAGACTTGTTGGTAAGAAAAGCTAGATTCTTAATCTATTTGAAGTAAACAACATACAGCACAAAGCAAGAATAAATTGCAGGTTAATTCAAGCCCCAGCTTCCAACCTGTAGAGAGAATACCCTGAATTTGTAATGCTCCATACGTAAAGCAAATTACAGTAAAGTTTAAGAGAAAAATTGAACATAAAACAAAAATTATTCATTATTAACATGACAAAACATAGTAGTAATTTTGTGTTCTAAGAGAAAATGCCTATGCTTTGCAGCAGATAATGAAACTAAACCAGCAGATGAAATTATCAAATCAATTAACATGCAGAAAAAAACAAACAATAATATCGTTTGAAAAAGAATAGATCGACTAACATACACAAGTAGTATATAGATTAGTACTTCCCAAAACAGAAACCCACTAAAAAAAGTAGGCAGCTAAAGAAGCAAAATAACAAAGGGAAAAAAATAAATACAGAGACATGAAGCATTTAAACTCGTTAGAATCATATATATGGAGTGAATCTAAATTTGAAAAGAAAAAAGATGTAGGAAAGCAAGAAGGGAGATGGGCAACTTACATGAAGCAAATGATGAGTTAATGTGAAAGGAGGTTTCAGATTTGGTACTGAGTTGAGCTTTGATCTGAGTGAAGAAGATGAAAAGGAAGGTAAAGGTTTGCACTTTGAACAAAGAGAATAATGAGAGAAGTGAGAGACAGCTATTGGGGTGAGTGAGTGAGAGGGAGAAAGTGATCTACTTGTCTCTTTTTCGAATCTTACACTATTTTAAACAGATAGATTGGGACATTACGATCACATGTGTCATTGTGTCAGGTGTTTACGTTATGAGACTGATAACTCCAAATAATATTAAATTAATTAAGGTTTCAACGGAGAACAAACATTGGTCCCGCTCCCACACGGTGCTAGAAATTTCTATTTGAAAGAAAAAGAAAACGGAATCCGAATTGGATTCTAACACTGTGAGCTACAGCATTTTGAAATATCTAATGTAATTCGAAATTTACTTGATTTAAATGGTTTTAAGTAAATTATAATTAAATTTTTTTATATATCCAACAATTATAATATAAAATGTAATAAAATTAATATAAATACATGGACATTGACACATTATAAAACTAAAAACAAACTCATATATTGCAATTAGGTAAAATTTAAAGATCCAAAACTTCATCAAAGCCTAGTCGCTAACTTAAATAAAGCTTTTTACTACTTCAACGGTGGCTCCACTGCATCACGTGTTGTGCAACGGGCGGTGAACTGTAAACCGCTGGAATACGTTACCACTTACTTTTTCGTTTCCAGTGTCATTTTTTGGGGTTACAATTTCTTTTAAATTATTAGTTTCTACACAAGTATCAATACAAAGTTATTACGTTACGACTAATTTAGTGCCATCATAGCTGCTGCTTCTTCTGTTGAACGTTTGTTCTCAATTTACTAAATTTTTTAATTAGGTAAATTATATACATTTTAATATTTTCATTTAATTGTTAGGATATTAAATTCCTTTTTCAATTGGACACACAATTTTAACAATGAAAATCAATCAAATAATAAAATAATCGAGTATGTAATTTACTCTTTCAAATTTCTCAAGCCTTTTGTACTTCAAAATAATATACAACGTATGCCGACCAATTTTTTTTCATTCTTCAATATCAGACATTTATTTTAATTTGTTAAATTAAAAAACAAACAAACAAAGAGTTGTTAGAGAATAATAACAAAATAAAGATAAACAACACCAATCAGTATGAAATCAAAAGCATTATTATAACTGAACAAAAATGGGTCCAATCAGTCACATGCAAAACCATATAAAACAGTGCTTTCTACCTAAAGACCTGCATTTTAGAATGAATAAATTCAAAGTGCCTTTGAAATGAGAACATAAATCAACCTAAAGATCCTACTTTAGAAACAATAGATTATGCAGAACGACTTGCCGCTGTGTATGTTACAGTTTAAACTCACTTCTCTCTTCTCAATACCTAAAAACTATAATCCAATCTAAAGAAAAGAACAAATATAGAGTAAGCATTTTGTCACCATCTTAGTTTCCCAAACCATCCAACAAGCTTTGCAACTCTCTCAATCCCTCTGCAGAAAAGCTCCTCCGCACTCTCGCACGGGGGGCAACCAAGTTTGGGGGCGGATTGGATTGAAAGCAAACCACCACAACAGTCAAGTTATCCTCGCTTTTCCTTTTCAAAGCTTCATCCACCAGATCCTTACTGCACATGGCAGGATCATTATGCTCTTGAAGTCTCCGCCTAGCAAAATCAACTGCATTTTGGCTACGGAAAACATCCCAAAGCCCATCACATCCTATGATAAGGAATTCATCTTCCTCTGTCAGATCTGCAGTCATAAGCTCGGGCTCTGCACTTAGTGGTCCTCCATTTGCATCTTTCATTCCTTCAATGTGCCAATCCCCTAATGCACGAGCCACATTAAGTTGTCCGTTGAGGTAACCATCGTAAACGGAACCTCCTAATGCCTCAACGCGCTTTCTCTCTCTATTGCAATTAGGTTTGTGATCTCTTGACATTTCAATTGCTTTGCCACGACGACATAAAACAGCTCGACAATCTCCAACATTTGCCACAACCAACATTCTGCAATCAGAAAAGAAGGCAGCAACGAGAGTTGAGCTCATATCATTATTCAAAAGCACAAACTCTAATTAGTTAACCTGGATAGTACAACAAATTAAAGCAGATTCATACACACCCATTAATCTTTGCCAACAATTTCTAATGCTCCCTATATATCATCATAGAAACAATACGAATGAGGGTTACAGCCATCCATGATTTTATCAGTTTAAGACACATTAGCAAACGCCATGTAATTAATAGACAATGCCACCAGACTGAAGGCATGGAGAATGTTATTGCATTACCCATAAGCTAAAGAAAAGAATACTTCAAACAAAAATATCATCTGTTAGTAAACAATTCTAACCTCCCAAGAACAAGAGCTGCCAAAGCAGTGGCACCAGAAGCAAGGGCTGAATCCAGTGCACAAGCTTCTGCAAAAGCTGTATCAGTTTGCAGAAATGCTGAAGCAACAACCCTCTCAATCTCTTCAGGAAAGTTTTGATCCTCAACAATGAACCTTGGCAAATGATAGCAAGCAAAGTCAGCAGCATGCTTCCCGCCATGTCCATCAAACACCTGACCACCAAAAAAGTTGAAAATGAAAATATCAAATGCCTAACAATACATAAACAGATGCTAAGTAAGTAATCTATCAACCGTCCCAATCCATATCGCCATATCCCTACAGTTTAAAAAACCTTATACAATCCAAGATCATCTCAAAGGTACCTTGAGATCATGTAAGGAAGCACCAAACCTTCTAAGAAACTAATAGGGAAATAGCTTTCAATGCTTAGTGAATGAACTAAACAGTTGAACCTGAATAGACCTCAACTCTTAGGCTTCACTAAAGAACACCATAGTTCAAACCTACTGACCAGAAAAATGTAAGTAAAGAGGAAAACTACAGAACAAAAATGTCGGATCTAAAATATACCTGCATCATGAGTATAGTTAAAAACAAAACAAAACACAAGAGGAATAAAATAATTAGGTAAGGTTCATACCCCATAAAAGGCATTGGGCACATCAGCACATTTCTTGAGACCGTAATCATGCGTGAAATCATCAATTCGCAGATATACATCTTCCATTCTCGTTCTAAACCCTATGTCAGCCCATGCTCCGGAACGGATAATAGGGGTGAATTCAGCACCACGGTTTTCCACCTCGTATCCATTTCCAATAGCAATATCCAATGCCTTTGACTTCACCTGCTAAAATTAGAATCGGAAGAAATATAAAAGTGATCTCCATGAAAGCCAACATGTTCAAGCATTTAGTCCGATGAAAACATAATTAAGAAAGAAAGAACAATGCTACGGGTTGGCAAAGCAAATAAAAATCTCATATTTCCTTTCAAGTTGCAAACTTTGAGAATCGCAAATATACAGTACTATTCAAGATTCCAACCAAAAATAAATAAATAAAACCAAGGAACCATACAGGGTGTACTATATTCTCACAAGTAAAAATCACCTCCAATTAAAATGCCACCAACACACACACATATATATATAAACAAGAAGAATAGGGAACTCACAAGAGAGGGGTGTCGAACGAGGGACTTCTTACAAGGCTTCAAAACGCCATCAGTGGTAGGACTCTGCAGTCCAAACGATGGCGTACGAGGATTCGGTGGCTTACCCTCGCTCGTAATCGGATTATCTAAACAACCGAATTCGTCGTTTCCCTTCATCACATTCTCCAAATTCAACCCCAAATAACTTCAAAGAATTTTATTTTACCTTTCTTTTATACTGAGTCAACTCGCTAGTCAATCCAGCTCAAAATTCTTGAAACAACCAAGCTAATGCGATAACAACAACTGGGTAACTCCCGTCAATGAGTTCCAAATTTGCCCACAAAATCCAATTAGGGAAAAAAAAGACAAATAAATTAAATAGCAACTGATTTTCTCGAGATTTTGGGTTTTCAATCTTACGGTATAGAAATGGGACTAAAAAAAATTAGGGTTTAGAAAAGGGATGGAACAGAGTTAAAACGATTTTCACTATTCCTTTTTCCCCAAAAATGAAGAGAGAGAGAGAGACTTTGGGCGATTCGGTTTTTTAGCTGAAAAATCTGACTGGTCGGTTTTTAAAGCCAAGCACTGGGACCTCTTAAACGATGTCGGTTTGCGACTTTTTGTGACTCGGATTTGCAAATATCAATTTTTTACTTTATTTTTCCTTTACAATTGTGGAAGTTTTAGATTATTTTTTAATCCATCCAATTGATAGCGGTGTAAGTATAAGAATAAAAGTCAAGTTTTGCTAATCATTAATTAATGGAGTTAATTAACGGTCCAATCAGAATGGATGTAGCCCAAAAACAAAACACAAAAAATTATTTTTTTTATGATTTTCTTCGGCTTAGTTTTAAAGAAATAAATTTATGAAAAGTCATTATTAATAGATTTGTTTTAAATCTGGAATCTCCTTTGCTTGGATCAGCAGAAATGGAGTTAAAATCGGTCGATTTCCACTTGGTATCGACGGTCCACCCTCTCTCTTTATTTTTATAATAATATTTTAAATCTGGACCATTAATTAAAAAATCGTGATTTTATTTATTTTTCTTCTTATTCAAGCAAGGAGATTCCAGATTTTAAAATATATGGACAATTACCAATTTTTACTTAAATATTAATTATTATTTTTATTTTAATTAAATGCTTTCTGTAACAACTTAATTTTTAGTAGTGTCGAAAAAAGTAATTTGAGATCACTAAATCCGATGATTAAGTTCGAAAATTTAATAAATTAATATTTATGAGTCAAGTGTTATTTTAGAAATATTTTTAAACTAGCAATTTTTTTAATTTAAAAGAATTTATTAGGTAAATTGGGTTAAAAAAGAAGTATCGAGACCTCGATTTTATAAACCGAGCCGTATATATTTTTGTAAATATTTACAGAGTATCATTAAATTAATATTAAAGTTTCGTTTGAAAATTTTAACGTTTTGACAATTAATTAATTAAAAACAATTAAATTAAAAAAGGTGTAAAATTTACTAAAGTGATTAAATGGTTTAAGTGACAAATAAGGGAGGACTTGGTTGAGGCGGCATTACCAAGAAAAAAATATGGAAATTTGAGAAATAAGATAAAATTAGAAATTTGGCAAAAATTAAGTAAATAAAATAACAATTAAAAGAAATTTAGCCAATTCTTCATAAACTTTCAGCCAAAAATGCCATTGCAGAGTCCTCTTTAGCTAGTTTTTCATTTTTTTTCCAAAAGAAAGTTTAATTCTTGCCTTTTTCTTATAATTTTTGTGTTTTTTAGACTTTTACAATTAGATCCAACTATCTATTTCATTAATTTTTTATTCTATGAGTAATTTTTAAAGTTACCATAAATAAGTGTTGTATTTTTTTATGATGAATTAACATAGATTTGAAGCTTTAATTTTGTTAATTGATGATTTTATTAAGAGATTTTGATAGATATTGATTTTAGGATCAAATTTTGAAAAGGTTAAAAATTAAGGTTTGGTATTGAAATTATGAATGTCAATGGCTGTAAGGTAGCCTAAAATAATTAGGTAAATTTTCAATTGAGAAAAATTGGCTCAATTGATAGGATAATAGATAAGGGACTAATTGTAAAATTTATAAAATTTAGGGTAAATGTGTAATTTTGAAAATTGAATGGTATAAATTGTAAAGTAAATTAGAATTGAATTATATGCTAATGAATGAATAATTTTATATTATAGATCAAGAATCTGAAGATAAGCGTGAAAAAGAGAAATTAGCCGAATAGTCCTTAAACTACTACAACTTTCACAATCTACCACGGGTAAGTTCATATGGTTAAACTTTGATAATTATATTGAATTGATAGATGGTATTAAGTATTTATTTATTAAAAACATAGAATATTATTATATAATAAATTTAAAATGAATGTTCGGGTTAAATGGAACGCAGGATTTGAGTACCATAGTATGTAGCAAAGGATTAATTGACGGATAAGTGATGAGACCATGGTTGGACCATGGCAATGTTTAAATGTAAGACCATAGCTAGGCTATGACATTTTATTGAAAAGACAATAATTGGGTTATGGCACTACGAATGTAAGACCGTAGCAAGGTCATGGCAATGCATGTGTAAGACCATAGTTGGACTATGGCACAAAGAAAACGATGTACTCATATCCGTAAGTCATTCTCCGACTTGGAAAGACTTGGTTAGTGACATGGAAAATTTTATGTATATGAAACTTGCATGATAATTATGTATATTAATGATTATGAATTGTTACCAAAATAAATATACATGAAATTCATAAAAATGATGGTATATGAAATATTAATTGTTGTAATTGTTATTTAATGTGTATGGTAAGTGGAATGAGGTGAGTATTTGATATCATGAAATTAGATTGAATTCATGAGGATTTGTGATTATTGAGTTGAAATGAATATTGATTGAAATTGAAAAGTGATTTTAAACCTTATTAACTGTATCGGGCTGAGTCGGATATAGTTGGCATGCCATAGGATTGGAAGTGTTCAGGGATTACTTCGAATTTGAGTCAATGAGACATTGGTGTCAAATTTGTTACTTCGGATAAATTCAATGAGGTATTGGGTACAAAATTACTTCGGCATAGCCGATGAGACATTGGGTGTCAAATTATTACTTCGAATTATCCGATGAGGCACTGGGCGCCAAACTGCTGTGTTTTGGTTGGATCCATGTATCCGTTAGAGTCCGAGTAGTGTTAATAGGGAAAATCAAATAAAATGATATTATGAATGGTAATTGATAATACCAACTGTGAAATGAAAATGAAACATATGAATTGTGTATTAAATTGTGAAAAGCTATTTGAGATAACAAATTAATGAGAACTGAATGTGCTGTGAGTGATCTATAAATATATAAATTAATATTGAAAGACTTATGATTATTACCGATATATACCTAAAATACTTGGATATGATATTTACTTGATATATTGAAACGTGTTTTGGAAATAATATTTACTTGATATATTGAAAAGTGATATGTAAATACGTGATTATCTTAAATATGTTGATGCAAGGAATTTACGTATATGGTGATGAGTAATAAACTCAAGTGTGATATGTCGAGAAAACAAGCTTATCAATGTTTAATTTATATGTAAGATGTGCAAGTACGCTAACTATTATTGTTGATTGATTTTCACGCAAATGCCAAGCTATTGGCTGAATAGTAATTTGTTTATTTATTTGATGCATTGAATGGTAAGTACTTAAGTGAAAAGAAGTTACTGCTCATAAAGAAATGGTAAAGTTTAGATTGTGCAATTTCTTATAGAACGATTTATTATGTGTTCAATTAAAAAAAGGCTTAAGTTAAATGCACCAACTTGTAACCATGACTTGAATGACATGCATATGGAATAAATGTGGAAGAGTTAAAATTATATTAAATTCTATTAAGCACGGGGAAATAAGTATATGTGCGATACTGTATATTTATTTACCTTGCGAATTAGTGTGATTAAAGATTATACGAGCTTACCTTACGTATTTGTTTTTATTTATCATACAGATTATCGGAAGCTCAAACGGGTTGGAAGCTTATTGGAGCTATATCACACTACCCATTGGTTCTATCGGTAATTATGGATGACTTGATTCTGGGTATAATGGCATGTATAGGTTATTTTCACTGAATATTAGTTTATAGGTGTTATGTTGATCGTAGACATTTATTTGGTTTGTGTTTTGGTATTATGGTATTTGCATGATTTGCCTTATAATGTTGATGTGATTGAATGATGAGAGGTAAAATAGTAGCCGAATATGCATAAAAAGTGCATAGAATCATACTGGTTGCGAGTGAACATATAGGTATAATGTTAATTGGTTTCAAGAAGATTATTTGGTAATAATTTGCACATATGTGTTTGGATAAATAGGTAAGTTTGGATACAAAGATAAACGTGATAATATTACATGATAAAAACATGATCCTAGCTTAATTTGAACGCATTGAATTAGATTATTGATTTGCAATTTGGATGAGTTAGGTTGATGACAAAGTTTGGGTGAGAAATATGACCTTAAAATGGTCTATTGTTGTGTATACGATCGTGTCTTAGCCATGTGTGACATACGGTCAAGCACATGAGCATGTGCCCTGGTCGTGTGAAACCTGCACCTAATTTTCAAAACATAAAATGACCATACGGCCTAGCACACGGGAGTGTGGCTGGCCGTGTGACCTAAGTTAGAGAGTTACACGGAGTCGAATACAGCCTGAAGCACGAGTGTGTCCCATGGCCACACGGGCATGTGTCCCCTGTTTCTAAGAAAATTTTTGATATTTTGCGAAAAAAAATTCTGGAGTACCCAATTTAGTCTCAATTTGTTTCTAGCACATATTTTCGGCCTCGAGGGCTCATAAAAGGGACAATACCATTAAATTATAATAAGAATGCTAGATGATTATATAATGTCCGTATTTGATCTGAAAAGTCTGGTAATGCTCCGTAAATCTATTCCGGCGACGGATAAGAGTTAGGGGGTGTAACACCTTAACCCGTGTTCGTCGCCGGATTAGGGTTACGAGGCATTACTTGACCAAATACAAGTCAGTATACTTTTACATCATCAACTCATTCAATAAAATCTTAATACAAGGTAAATGCATAATTAATTTATTATGTCACAACTAAAAATCATCTCAATGTAATACCATGTGCATCATTCGGAGATACAATTCCATACAAATAACTTAATACTATCCCTTTGGTCTTTTTGAGTAGCATAACCGAATACATATATATATAAGTTAGACTCTATTCAACTTTTATCAATTAATAGACCACACATATTCTATCGCATGCATGACCAAGTATTTACAACTATATTATACTCTTATTAAGTCCTCATAACCGAATATGAACATATATAACAATCTAAGATAAATATAAACACCAATTAAAACAATTACTTAATCGAATATTTACAACCGAATATAATTCCATTGGATCATTAGATCATCAAACCTATTTATTCCATGCATATAAATTAATCCTATTCTTTCATGAATTACCTTATAGATACATGCAGAAATAAGCAAGGTTTATCCACTATCCACAATGTATTATAGGCTTTACTCAACTAAAACCAATACTCAAATAATGTACAAAACATAATATGGAACAACCTTAAAGTTGAGCTTATAAGTCAAATATAAAATTTACTTAAACCTATTGATAATATTCATAACTTAATCTCATAAATCACACATACTAAAACCAAATTATATCATGTCCGAATATGCACATACATAACCAACAACCCAAATATATTCAACCAATGAAAGCATATTCGATCAACTCAAACCTACATATTAAGCCATTTTCGTATGGCATTTATATACATTCACTTAAACATCATTTGAGTCAATTCAAAAATGATTTAGCCTATACATGCCATAGACCTTAAGTTTATACACAAAAGAGATACCAAAAATTTTGACGATAGTGTGATGAGCTTCAACGATGATCCCCGAGCGCGATATGAACATCCAAAAGAAATCTACAATACGTAACACAATCAAATACAAAGTAAGCTTTCATAGCTTAGTAAGTTTTAAGCATTTAATACACATATAAGCTTTGTCATGATTCAAATAAATTATTTCACTTATAAATTCCTTGCCGAAAAATTAAATATACAAAAATAGATTTCATAACAACATTATACGCATGTAATATATATATTTATGTATATATATCCATACACCGCCTTCACAAAATAAAATAACCCGCATATGCATCTTTTTCTCACCAAATTTCATCTTACATTACAAGCTACCATCAATCATAAGTCGTTATATATAATACATACCTTTAGGTTATTTTCCTTTCCAACCGTAACTACCTGTACATATCATGTGACTTTATATTTGAACATTTTAACATCCTTATCAACATTAATAATAGGAATCTTTAAAGAGAAACATCAAACTTGTATACTTATTATCAAGATTCGGTAACGTATCGCACACATAGTGCCGTTACTTTGGCATTCCGCACACTTAGTGCCTAGTTTCTGTAACGTATCGCACAGTTAGTGCCGTTACTTATTTCCCGCACACACAGTGCTCGGTATATAAGCTCGCACAAATAGTGCCCCAACAACCGATCTCGCACACACAGTGCTCGGTATATAAGCTCGCACACATAGTGCCCCGACAACCGATCTCGCACACACAGTGCTCGGTATATAAGCTCGCACACACAGTGCCATCAATCCAGTTTCTTCTCATTACGAAATACACATATGTTCTAATATTTATTCACGTATACTCGTATAATTAAAGGTTTACAAATAATTCATTTATTCTGATACTCACTATTACATACATTGACTTTATCATATCATACATAAAAGTTATATCAACCATTTTAAAATAATCATCTCTCATATCATTCTTACATATAACCATCTCATATTTCATACATACATATTCAAACAACTCAACTAATCAAAGTTCACTTATACAAATACCAAGTCTTACATTCGGCCAACTCATGCTAAATTCATTAACACATATTCGACATTATGATAATTAACATACCTAAAATCATTTAACATATACGCATAATATAGAATAAAATTCAATTTAATCCAATTGCTTAAAACTTACCTTGGAAATTGTCGAATTAAGGTTTCCCGGCTATTCGTTCAACTTTGCATTTCTCCGATCCAACCCCGTTTCCTTTTGTTCTTGATCTAAATAGTTCCAAATTGAGCTCATTCAAATTTTTTTTCATTCAATTTAATCCAAAATCACATAATTATGCCAATGACCATTTTACCCCTGACATTTACAATTTTTATAATTTAGTCCCTAATACATAACTCACAAATTACACAAAATTTGGCTACCATTCCTTAGAGCCGAATTTTCCTAGGGACTTTATAAGTCCATATTTCTCATAAATTTCACAATTTAACCCTTCAAAATAATATTTTTACAAATTAACCTTAATTAACTAAAATCCATCAAAAACTCAAGAATAAAATATGTTCATCTAACTCAACTCTTTCATTTAATACCAAAAATCATCACAAAACTCAATATATCATCAATGGCATATCTCACATACATCATCAATATACAAGATTAATACATGGGCCTGATAGTAAGTCAACAACCATCTCAAAAATACAAAAATCATCAAAAATCTAAAGCTAAAACTCACCTAATTTTGCTTGATGCGTGCCGAACCCTTGCTTGGTTATTCTTTTTTTTTTTTCTTTTGTTAGTTTCGGCCAAGAGAGCAAAAAAAATGATGAACATGCAATCCTTTTTCTCCTTTTTGTTTTATTATAATATGTATATAATGTATATTATATCATTATCATGATTTAACAAATAAAATAAACATATAATATATATTATAAAGTCATGTTACCGTCCACTATACCATTTAAAGGTAAATTTGCCATTTAAGTACTCATACTTAAGAAGTCAAATTAATTTTGCCACTTAATTTAATAAATGGCTACTTTTTCCACTTATGCAATTTAATCCTTTTTCTAAAATTAAACATCCAAATAGACAAATTAGTCTACGATATTTTAACACATACTCAAACACATAACACAGATATCAAAAATGTAAAAATTATTAAAAACCGGGCTAAACACTTACCTTAATCAAACTCAAGTATGGCCGAATGGAGATAAACCTTTTTTTTTTCTCTTTTCTTTTATTTTCGGTCAAAGCTAGAAGAAGATGAACATTTTTTTCATCTTTTATCTATTACATTATTATAACATATATTAAATTATTTCATTATAATATAATATAATATAAAACAACCAAATTCAATCACTATTACATGCATAATCATGACCATCCACAATCTCCATTTTATGGTCAATTTGCAACTCTAAACCTCCAATTTATAAAGACATCATCAATTCAGTACTTACACATTTAACCACCAAATTTCCTTTTTATGCGATTAAGCCCTTTTTCACAATTAAGCATCAAATTCTAATACGAACTTTTCACACACACCAATACGAACTTTCTTTGAGGAATTTTATCAGATGTTTTAAACTAGATATTAATAATGATTTTTCACAATTTTATTTCTTTAAACTCAATTAATTCATGTCATTTAAAATCAAATTCATAATATAATATCTTCCCGGAAATTTATTTAATCCAGTGGTAAGAGATATTCACCCACTTGAAATTAAATTTTCGGAGAATAAGTGGTAGATTTTTATTTTAGAGTCCTATGATAAAAAGAGTAAATTTCAATTTAAAAAATTTGACTAGTTCAATTGACGATTTGATGAGAAATATGATGGATCAATAATTATTGATAAATAGAAAAATATACATTAGATTCGAATATCAATTAAACGATCATTCTTGGAAATGAAAGAAAAAAATGTTTGAATTTTGATCCATATATTCATGACATACAAAAAACTCTTTCATGAAAAACAATAAAATGTAGAAAAAATAAAAAAGAGATTTTTCAATTGGTATACAAGGACCCTAACAATCCAATGACTTCAACGAAAACTCTTGAATAATATTCAATTCAATGACTATTTTGTAATTTCTTGAAATTAAATGAACTTGCTAAACTAAAGATTAGTATAGTTCACCCAACAAAAGCTAATTGCATGTTAAAGAACCATTATAGAAATGTAAACGAAAAAAAGAAGAGAGAAGACAAGAAGGAAAACTACTTAGCCAAATTGCATAATTGTTTCCTTACTCGATTGTTAAAAGAGGAAAGGAAGATAGTCGTTACAGAGTTAGTTGGCCAAATGACACCTATGGCCATTAACCTCTTAAACTCACTGTCTCGTTAAACCTATGTGCACCGTTTTATTAACATAAACTATCCCCAAACGTTTCATATAATTATGTTTATGTTTCTTATTTACAATTTTGCCCTATGATAATTACCCATTCCCTCAAAAGATCCTTGTCTTCAATGATCAAATGAGGGAAACTTTCTATGTAGTTGCTGTAGTGGTTCCCAGATGGCGCCTTTTGTGAAGGTGTTAGCCCATTCTACCATTGCTTCAGTGACTGCATGATTGTCTTTCTTAACCATACGTCATTCTAAGACTCAGACAAGTTATTTAACCATGGCTTCATAGGTGTTTATTACTGGTAAAGTAGGTTGAATTGGAATTGTCCCAACATGCTTTTTGAGCTAAGATACATGGAATATAGAATGGATTCGAGAACCTAGAGGAAACTATAGTAGATAAGCAACTCATTCCACATTGGTTTCTATGGCAAAAGGCTCAAAATACTTAGGAGATAATTTATGGTTCATCACCCTTCTAATTGAGTGATGTCGATTAGGCTACAAACAGTGGTAGACAAATTCTCCTACCTTGAACTCCTTATCACTCCTATGTCGATCTACCATTTGTTTCATTCTGTCTTAAGCTCGTTTCAAATGAAATTGAAGCAACTTTCTAACAGCTTCTCGATGTTGTAGGCTCCAACGAGGTATGGTAGGTGTTGAGGAGGGGTTGGCCATAAAAGGGCTTTATATGTTATAGTGTAAATTGTTGAATGGAATGAAGAGTTGTACCACCACTTAACCAGAGGAAGCCACAATAGCCAATCACTTGGTTTTTCACCAATTATGCACCGGAGGTATCCTTTCAAGCAACGATTGAGAACTTTAGTTTGTTCATCTGTTTTAGGATGGTAAGTAGCTAATAGATGCAGACAATTTCCCAACCTCCTAAATAATTTCTGCCAAAAATGACTAACAAATATTTTGTTACTATCTGAAACATGCAACTTATATTTATGATTTAGGTACTCCTATGTTATTGTCAAAGTTATAAATAAGTAGGACAATACCACAAAATGTCCATGTTTGGTGAAATGATCTACCACTATTGGGATTGTTTCTTTCCTTTTTGAATTTGAAAATCCCTCGATGAAGTCCGTATTAATGGTATACTAGACTTTGCTAGGAATAGGTAGAGGTTGAAGTAGCCCTAGTGGGGCAATATTCTCATGCTTGCACTTTTGACATATTGGGCATTCTCATATGTCTCGTTTGATGTCAATAAACATCCCCTTCCAATACAAAAGACTAGCCATACAGTGTATCGTGGCATGAATCCTCAAGTGTCCTCCCAATGCATTAGCATACTGAAATAGCTCATCCTTGACAGTACCATATGCTCCTACCATAAATTTACCTATTCTCTTTAAGAATCTACCATCCCATGAGTATTTTGGATGCAATTAGGCTTGTTGTTGTACTTCCAAATAGATTTTGTTAACCTTGGGATCAGCTTGATAAGACTATTGTACTCGGGTCAATCGTGCAAAAATTGTAATAATTGGCTAGACTCAAGTAGTGCTTAAGAGCATGAGCTACCACAATGTTAATTCATTTTCTACAAACGTCCTCGTAGTCATAACCAAGCATTTTGGCTAGCCAATGCTGCTGGAAGTGAGTGATAACCAATTATTCAAAAAAAAATTGAAGACTCTGATGGTCTATCCTAATTTTGAAATGTCTGCCAACTAAGAGTGTCATTTTCTGACGGCCAATAGCACAACCAACATTTCTTCTTTATAGATGGAGAGAGTTTGTGTAACACCCCCTACCTGTATTCGTTATCAGAATAAGGTACGAGGCATTACCAGAGTTTACAAATTTTTTTTTTTTTTTAAACCGAAACCATTCTAATTCAACATATTTTCAAAATAAAATTCATGCATATTTATAAAATAACTTCAACACATAAGCCATATCAGTGGCTAACCTTATATTCATTTCATATTAACATTTATTTTATTAGCTTATACATGCCATTCATTTCCAAACTAAAATTTCTTTAAATACCAGAAATATCTGGGTTGATAGTGTGATGAGTCTCCCACCGATTCGACCTCAGAGCTCTTAACACTACAAAACAAGGGAAAGGAAAACAGAGTAAGCACTTTGTGCTTAGTAAGCCCATGTAACAAGAATTATACTTACCTAATATTTTCAATACAATGTAATAAGCATTCATATATCCATTCAATGCATTAATACCCTAACATGCACAAGCTCAACATTCAAGTTAGTTCATTAATTTCCATATATCAATAATATACACACCATGATTGATGAGCTCATCAATACTATGATTTTCATTTCCTTGTTATTTTTCCATATTTATCCCGTTGAATTACTCGAAATTTCGATGGATTTTTAGAGGTACACTTTTGTGTACAAATCCAGTCCGTCAATTCATATTCATGTGCGCACATTTTCATTTCAGAGAGCACACTCCCGCGAACCTCATCTTTACAGCAGGATTACCAGTCCAGGCTAAATCCCCTGTAATATAAACTCATAGAGTATTGTCGGGATTACCAGTCCAGGCTAAATCCCCTGCAACGACAATTACTCTAATGAGCTTGGATCGAATTGCAGTCCAGGCTAAATTCAGACCCTAATTCGGATTACCCGTCCGGGCTAAATCCATTTTCCACATATTCTTCGGGAGGGCTATATCAGGATAGGATCACCCGTCCGGGCTAGATCCTTTTTACCGTCAATTCCTTTTCAGAGATCCATCGAATTTTTCCTTTCATTCAACCGGGATTTCTTCCTTTTTTTATCAAATATACCAATGTATCATCAATTTTCATACAATGAACATTCAAATTATATTCACATCAATAACATACATTTCAAGCATTTAACAATATAATTCAAGTTACATGAACTTACCTCGATACTAGTTCGTTTATAAAATCTACTAATCCGGGACTTTTTCCTTTCCTCGATCTAGCTTTGTATTTGAGTTTTCCGGATCTAAATAAATAAATCCAATCATCAATTCAATACATTTCATGTTCACATGTAGCATTTTCTATAATTCTATTATTATTTTTAGCTTATTCAAAGCTGTCTACTTGAGTCACAGTCACTAAATTATTTATTTCTCGAGCTACAGAGCTCCAAACGAAGAACCGTTAATTTTCCCTGAAACTAGACTCACATATCTTCTTCTCATAAAATTTTCAGAATTTTTGGTATGGCCAATCAATACCAGATTATTCTTAAAGTTTCCCCTATTTCACTGTTTGATTGTTCTGACCTCTCTTCACTACGAATCAAATTACTCTTCATACAGAATTCATATGACCTTCTTATTTATTTCATTTGAAAATAGACTCATTCAGGATTCTAAACATATAAAGTTAAGTCCCTAATTATTTTTCTCCAATTTTTTTATGATTTTTCAAAGTCAGAACAGGGAATCCCGAAATCCCTCTAGATCAGTCTTACAAAAATATAAATATCTCAAATTACAGAATTCCTTTGCTTTCCATGTTTCTTTCATATGAAAATAGACTCAATAAGCTTTAATTTCATATCTCATTCAACTTCTAATTCCACTTCTACGAATTTTAGTGATTTTTCAAACTTACTCTACTGCTGCTGTCCAAAACAGTTTTGTTATAGCTTATTTTTTTACAATTAAATCCTTTACCCAATTCTAACTTCAAATTCTTTCAATTAAACCACTAATTCATCATTTTATTCATCATATGCTATATTCAAAAACTCTGAAACTTCAAAAATTTCAACTTAAATTCATCAAAACTTTGTTCTAAAACTTATAAAGCATCAAAATTAAAAGAAAAAGGACTAAATTAACTTACCAAATTAAACTCCAAGCTTCAAACTTTTAATTTTCCCTTTTCTTCTTTCTTTTCTCTTTTTCTTTCTTCTTTCACGTTTGCTCTCTGTTTCTTTTCTGTTTCTATCTCTTTTGTTTCTTTTCTCTTTTCTTTATATATAATAATATAATAATATAATAATATAATAATAAACTAAAAATCTCAGATTTTTCTTCAATTCACCGCCTCAATCTAGACAAAATGGCATAATTACCATTTTGGTCCTTCATAATTTCTTTTAATATATAATTCAACTTTTACTTTCATTTCAATTTAGTCCTTTTCATTTAATTACCTACCCAAACGTTAAAATTTTCTAACGAAAGTTTAATACCACATTACTAACATTTTATAAATATTTATAAAAATATTTCCTATCATATAAAGACTCATGCAAACATATTGAAATAAATTTCTATTTAAATCGGATTTATGGTTGCGAAACCATTATTCCGATAATCTTGAATTTAGGCCATTACAGTTTGGTGCCACACCTCTAGTGTCTTGCTGAATAAGGCAATAGATTTACCTTTTCTGTTGTAACACAACTCCCGTACCATATCCACTCGCATCAATGTCTACACAAAACTCAAGTGAAATCAAGAAGCACCAGCACTGGAGCAAAACACAGAGCATTATTCAGCCATAGAAAGGCCTTGACAATCTTGCCATTCCACTCCAGAGCATTCTTCCTAAGAAGGTCACTGGAAGGTTTGGCCAAGGTACCATAATGTTGAACAAACCAACAATAGTTTCCAAAGAGCCTAAGAACCCCTTCAACTCCTTGATTGTCTGAGGAGCAATCCATTTTGCCAAACATTCCACCTTGGATGGATCCGTGACATTTACTTTGTTTGACATAAAGCTTATGTGCTCTTAACAGTTGAAAATCTTCCCTGAGATGAAAGAGATGATCAGACCAAGACCTTGAGTAAACCAATATACCATAAAAAAAAAAAATGTAACACCTCTATACTTGATCCAACCCAATGCACCTAGTATAGGAATATTATATTTGGTGACAAGGTGATTTTGGCTAATCACTAATAAATTTGAATATAAAAAATATAAAATTTTCATTAAATTAATTCAATATTATCATTCTCGATGTTCAGGGACATTCTGGTTATCCTACTATGCTTGGAAATATTTTAAAATATGACTTTTGCACAAAACGAGGGCTAGGTATTGATACTTTTCCTTCATGATTGATACCAACCTAAAAATCAATACCAAAAGTGCATTCTGTTTTGGAATTTTTCAAACTCAAGCTCCTGGTATTGATATCTTACTCTTAAGTATCGATACATTGGGTAATTTTTTGGACAAAGAGGAAGTATGTTACAAAAGTTTGGATGTGTGCGTGAAAAAAGAATAACTTTGAATATATATGGTTTGCGTTATTGCCTGTGTTTGTTTGCATATGGTTCAAATCCAAACATCGAACTGGTCTCCGGTTTCTGGTGCTTGCAAGTTTATCAATCGACATTGCCTCATTTCGCCTTTCGGGGCTTGGTGTGGGTCCATTTCTTTTTCACCCTTTTGCGTTATAGGTTGAAGCTACATTTGTGCATGTCATTTGTTCAGCTTTGGCAAGAAATGAATCATCTTTAGCTCTTTAGTCATAAGTAATTTTTCTCCAGCTTTGATTCGGATTATTTTATTTGGTTCCGTTCCTTGTTCTTCTCATTAGGAATGTTGTGGAATTAGATTCGGCCTTTATTTATGCTACCATCTAGTCACCCTTTTTTACCACCCGTTAAGCTTCATTAATCGTTCATTGGTTGGTATCAAGGATTTTTCGAGAACAAAAGAATCCAATATTTCTATTTTTTAAGAAATTTCATATTTACCAAAGCAAGCAACCGAAAGGTTTGATTGTTTTATATAAAAAAATTATTTCATATTTTTAAAACATATTAAAAATAATTGAAACTTATTGCTATTAATATGCATCAAACCCCAATTGAATAGACCCAATGGCTCCCAATTGAATTTTACCAGTCTGAGCTGGTCCTTTTGTAGATTTACTTAGGCCCAATAACAGGAAGGCTTTTAGATTACCTTTGTTCAAACAAACCAACCCATCGATATTAATGACCCCCTCACCCTTTACTAAAAACTCATCCTTAAAATCCTTCATAATAATAATTATTTTTCATATTATCGGAAAGTAGGTAACAGTCAGCCATTTTACACTACGGTCCAATCCAATTTCATTACTTTCAACTCAAATTTCGAAATACATTTCTTACTTCAACCTTGATGGAATGCTTATTTTTAAGATTGATTTCGACTTCAAAAATAATCAAACTATTCAAACTTTATTTATCAATTTTTATACTAAAGTCCAATCTCCAAATTTAAAATTTTTTAGTATCATCAAAATCCAAATTTTATATTGGTATCTCCTTTTTAATATTGCAATTCTATAGAGGTAAATAAAAAAAAAAAACTTAAAAAAGAATGTTCAATCGCCAGATAAAAATAAAAGTGAAGAAAAAAAAAAAAAACTTAAGAACAGTGCCTGGACAACATCCTGCGTCATCCCCAGCCGTCAGATTAACTTCGGTGTCCGTGTGATGTAGTAAGAAGGTCAAATCCAACGACACTCTGCAAATATATAAAACAAACACCAAACCCAGAGCTTTAAGAAAAACTTGCAGTCAAATAATAATATTTCCCTAACGGGGAAAAAGCTGATAGATGACTTGATAAGGTGGAAAAGTAACGACCGACACGTGTCGTTGTTTTTTGAATACCGAAAAATGCCCCTCCACCGTCAAATCAAAATGCACTAATCCTCGTGGCCGTCATTTCGACGGCGTCTAAACGTGTTTCCCGGGTGGACAAATACGGCAATTCAAATCATAGTCAGAAAGGTCTCAGGGTTATATCAGTCATTTAACGAAACCTGAAGAGATTCACGCTCGTGCAGCCCACCTCCATACTTCATTGGAGGATGGGAACTAATTGCCAGTGTACCACGTGATTTGCAGTGGTGACGTGCAGTTATGTCACGTGACATCACAATCAACGTCCGGACTCCGGGGAAGGACCTTCCTCATGACGTAATTTTATTATTTGTTTTTATTCACAAAGAGGAAGCCGTACATGCCATTTCCCTTCCTTTTTATATTTCTCCAAGCCTGTTCCCTTTTTATTTAAGAGATTGTTCTTATAACATGTTATTAATGGAGTATTTCAATTTTTGGTGATATTTCAATTTTTGGTGATATTAGTTGATTTATCTGTATTATTTTTTAAGCATTTTATTAAGTAAGTATTCCTATGATAACAGTTTTATATTATCATATCACTTTTAAAAAATATAAATTCAAGAATTAAATACATATTCAAACATATTAATATATAAATTTACAATCACTCTACCTATATTAATAATTTAAAAAATATTTTAAGTTTAAAATATTTTCTTTTACTCATATTATAAATATAACAATATCTTTTTTTTTTTGAATAGATGGATTGGAATGAGAACCTACAAATTAAACATAAACGGTCATATCCCAAACACAATAATTTTGTCATTAAATTAATAATTAGGGAAAATTCTTTTCTTAGCCTTCCGTGATTTTAAGAGTTTTCCACGAACAATTTCTAGCTACAAGTTTCAAATGTGGCCATTTTTTTAGATTCGAGTTAAGATTTATCGATAAATTTGGGATTTATAATGATTTTATAAAAACACTATTAAATGAGTTTTTAGAATTCTATTAATAATAAATATACAAATAAAAATAAAATATCTATATTAGATTTAAATATTAAATCTTGAAAAACA